>JAJJWX010004227.1:0-600000 GCA_023529315.1 Papaver bracteatum
GAGTTAGAAAGTTCAGTTGCAGCTGCATAATTGAATTGGTGCTGGTAGTTGTATTTGAGCAAGAACAACATAGGGTGGAGTTGATGCTCTTGTCTCAGGTGGTTGTGCAGTTTTTGAATTGGAGTGATGGTGCTGCTGCAGTGAACCAGATTTGACAACAGTACTTGTGGTGGTGTTGGCTTAAATGGAATAAGAATTTAGTTGCAACTGATTCTTAGCTAAAGTGGCTGTGGAGGTTGTAGTCGCGGTTGTGAGCCTGAGCAGAGTTTAATGGAGTTTCAAGGGTCACTGAGTTTTCAACTGGAGTGGAGCTTGCACATATATGAATGTTTAGGATTTTGTAACTGCAGGTGGTGATGCACTGAAGCAAAGAATGCAATGCAGATGGGTGTGTGAGATGCAGTTGTTGTGATCAGTTACAGTGGATGTGAACCCGTGGAGCTGAGTACTTGGTGATTGCAGTGAAGGTATGGAAGTGACTGAGAAATGGAATTGGTGGTGCTGAAAATGAAGATGTTGCAGCTGTGAAGTTTAATGCTGCTGGTGTTATGGAATAGAGCAGTGTAGCTGTTATTGTGTTGCTACAAGAGGTGGATTTGAATGCAGAGAAGGGTACCAGGTGTGGTTGCAGAGAAATTACAGATGGTGGATACATAGCACAGCCATCATGGCTGGGTGTGCAAGGGAAGCATGGCCATCTTGGCCGTGATAATTTGGTTATGTGCAAGTGGCTTGGTCAGAACTAGTCAGCCGAGTTATCCAGCTGACTCGGTTCTGACTCGTTCTAACTCAGTCCCTTGACCCTTGACTAACCTTTGACCGTTAGTCCTAACGGTGGACTGACGGAATATTCCGTCGACGGAGATAATTTTCAGGTGGCCGGCGGAGACAACTTCCGGCCAAAAACACAGTTTTCCGGCGAGCAAAATGCAGAATTTTGGGTGGACTTCTCTCATGTGTGTGAAGACTTAGAATTGGGAATTGGATGAAAACTTGGAAGTTTTGGAGAATTGGACTAGAATTTGGAATATGGCTCAAATTGGGAAAGTGGTGTTCTTTTGGAATGAGGATTCTTTTCCTACAAAGATATGGAGAGTATTGAAGCCTATAAATAGAGGAGTTCTCTACAACTTTTAGACGCATCTACTTTGGAGAAGGAGTTAAAGTGCACAAGGATTGGAGGAAGTAGCAACCATCATCTTTTCAATAAGTTTTCTTTCTTCCTTAAATTATTATTATTATTATTATTATTGTGTGAACTCCAAATTATGAGTAGCTAATTTTCTTATTGATTGAGGATGAATTCCTAGTTCTTAACATATGGTTTGAGTTTTGTTTCAACTCTACTTTGAAGTTTTTCATATGATTATCGTTTGTTTTTGCTATTATTAATGTTTATGATTGATTGATAGGTTGTTTGGAGTGCACGCTAAATTGATTTATTAATTTAATCTAAAAGCTAGTGAAAGTTAGGGAATACGTAATAGTTTTTTGACTTTTTACACAGGTAGAAAACACAAGACCTTGCGGAGGGATTCCGTGGAGCAATTGTGTGTGAAAACAACGCTAGAAAGTGGACCAAGCGAACCAAGTCTAACTACTAGTACTAAACCTAAGTTCATAAATCTTAATGCGTTCGGGGAATTACATCTTGTAAGCGAACCTCAAGGTGGTTCTTTTGAATAGAATCTGATAACTAAGCGAACCTTCTACTCGGTGAAATAAGGAATTTTGGGGTTAGCTAAGCGAACCTGCTATCCTACGGTTGGTGATAATCTATGACTAATAAAAAGCGGAAAAGAACATAACTTTAATCATTGTTTTGCCTCGAAGAAGGATTCCTTGATCTATTCTCTCTTATTGAATTCAACTTACACTTTTAATTGCTTTGTTTATTTCTTTTGCTTTTAAAATCTTCAACCAATACCCCCCTTTTTGTGACATTATAAGACAACTATAATCTCTTGCTCCTCGTGGGATCGATCTTGACTACCATATATTACTCTTTAATTAGGTAGTAAAATATTAATTAATTTGTTGTGGTTATGACACGCATACATCAAACGTTCCAAACGGACAAGTGAAAGTGGTCTTCTCTTGGTCCTCCGGTGCAATCACAATTTGGTTGTATCCCGAATAACCGTCCAAGAAAATATAATATAAATTCCCCGCTAACCGCTCCAACATTTGATCAATGAAAGGTAAAGGAAAGTGATCCTTTCGGGTTGCGGAATTAAGATTTCTATATTCAATGCACACTCTCCAACCGGTTTGAAATCTTGTAGGAACAAGTTCATCGTCTTGATTTCGAACAACAAACTTAACACCGGACTTCTTTGGCACCACTTGTACCGGACTAACCCACTTGCTATCGGAGATTGGGTAAATTACCCCCGCACTAAGCAATTTTAGTATCACGTACCGGCTTCATATTCTCTTCATTAGAATCCTATGCATGCACATGGATGGACTAATGCCTTTGATGTCCGCAATTGTCCACCCAATAGCCGTTTTGTGCTCCTTCAAGACTCTAAGCAAACGACCTTCTTTTACCAGTGTGAGGTTCTTTGAAATAATCACCGGAATCTCATATCCATCTCCCAAGAACGTATACTTCAAATGGTCCGGAAGTGGCTTCAACTCTAGTTTAGTGATGCGTGTCGTAACCACAATAAATTAATAAATATTTTACTACCTAATTAACAAGTAATATAGAGTAGTCAAGATCGATCCCACGAGGAGCACGTGATTCTAGTTGTAAAATTGTCACACAAAGGGGGGTATTGGTTAAGAATTTAAGAAAGTAAATAAAATAAACAAAGCAATTAAAAAGGTAAAGGTAATCAATAAAGAGAAAATAGATCAAGGAATCCTTCTTCGCTGCAAAACAATGATTAAAGTTATGTTCTTTTCCACTTCTTATTAGTCACAAATTATCACCAACCGTAGGTATAGCAGCTAGATTAGTGCTAACCCCAAAATCCCTTATATCACCGGATACAGAAGTTCTCGACTACCGGATTCTATTCACCAAACCACCTAGTAGTAGATCACTCAATATGTAATTTAGTTAAACTTATTAAGATTTATGAATTTATTAGGTTGATATTAGTAGTTAGACTCTTAGATCAAGGTCCACTTGCTAACGTTGTTTTTACACACAATTGCTCCACGGAATCCCTCCGCAAGGTCTTGTGTTTTCTACTTATGTAAATAGTCAAGAAACGATTACTTATCCCCTAACTTTCACTAGCTTTAGATTGAATTAACAAATCAATTTAGCGTGCACTCTAAACAACCTATCAATCAATCATAAACACTCTTAATAGCAAAAACAAACGATAATCATATGAAAAACCTCACTACTATATAGTAAATACGGTGTATTCTACACCTATCATTTAGGCGCCTTCACAATAGATGGTACAAGTAATTCATCATTCACGGGTAAAGAAATATAGGAAACATTACCCTTAGCTTCTTGCAATGCCGGCAAATCACCACACGTCTCCACCAATTCCGTGGAAATTTCAACATCCAAGTTAGACACGCCGTGGACGTCCAATTCAATTCTCTTTTGCAACACCACATCAAGTTCGTCCTCTCGATTCAATTCCACCATTTGTTTCACTAATGAACTAACCACATCAATGGAGTAAGCGGAATGCACATCACTTGGGTAACGCATGGCTTCGAATATGTTAAAGTGTATTACTTCCTTGTCTAACTCCATAGTGAGTGTACCCTTATCAACATCAATCTTCGTCTTTGCGGTCTTCATAAATGTCCTCCCAAGAAGTAGAGAAGTAGTCGAACGATTCTCATTGTTGTCCATATCCACCACAAAGAAATCCACCGGAAAAATTAACTCATTCACTTGCACTAGAACGTCTTCTACAAGTCCCTTTGGATAAATGTTAGACTTGTTTGCTAATTGGATAATAACTCTTGTCTCTTTCAACGGTCCAAGATTCAAGGAGTCATATATATTGGCCGACATCACACTAATGGAAGCTCCCAAATCAAGTAAAGCATGTTCAAACCTTTTCTTACCAATAGTATTGGCACCATGAAACCACCGGGATCCGTGCACTTTGTAGGCATCTTCTTCAAAAGCATAGCCGACGCACTCTCGCCAACTTTAGTAATTTCATTATCAAGCAACCTATCCTTCTTTGTGCATAATTCCTTCATGAACTTAGCATACCTTGAAATTATCTTGATGGCCTCGATGAAGGGGATGTTGATTTCTATCTTCTTGAAGATATCCATGAGTTCCTTGTCTTGAGCTTCCTTCTTGGACTTAGCAAAATAACTAGGAAAAGGAGGTGGAGTAGTAAAAGTAGGAACCGGTTCTTTGGATTGGGCGGTTGGTGTAGCATTCTCCCTTGGTTCGGCTTCCTCCTTATCTTTGACTACCTATTCACTAGCTTCTTCATGATGACTTGGACTCTCTCATTGTCTTCCACTTCGTAAAGTAACCGCATTAACATTATCTCTTGGGTTCACAAATGGTTGTGAAGGCAGTTTTGTGGATGTTTGAGCTTTCATTAAGTTCATATCGGTCTCCAATTATCCCATTTGAGTTTGTAAATCCTTGATTTTCGAACCGGTCCTTTGTTCCAAAGATTTGATTGCTGAATCGGTCTTTTGTTGGTTTTGTTGTAACATAGAAGTGAGACCTTGCATGCTTTGCATTATCACATTCAACTTGTCATCATTCGAAGAATCTTGCTCCTTGACTTGTTGTGGTTGGAATTGTTGTTGTTGAGGTTGGAAACGTGATTTATTGGAATCCACCTTGTTGCGCATATGGATTAGGAGCCGCTGCTTGCTTGTTTGCATAGCTAAAGTTGGGATGATCCTTCCAATCGGGATTGTAAGTATTTGAGTATGGATCGTACCTTGGCATTTGATTTGGATATAAAGCATTTACTTGTTCGGTTTCATCATCCGGAATAATTACCGCGGCCAATCGTTGCACTACCCTCTCGATGTTGTTTAACCGTTGATCGGATTGTGAAGACGAGTCACTAAATTCATGCACAAACTTAACCATTAAGTCACCTCTTGCATAGAATTGTTGTGAGTTTTCCGCCATACTTTCAATCAACTCGGTAGCTTCGGCCACCGTCTTGTTCACTAGTGCACCACCACCGGCGGCGTCAAGAAGATATCTATCACTTGTTTGGAGACCTTCATATAAGTATTGGATTATCATGGCGTCACTAAATTGATGGTATGGACAACTTGCCACCAATCTCTTGTACCGATCCCAACATTCATATAATGACTCTCCCACATGTTGCTTCATCCCATAAATCTCCTTGCGAATTTGAGTAGCTTTTGATGCGGGAAAATATCTCTCGAGGAAAATTTTCTTCATCCCATTCCATGTTGTGATACTTCCGGAAGGCAAATAGTACAACCATTCCTTAGCATTGTCCGCCAAAGAGAATGGAAAAGCTTTAAACTTTGCTCCATCCGCATTAATATCCGGTGGAAGCATGGCCATTACTATGGTATTGAAGTCCATAAGATGTTTGTTTGGGTCTTCATTCACCATGCCATGAAACTTTGGTAATTCTCTAATCAACCCCGGCTTGATCTCGAAAGTTGAGTTAGTTTGGATACACCATTATTTTGTATCGAGCTTGTGAGAAGCTAGGTCCTTGAGTGTACGATCACCCATTGCTTCTTCTTCAATATCCGAATCTGCGAACTCACTTGATGTAGAACGAGGAAGCGGAGTGTTAATCGCTCGAATGAAATCCTTTAGTTGAGTGCCGGATCGAAGACGTATTGGACTCGGTCTTCCCTTTTTAAGCATTCACCAAAGATATAGTACCTACAACAAGGTTCACAAAACTAAGTTAGATATGGTATAAAATCTAACAAAGCAAGAATAAAGAAAAAATAAAAATAAAAACAACTAAAATCGTCCGTTGCTCCCCGGAAACGGAGCCAAAATTTGATGCGTGTCGTAACCACAACAAATTAATTAATATTTTACTACCTAAATAACAAGTAATATAGGGTAGTCAAGATCGATCCCACGAGGAGCAAGAGATTATAGTTGTCTTATAATGTCACAAAAAGGGGGGTATTGGTTCAAGATTTTAAAAGCAAAAGAAATAAACAAAGCAATTAAGAGTGTAAGTTGAATTCAATAAGAGAGAATAGATCAAGGAATCCTTCTTCACTGCAAAACAATGATTAAAGTTATGTTCTTTTCCACTTTTTATTAGTCATAGATTATCACCAACCGTAGGATAGCAGGTTCGCTTAGCTAACCCCAAAATTCCTTTTTTCACCGAGTAACAATTCCGCTTAGTTATCAGATTCTATTCAAAAGAACCACCTTGAGGTTCGCTTACAAGATGTAATTCCCCGAACGCATTAAGATTTATGAACTTAGGTTTAGTACTAGTAGTTAGACTCGGTTCGCTTGGTCCACTTTCTAGCATTGTTTTCACACACAATTTCTCCACGGAATCCCTCCGCAAGGTCTCGTGTTTTCTACTTGTGTAAAGAGTCAAAAAACTATTACGTATTCCCTAACTTTCACTAGCTTTAGATTAAATTAACAAATTAATTTAGCGTGCACTCAAAACAACCTATCAATCAATCATAAACATTAATATTAGTAAAAACAATCGATAATCATATGAAAAACTTCAAAGTAGAATTGAAACAAAAACTCAAACCATATGTTAAGAACTAGGAATTCATCCTCAATCAATAAGAAAATTAGCTACTCATAGTTTGGAGTTCACACAATAATAATAATAATAATAATTAAGGAAGAAAGAAAAACTTATTGAAAAGATGATGGTTGCTCCTTCCTCCAATCCTTGTGCACTTTAACTCCTTCTCCAAAGTAGATGTGTGTAAAAGTTGTAGAGAACTCCTCTATTTATAGGCTTCAATACTCTCCATATCTTTGTAGGAAAAGATTCCATATTCCATAAGAACACCACTTTCCCAATTTGAGCCATATTCCAATTTCTAGTCCAATTCTCCAAAACTTCCAAGTTTTCATCCAATTCCCAATTCTAAGTCTTCATACATATGAGAGAAGTCCATACAAAATTCTGTATTTTTTCTCACCGGAAAACTGGGTTTTTGGCCGGAAATCCGCCGGAATCCGTCACCGTCGGCCATCTGAGATTCTCTGCCCGTCAACGAAATATTCTGTCAGTCCACCGTTAGGACTAACAGTCAAAGAGGTAAAACCGTCAGTCTTCCGTCAATCAATTAGTCAAAGGGAGGAAGCTGAATCAGCCGAGTCAGCTGTCTAATTGGTCTTAATTTGCTGAGTTACTGGGCTGAATCGAGTTGAAACGTTGGCTTCCGAGTTGACTCGCCAGAATCAAAACCCGGCCGAGTTCTGTTTAATTATAGGACTTCCCGGCCAAATTCAGGCCATTCTTTACTATTTCCCTGTAACATTCATTCACCTAACATACATCTATTGCAGCTTCATTTGCAGTTGTTCCATTAAGCCACAACCCATTCAATCCATTGCAACATCCCCATTAGTGACCACCAGTTTATCTTGAACACAGCTTCAATTTCTAATTCCATTACAGCACCAACTCCTCACTGCACTGCAACAACACATCAACACCCACAACTATAGTTTCTTGAGACAAACCCACTTCTCTTATCACTTCAAACCACCATTCTTAACACATCAACATCCCTATTAGCTCTGAGAACCCATTTCTCTGTTTAAATTAGAATCCAGTTCTGCTTCTTGAACTGAGTTGCAATAGTACCACCTAACCCTGATTTCCAAATCCATAAATTAAAATTCTAACCTTAGCAGCATCATAATCATCTCATACTCAGACCACAACCCTTGAATCAACAGCGACGAAAACCCAATGTGTCTCCATCGATCTCCCATCAACAGCATTTTTGAACAGCCCTGAATTACCTTCTCAAACCCAAATTCGATCCAAACCCATCCTTACTAATTAATCCATGATCCTCTTATCATAATCAAACCCTAGAAACTCGATTTGATTCATCCACAGCGAAAACCTTCTCTAATTCCTGCATCTCTGACTTCAGATCTTGAATTTACTTCGATTTCTTCTCTCTGAGCTCCATATCTTCATCTAAACTGCTTCCACCAGAACCCATCTTCAATCTCTCGAGCTTCCATCCCCTGAATTTCTCAATTTCAACAGCAGCAGACGCTGCTTTTAGTTTTTTTTTCCCGTCTCTCTTTCAGGTGCGGAATGATTGAGAAGATAAATATATGAATTTAGGTTTAGGGTTATAAATTGGGTTTGTTATCCAACACCCGGTCACCTTGATAAGGGATAACTAAGCTGGCTGTCCCTTAACCTTAGCTAGTATATATTTAGTCCTCCTCCAAACAAGGTCACCCCTTAACCTTGACTGGGCTCCTAATAGTATTTGCCTGTGAAATAACAATTTTTCCATTCTTGCTCAAATTGGGTGATTTCTTCTTCTTTTTCTCCATGCGACTCCAGAGTACCTAATAACTCAAAAACACGTGTAAAATACATAATTTACAAGAAAAATAACAAAGAAAGCGTAAACTCTATAGATAGTAAATACGGTGTATTCTACACCTATCAGTAATTAGTCCAGCTGTGTAGCAGATGTCCCTCTCATCTTTTTATCTCTCCTAATCTTATCTAGCTGTAAATCAGTGGACGCATCTTACAATGTTTATCTAGTTGTGTAGCGGATATCTCTTTATCTAGCAGTGTTGCTGATGTGTCTCCCCTTTTCCTCAGTCAGCTTTAGAGATGGCACCTTTGATTTCAATCTTGCACAAGATCTTTCTAGCACTGGTTTAACTCATCACACGTAATTAGTCCAGCTGTGTAGAAGATGTCCCTCTCATCTTTTTCTTTCTCCTAATCTTATCCAGCTGTAAATCAGCGGACGCATCTTACAATGTTTATCTAGTTGTGTAGCGGATATCTCTTTATCTAGCAGTGTTGCGGATGTGTCTCCCCTTTTCCTCAGTCAGCTTTAGAGCTGACACCTTTGATTTATCTGGCATTCTAGTCACTTGGAGATACGTTTAGAATTTATTTGTCCTCATAGCTCTTTGGATACTTGTGACCAATTAGAAGTACAGGTTTTGTGAGTACACCTCTGGTAAACCCTCCGGAGACAACACTCCGCCACTAGGGCCACTTAGCGGTTTAACGGCTTGCTGCACGTGCTAAGTGTAGTCATTTTATTTTCTAGATTAGATTTGCTCGGGACTAGCAAACAATAAGTTTGAGGGTATTTGATAGACACATTTTTGTGTCTGAATTGTCCTCATTTGTCTCTATTGTTAGTCTCGATTTTTGTACTAATTTTGGTGTTTTTATGTTTGTATAGGTGTTTTTGGAGAAATACACTTGTGTGGAAAAGTTGCTCAAAAAGTGCTATTTGGACCCCCCAGAGAAAAGTGATAAAGGCACCCTCATTTTGGATAAGGGCACCCCCTAGGGAGCTAGCTGCTATTCGCACCCCCGTTTTGGTTAAGGGGACACCCATCTTCTCCATTTGAATATTCACATTTTGGCGGGAAAATTGGCTTCAAAGGAACATAATTAGGGTTGAAGTTTTGATCGTGTTTTAAGGAGATTAAATGGCTGAAACTGTTAGGGATAACTTGAATCAGTTTAACAGGAGTGGTACGGTGTTTTGTTTCGATCATAATTGGCTGGAATCACAAATTTGGAGAAAATATCATTCTCGGGTTTATTTCATGCCGGAAAGTTCAGTTTGGAATTTGAGAGAATTTTGGGAGATTTAATCGTTGGATTTAGTTGGATTGGGCTTGATGGAGTTAAACAAGAATGCTAAGGTCCTTAGAATCGACCAGATATGGATAGATGATCGGGTTTGATTAAAACAGGGAAGTAGGGTTTTCACGGGTTTATTTCTCACTTTCTCATCTCAAATGGAGGCTGGCATGATTCTAAAGAAGTTGACGCAATCTCTGTCGCGTTGGCAATATGTTTGGAGCGTGAAGGAGTTAAAGAGGGAAATTTAACCAACAACGGGCGCTAGAAAAGATAAAGAAGGAAATAAAATCTCGAGATATTGCAGAGAAGGAAAGGGAGTATTAATTACGTTGAATGAGTGAGATTGGAAGATCCTGTCGAGTATAAAATATGTGCTGATGATACCAGCGATAGGACGGAGAGTTTGGGGAGGAGTTAGAACATCACAGAGTCGAGAAATTCGAGTTGCAGAGAAAACCTTTCTGCTGCTGCTGGAAGAACACGAAGAACATAAGACCCTTCGAGACAGTCGTTCATGCTACAGTGACAGCGACACGGGAAAGTACGTCACAGATCTACAGTTACAACAACATTAATCTTGTATTGTTCTCTGTAACAGTGTTTTTCAACAATTATAAACGTTGCAAACACCCGGTTTTAACCATTTTCTCTATATTTCATCCTTGTAAACACCTATTGGAGCAATGAAATCAACTTTTGAGCGTGTTTTCATCAAGATGAGCTAAACCCAATCTTTGGGGCTATGGAGGAATCCGTTGTTTCGGTAAAAGTGATATATTTCTATTTTTAATTAATTATAACAACTCTATTATGATTATTTTGCATTGAACTAAAAATTGATTATATGATTTTGATTAGTTAAGTGTACTTTCTCTTGATAGAATATGCTTGCTTTAGGGTTTTGATATTATATGCTTGGATTAACATCTATTCTTTTGAAAATCTACATGTCAAGGCAATACTATTAGAATCAATTTGAATGTTGAGTTGCATAATTATTATTTTATTAAATCACTAATATCGACCAATGGTGGAATCCTAGCCCCAGCTTCTCCATAATTTTTACAAAACTTTATTTTGAGTTTGTTTTCTTTCTGCTTTAAAAATTAATTCTAAAAAAATCTGCTTTCACAAGTCTTAAAGAACCTTTTACTACAACATCATTGAAAATAACCATCAGTAGTTGAGCTCAAGAACTCCATGGAAATCATCCTACAAGACGAAGGACTACTCAAGGAACCAGTGGATCTTCATCGACCAAAAGGTATATGGAGACTTGAACTTATCTATCACTAAAAAGTCTATCTACTCTATCTCCTATCTTGAGACAAAAGTCGTTTTACTATATAGACTAAGAATATGCACATGTGACATTTCAAGCTGAGTATATCTCGCTTATCTATTTCTCGAAATGTGTGGTGGTAAAGCTTTCGCTTTATCCAAGTTCATCTTTGCCTAGTGACGAAAGTCATGTTATGTTTCAATCACTTTGGAAATCTCTCTGACGAAAACTAGTTCGTGAAAACAGCTATATGACGTCCTCTGAGAATGTTTCAATGATTGAAATGAGAGTTTAGACTATATAACCATTGGGGGACATAAACATTGTTGTGGCAACACATATATGTATAAGTCCTTAACACTTGAACCGAAGTTTGCAAACTTTGTTGATCAAGTGGAACCGGAACGTGAGCAGGAACTCAGTCCGCGAACTAGCGTAAGTTCTCGAACCCGAGAATATCTGCTGAAGTTGAAGCTCGGGTGCAGTCCGTGAACCAAGTCCGCGAACTGACGAAAGTTCTCATCCCGAGAAATTCTGCTGGAGTTTATTAACTTCAACCGGTTAGCTTGAGTCCACAAACTCAGTCTGCGAACTCAAGAGGTTATGTCTGAAAATGTTGTTCATGAACTTATTCTTAAATTACTAAGGGATGCTTTTGCAAACCGTGGATTTATAGTTCATTATTAATGATTCGAGTGAATCGCATCGTTTTTGATTCAATTGTGTCTCTTGTAGTACTTGAGATCTCATAGCAATTTAACAACTCTCTAACTAGTTCATTTGAGTCATTTGGACTAGTTATGGTGAAGAAGAATATGGTTGATATGAAAATTATCACTTGGCTAACCATTTGGTTGACAAATATTGAACCAACCATTGTACACATTTGGGTACGGTTACACAAACCCAAAAACATCAAGTACATGTGTGTATGGCCAGCTAAGTTTTCGATCTAACGGTTGAGATATATTAGCTTGTATCTAATCAGGTTTTCATCTAACGGTGAATATTGAATGCTTTGTGACTAAGCTAACATTGATTGCAAACCCTGATTTGAAAGACTATATAAGAAGAACTCTAGCCATTGGAAAAACTAATCCCCACACACTTTTCTTGTGTGATACTAGTTTTCTCTAAGCTAGAGTCGATCTCTATTAACCCTTGAGTTTTCTCTCTAAATTCGGGTTAACGACTTAAAGACTTTATTGGGATTGTGAAGCCAGACCGATACTAGTTATCTTGTAGTTGTTTGATCTGATCTTGCTATTTCTATCGTACGAATACAATTGTAATAATTGGCTTGATATTTCTATCTCCGATAGGAAAGATAAAAGTAGTCACAAACATCTTCGTCTCATTATTTGTGATTCCTCAATAATCTTCTTCGCTGCGTCGATTAAGTTTATTGTGAGGTGATTGATGAAACTGAGCTGTTCTTTGGGAATACAAGTCTGGTTTTATTGATTGGTTCTTGTTCACCTTGATTTATCAAAAGACGGAACAAAACTCACAGGTTTATTCATGGGAGACGAATTCATCTATTACCTGTAGACTTTTCTACGTGAGACAGATTTGTTTGCTAAAGTCTTCGACTTTGGGTCGTAGCAACTCTTGGTTGTGGGTGAGATCAACTAAGGTAATCAAGTGCGCATTATCCTGCTGGGATCATAGGCGTAGGAGCATAACTGTACCTTGGATCAGTGTGAGATTGGTTGGGGTTCAACTACAGTCCAGACCGAAGTTAATTTGGAGTAGGCTAGTATTTGTAGAGGCTTAATACAGTGTATGTTTAATCTGGATTAGGTCCCGGGGTTTTTCTGCATTTGCGGTTTCCTCGTTAACAAAATTCTGGTGTCTGTGTTATTTCTATTCCGCATTATATTTTGTTATATAATTGAAATAATGCAGGTTGTGCGTTGTTAAATCGATTAGAATATCTGACCTTATTGGTTGTTGATTTAAATCGATTGACACTTGGATATTGGTCTTTGGTACCATCCAAGTTATCTCTCTTTGATTAGGCTTGCGAATTATATTTGCTTGAGTAAATCAAATCGAGAGATTGAGATAATAACTCCTTGAGTATTTTTTATTGATTGAGTCTTGTTGATTCTCTAGAAAACAACTCGGAGTTGTCCATACAGATTGCTAATCGAAATATTGGGTGAGGTTGTTAGACCCCCGCATTTTCTATTGGTATCAGAGCAGGCAAACACGTTAAAGACCTTACTAGTCTGTGTTTGTGGCAATCTGAGTCTGTGGACAAAATCTCTGTTGCGCATACCAATTTGTCTCCTAAAGCTTTTGACCATATCAAGTGTCTTGGAAATACCTCAAAGGATCATTCCTTAGTTGATTCTTCCGAATTCCGAGGTAGAAAGAATGTTCAATGTGATAATTACATTTCTTCCTCTCATGAGGCATGTGACACTATAGCAGAAGCTGAAAAGGAACTCACCAAAATTTGAAAACATACAGCTGAAGATATTAATTTTCATAATCATGATCAGCTCATTGATGAATTTGAAAAGTCTTTTAATCGAGAACGTGATCTCTATCATATCATTAAGTCATTCTCTAAGAACATTGAGAAACTTCTACAAGAAACTACTCTACAACATAAAAAGATTAGTACTCTTGAGGAAGTTGTTAAACAGGACTCCATTAGAGAAAAACGTTTGATCGAGACTCATTCATCATATCTCAATAGACATCGTACTGAAAAATATAAACTTTGTGCATCTCTTACTCTAGCCCATGAACAGTGTAAATCCTTGGAAAAGGAAAACTCTGTCCTAAGGAGAAATTCTTCTGTGACTAATTCTCAGGAATTACCATTTACGAAGAAATGTTCTCCGGAAGAAGATTGTTTCAAGAAAAGTTTGCATAACTTCCAATCTTCTCATATGGATATGAAATTTAAACAGGTGCCAGTTATTGCTTCTCCTCTACGAACCTATACTTTTTGTGGGAAACAGAATCACTATGTTATTCATTGTTTTGCAAGAAGGAAATAAATTTCTAAGCTTCGTAATTTGCTCCTCTTCACTGTCAATAGAACAAAAAGTCATTTGCCTAAAGCAGTGAATCGTATGCCCACAAGAAATCAGAAACCTTATGAGAATGATCTCTACTCTAGATATCATCACAGGGATAAAGTTCTTTATGGCGATCCTTTTTGTTGTATTAATAAGAACATTTCATTTACTTATAAGGATGTTTCTGATAAATCTAAATCTAGAAAATGGATTCCTATCTATTCGGATCCTCTTGAACCTATTGCTAGAGGTCCTAGATTTAGTGCTCAGAGAAAATCATCTGAAAAATATGTGAAAAGTGCCATGCCCTATTCTTCAGGGACACAGGTTAATCGAAGAAAGGCGAAGAGCACAAAAATCAAACAGTCTGATGATATGTACAACACCTTTCTAAACAATCGCAGTGGAACTTGTTTCCACCCAATCACCTGATTCCAGGTATTTGTTTTATTGTTTCTAAATTCAGAGGTACAAGGAAAAAGATTAAGAAAGACTCAAGTATGTTGTATATTATTTCAGTTTGTTTCTTTCGGGGCAGTCCACAAACGTCCGCGTCCTCCTCTTGTATATCACTAAGGTTTTTGTACTCTCGTTGAAGAACGCATATATATCTTGTCTATATTGTGCTTGTCCCTAACCTAGAACTCTATGGAAAATCCTGCAAAATCTCAAGAGATTATGCGTCTTGATATGGAGGAAGATAATCAGGAACGTAAGTCGATTCAGGAACTGGTTCGAAAGAAGATGCTTGAAAGAAAGGATCACAACTCCTAGATTGATGATTCTATCAAGGATTTAACTCGTTTTTAGAATGATTCAAGGGTCGAGTTTGCAGATCTTCAATTGCAAATAAACCAACTTCTAGATGGTTAGGCCAGAATTCTTACTAATCAGAACATTCTAATACGGAATCAAAAGAAGATTATCATGGACTGTTCCAAATCTAGACAACTTGCTCGGGTGGTTGATCACAAAGTTAGTTCTCTAACTCACGAACATGGTGTGTCTACGGTCAAGAGAATAAAGGAAATCAGTGACACCTTCTTTGATGGCTTCATTGAAATATTCGAGGTTCTTAATGAACTCTGATTTATTTTAAAAAATCTAGTAAATCTTCTATGTTTTCTGCTTTATTTAGAAGAATAACCAGTGTTTTGGAATATCCATGGTTGTGATTACACATAGCTATATCCAATGATTTCATCTTCTTGTTTTTAGATTTTTTGGTTTAAAAAATTCTAAGTTTGTTTGGAAGATGATGGTTGCAGTATTAATCTTTGTGATCTTATATATTGCAATATTTTGATGGGATTTGTATGTTTATGTCCGTGAACTTTATTATCCCATATTTTTTCAAAAGTAAAGTCGTTCACGTATTGGTATGCAAATATTGATAAAGGAATGAATGGACTTTTGGCAAAACACAAAAGTTAAGCCTATATTGTCAATTGTTGATGTAAGTGTTGATGGTGGTTTTTAGACAAAGGGTAAAATTGTAAAACCCCGAATAACCTAATGTCACTAGTGACACATTTATTAGAACATTTAATGCATGTAGTCAATAATTAATGGGGGGTATTTTTTCAAATTAGGGTTACAACGAGCAAAACCTTAATTCCCCTCCGTGCCAATGGCAAGTCATGCCAGCCACACCTAGCCCAAGCTAGCCGCGCCATGCCAAACGCACTCTGCCTTGGCCCTAGCTATGCTAGTCACACCAACCGCGCCAAAGCATCCTATACATGCTAGCCGCACCTTTGTGCCAATGGAAAATCATGCCAGCCACACCAAACGCGCCAAAGCATGCCAACCATGCTAGCCGCACCTCTTTGCCAATGGCAAATCATGCCAGCCACACCTAGCCCAAGCTAGCTGCGCCATGCCAAACGCACTCTGCCTTGGCCCTAGCTATGCTAGTCACACCAACCGTGCCAAAGCATGCCAACCATGCTAGCTGCACCTTTGTGCCAATGGAAAATCATGCCCGCCACACCAAACGCGCCAAAGCATACCAACCATGCTAGCCGCACCTCTGTGCCTATGGAAAATCATGCCAGCCACACCTATCCCAAGCTAGCCGCGCCATGCCAAATGCACTCTTCCTTGGCCCTAGCTATGCTAGTCACACCAACCGCGCCAAAGCATGCCATACATGTTAGCCGCACCTTTGTGCCAATGAAAAATCATGCCAACCACACCAAACGTGCCAAAGCATGCCAACCATGCTAGCCGCACCTTTGTGCCAATGACAAATCATGCCAGCCACACCAAACGCGCCATAGCATGCCAACCATGCTAGCCGCACCTCTGTGCCAATGGCAAATCATGACAGCCACACATAGCCCAAGCTAGCCGCGCCATGCCAAACACACTTTGCCTTGGCCCTAGCTATGATAGTCACACCACGCCAAGACAAACACCCTTACCTTGGCCCTAGCCGCGCCATGCCAAAGTAGCACCCGCGCCTAGGCTTGCAAACCAAGCAACCTAGTCCAACATGGCAGTGCGTGCCATTGGCACATGCCAACATGCTCACAGGTAGCTTTCATTACCTAGTTGTGGCCCTAATGGCCGAGCGTTCCATTGGAACATGCCAACGCGCTCACTGACAGCTTTTCTTACCAAGCCGTGGCCCAAAAGGCCGAGCATGCCATTGGCACATGCCAACGCGCTCACTGGCAGCTTTTCTTACCAAGCTGTAGCCCTAATGGCCGAGCGTGCAAATGGCACATGCGAACGCGCTCATTGCTAACTTTCATTACCTAGACGTGGCCCTAATGGCCATGCGTGCCATTGGCACATGTCAAACACGCACGCTGGTAGCCTAACTTGCAAACCGAGCATCCTAGGCCAACTTGGCCGTACGTGCCATTGACACATGCCTAAACCCTCGATGGTAGCCTAACTTGCAAGCCGTGCAACCTAGGTCAACTTGTCCGTGCGTGCCATTAGCACATGCCAAATCCGCTCGCTGGTAGCCTAGGCTTTCAAACCGTGCAACCTAAGTCAACTTGGTTGTGCGTGCCATTTGCACATGCCAGCATGCTCGCTGGTAGCATAGGCTTAAAAACTGTACAACCTGCAACCAAGGTATTCCGCAAATGCCATTGGCACATACCACACGCGCCACCTGCAGCCTGGCATTGCCACTTGCACTCAAGGTGCAACCAGCAACCAAGGCATTCCGCACATGCCATTGGCACATTCCACACGCGCCACTTGCAGCCTGGCATTGCCACTTGCACTCAAGGTGCAACCAACACTCGAGACATCAACACAAACTGGGGGATGCTTTCCAGGGTCTTGGTTTGGCGGTCACAGCATGCAGCGTACACTACGCTCACATTAAGAAAACGTAAATAGGAATAAAGCGGTCAAATAAATGAGGAAATAATGGTGAAAACGTTTTGACCCATAAACACCATGTGGTTACCACCTCCTCCCATTATTTCACCTTTTACTCTCTTCCTTCATGAGGCCAGGGTACATTTCAATCTCGACTTATATAAATAGGTCTTACCTATTTCCACCAGACAACAGGTCTCGGTCAGGAGAAAAACATAACACTCTCAGAAAAGACAACTTTGCAAGATCTCCAAAAAAGCTTTCATCTCTTGCAAGCTTCTGAAGTTTTCACTTTCTGATACAAGTCGAGACACTACTCTTCCAGAATTATTCTGGTTTCAACACTTTTCTTCGCTTCCCTCCCCAAATCAACCCTTCTCCTCCACTTTGTGACAGAAGCAAGTCTGGAACGGCCATTTCTTGGTTTAGGCCGGACTTGTACAGATTAATCTCTCGAATCAAGAAAGTGCTCACGTGCATCACATTTGTTTAGGGTTTAAACCAGTTTCTCACCAACCTACCGAATTTACCAAAATCGAATGAACCAATTTTTACCCATAAACAATTGGCGACCACAGCGGGAGGATTGATCTTTCGGTTACATAATAACTTTCAGAAATCAATCTCATACTTCGATCCAGACACGACAAAAGCAAGCAATCTATTTGGGGATCTACAACTCAACTACCATACAACTTGGTTGCCAGTCGTGAAGACTACATGAGAAAACTGGGGACTCGCTGAAGATGCTACCAGCGATTGGGGACTTGCTGGCAATGCTACCAGCAAAGCCGCCCTTTACATGGAAAGGGGCGTGTTCACAGCAAAAAACCTATAAAGTGAGTAAGTTTAGACCAGACAAGATATACGATCTGTTTTTGGGTTCTTAATAAAACCGTCATACTATTGCGTCTTGTGTCGATTGCTAGCACACACTTTCATAAAAGAAATTTTCCTTTCACAAAGCATAATCGGAGTTATATTATCAAAACCATTCATCCCATAAATAATCTAATATCCTCAAAAGCTACCAGTTGTCTATCAAAACCGGTCAAACTTTAAACCAAACATCCAGTATGTCTTTCAAAAAAAGAACCTAAATGAAAGTTTAACAGAGAGACATTCAAGGAAAATCATCCAACAGAGGTTTGCTCTTCTTGGAGAAAGTCAACTTTGCATCTTCAAGAGCCGCTCTCTTCATAGTCAACATCTTGGAAAGCTTTTCGAGTTCTACCTCATGTCGTGCAATCTCCTCTGCAAAAAGGCTTTCGACTGCTACATCTTTCAACTTCTGGATCTCAGCAAGGCCTTCGACAAACCACGAAACGTTGAATTCCTTTTCTACACACACGTCGCGATGGTTCTCCCAGTTGGCAATGACGTCTTCAGAAATGGTGTGGCCAGTCACCTCACGCGTGTCCTCGATGGAAGATAAAGCCTCTTCCACACGCTTAACCAGCGCAAATCGACTAGTGACCTTCTTGGTTGTGGCCATATGTCCATACTTCTCCCAGATTCTGGTGTACAACGCCTCATACTTAGCCAGCACGCTGAAACCGCCAACCATCACATGATCTGGGTAAGGAACCAAGTACGGGGGATCGAAAATGGCGCCTGCAACTGGACCCGCGACTTGCAAAGGGTCTTTTTCCATATCTACGGAAGCAACTATCAGGGAATCATCCACTGTTTGAACCACATCTGTGCCCAGCGATTGGCCAACTTCCATCTCCAAGTCACCGGCAGCGGCCGTTGTCACCAAAGGCAAGTTTACGTGTAGCTCCGCCCCAGAATCGTCTTCCGAACCGGATTCCTCCTGAAAACTTGAGTTAGACATTTTTCAAAAAAGCGGAGGAAGAAAGAAAAAAAAGCGCAAAACTCACCGAACCACTTCCCGAAAAAGAACCAGTGCTACTGTCAGAAGAATCACTCTCACTTGTCGAACTTTTTTCTTTCTCTAGCTCATCACCGTTATGAGAAGGCTCAGTGCTTCCGAAATTCTTCGAAGGAATTTCCGTCTCCTGGCAACGTGCAAGAGCAGCGAAAGCATTAACACTGCCGAAACCCTGGTAGAAACAAGACACATGTTTTTCAACAGAAATTCACATGTTTTGAGACAAACCAACAAGGAGGCGACACTTACCTGGTTATTGGAATAACTAAAAGACACGAGAGCTGTATGAGGATCTTTTGAAACCGTCCGGAACCCGCCAACACGATTCTTCGTTCTATGTTCCTTTGCCTGGGGACTTTCCGAGTTGCCAGGCAACTTTCGCTTGAGATCTCTTAACATTGGATACTTCTTCAAAACTGTTGGGGAAGGTTTACAATGAACATTCTCCACCACGTTATTCACAAAATCGCGAATCGCAAGACGCTCACAGCACCAAAACTCATTATAACCAAAATTTGTCGTAGTTACTCTTTCCGTTTGAAAGAATAGAAGGTGGATACCCGGCTCAAGGGCACTGGAATTGAGGGAGGCATGCAATGAATCCTTAGGAACCACCATCTGGTAAGCAAGAGGCACCCCTTGATCGAAACCCATGTGACGAGCAGCACGGTCAATATTGTAAGCAGCTATTCAGAAAGACCCCATAAAGAAAGACGACATATAACCGGGCATGCAACTTTGAATAAACAAGATTTCACCAACACTCAAGATGCCATCAGAAGATAAAGACATGTTCGGATCAGAAGAAAAGGTGTCAATTTGAGTCACAGACCTATGGACCGGCTCCCTTGGGCGGAAACTGATTTCATGCGACTTATCGAGAAGACTAACCAAGCTCATACCAACTCTTGGACGCCTGTTCACCCATCGAAGAATTCGGGAGCCGCCCCAACTCGCAGGAATCGAAGGCAACGGTTTCAAAGCATACTTCTCGAAGTGCTCCCATAACCAGGCTTGCAGAAAAGAAACGTGCACATATGAATCCACTTTCATGAAACTATTCGAAATTCGCATGTTCGCAACTAGGTGATCCAGATGCACATACAGGGAACCAAGAAATAACTTGCCAATGAGAAGAACTTCACCTTTTGCCAACTTCACATCAATCACTACCAACTCTAGTCTTATTTCCTTCTTTCCAAAAACGTCATCAAAAATGTCTCTAGACAACCAGAGAGACAAAAATGCTGCAACGTGAAGATCACTGTTTTTATGTTTAGGTTCCAGCTCGTCCGGAAACCATTGAGATATCCACCAGTTGTAAAAGCACCTTTTATCCTCTTTCCGGACAGAATCCTTTGACTTTGCAGTGGATTCTTTTCGGGCGAAATCTCCCAACTTAGCGGCAAGGTCATCCCGCATTTTCTCCTTATCTTCAGATAATTGGATGTTAAGATTCCCGATTACCGGAAGATTCAGCAAGAGAGTCACACTCTCCAAGGATAAAGTTATTTCACCCCATCTACATATGATCGTATGAGTGTCCAAACACCATCTAGATATGAAAGCAACCAAGCCCGAGATATCCTTCCTAATATGGAGACTTATTGAAGCTCTGACATCATCAATAATCTGCGCTCGAGTCAAGTTGGTATTTATGTGCTCCTTACCCACCATGAACTCAACCTATCTATCAAAAGAATGCAATGGGCTTTGACATATCCTGAAATCAATGTTAGAAGAATAATATACCCCTTTATGAAGACAAAACCGTATGGTGTTCTCTGGGCGAACCGAACGTGTCTTATTTTCATATTTACCACCGGTTAACAAAATTGGCACGAAATCTGGATGATTATTCCGAGCAGGGGAGAAGGGTTTGGTAAAGAATTCATCATCCGTGTTTGGTTTGGAATTATTAACATCCTTCGATGAAGCGAAACTTTGTTCAGGCAACATCTTGTCGGATTTCTTTATAACAATTTAGTAACAAGATATTTGCACAAAAAAAACAGAGAAAGACGAAATTATCTCCCTGACACATAACTGCACCCAACAAAAGGAAAGCCTGGAAAACAAAAAAAATATAATTCTCTACGGGTTCGAAACTGCACGCGCAGTATTTTCTTCAAGTCCGAAATTCACATATGCAATATTTCCTATGGGTTCAAAATCGTATGAAGCACATATACAGTATTATTCTTCGGGATTCATATATTGTATTCTTCTTCGGGTTCAAAATTATATACGCAATATTTTATACGGGCTCAAATGCGTCTGCAGTATCCTTCTTCGGGTTCAAAATTATATATGCAGCATTTTTCGACGGGTTCAAATCATATATGTAGTATTTTCCTTGGGTGAATATATATAATATTTTCTACAAGAAGCACGCCAAGAAATCATATGCGCAATATCATTGCAAAGATTATAAAGAGAGACACCTACTGTTAGGGTTTGCACCTACATGAAAAGGGAAACAAGAGAAGTATTGGAAGACATACCTGGAGGCCGGTTTTTCCTTTGTGACTCTGCCACTAGCGTGAAAGGATGAAAGAACAAAGTGCAAGATGAGAGAAAGGGATTTTATATATAGGCGTGAAGATTCCGAAATAGGGAAGGATTTCCCTTTACCAAAAAATCGTGTGTACAAGGAACGGACCCACAAGAGCGCCCAACTTCCCAATGTCGCCCAAGTTGCATCGGTCCTACCAGTTGCGCCAACTTCCCAATGACCTCCCAAGTCGCGCCAGCTAGCACGCTCAGTTTCCCAACTCGCGTCAACTTCTCAATGCCGCCCATCTTCATGTCTCTCAATGATGCTGACTTCCCAATTGTGCCAGCCTCCCGATTTGTGCAAAACTACCAGAGGCTAGGATTCCAAATCCGATCTATAACAAAAAAAAAAAAAAAAGGTCAGACAAGCCTCCTCAATTCTCTTTACGATTTACTGCTGATAGTTTGTCACCATCTTATGCTTACCTCGCAACAAAGCTCATGTTCCGAGCTAAGCATGGGACTTAATGTTGATGGTGGTTTTTAGACAAATCGTAAAATTGTAAAACCCCGAATAACCTAATGTCACCGGTGACACATTTATTAGAACATTTAATGCATGTAGTCAGTAATTAATGGGGGGTATTTTTTCAAATTAGGGTTACAATGAGCAAAACCCTAATTCCCTTCTGTGCCAATGGCAAGTCATGCCAGCCACACCTAGCCCAAGCTAGCCGCACCATGCCAAACGCACTCTGCCTTGGCCCTAGCTATGCTAGTCATACCAACCATGCTAGCCGCACCTTTGTGCCAATGGAAAATCATGCCAGCCATACCAAACGCGCCAAAGCATGCCAACCATGCTAGACGCACCTCAGTGCCAATGGAAAATCATGCCAGCCACACCTATCCCAAGCTAGCTGCGCCATGCCAAACGCACTCTACCTTAGCCCTAGCTATGCTAGTCACACCAACCGCGCCAAAGCATGCCGACCATGCTAGCCGCACCTTTATGCCAATGAAAAATCATGTCAGCCACACCAAACGCGCCAAAGCATGCTAACCATGCTAGCCGCACCTCTGTTCCAATGTCAAATCATGCCAGCCACACCTAGCCCAAGATATCCGAGCCATGCCAAACGCACTCTGCCTTGGACCTAGCTATGCTAGTCACACCAACCGCGCCAAAGCATGCCGACCATGCTAGCCTCACATTTGTGCAAATGGCAAATCATGCCAGCCACACCAAACGTGCCAAATCATGCCAACCATGCTAGCCGCACCTTTGTGCCAACGGAAAATCATGCCAGTCACACCTAGCCCAAGCTAGCCGCGCCATGCCAAACACACTTTGCCTTGGCCCTAGCTATGCTAGTCATACCACGCCAAGCCAAACACCCTTACCTTGGCCATAGTCGTACCATGCCAAAGTAGCGCCCGCGTATAGGCTTGCAAACCGAGCAACCTAGGCCAACATAGTCGTGTGTGCCATTGGCACATGCCAACAAGCTCACTGGTAGCTTTCATTACCTAGTCATGTCCCTAATGGCCGAGCTTTTCATTGGCACATGCCAACGCGCTCACTGGCATCTTTTCTTACCAAGCCGTGGCCCTAATGGTCGAGCGTGTCATTGGCACATGCCAACGCGCTCACTGGCAGCTTTTCTTACCAAGTTGTGGCCCTAATGGCCGAGCGTAACATTAGCACATGCCAACGCGCTCACTGGTAGCTTTTATTACCTAGCCATGGCCCTAATGGTTGTGCGTGCCATTGGCACATACCAAACACGCATGTTGGTAGCCTAACTTGCAAGCCGTGCAACCTAGGCCAATATGGCCGTACGTGCCATTGGCACATGCCAAAACCCTCGCTGGTAGCCTAACTTGCAAGCCGTGCAACCTAGGTCAACTTGGTCATGCGTGACATTGGCACATGCCAAATATGCTCGCTGGTAGGATAGGATTGCAAACCGTTCAACCTAGGTCAACTTGGCCGTGTGTGCCATTGGAACATGCCAGCATGCTCGCTGGTAGCCTAGGCTTACAAACCGTACATCCTACAACCAAGGCATTTCGCGCATGCCACACGCGCCACCTGCAGCCTGGCATTTCCACTTGCACTCAAGGTGCAACCTGCAACCAAGGCATTCTGCACATGCCACACGTGCCACTTGCATCCTGGCATTGCCACTTGCACTCAAGGTACAACCCACACTCGAGACATCAACACAAACTGGGGGATGCTTTCCAGGGTCTTGGTTTTGCGGTCATAGCATACAGCGTACACTACGCTCACATTAAGAAAGCGTGAATCGGAATAAAGCGGTCAAATAAATGAGGAAATAATGGTGAAAACGTTTTCACCCATAAACACCATGCGGTTACCACTTCCTCCCATTATTTCTCCCTTTACTCTCTTTCTTCATGAGGCCAGGGTACGTTTCAATCTTGACTTGTATAAATAGGTCTTACCTATTTCCACCAGACAACAGGTCTCGTTCAGGAGAAAAGTACAACACTCTCAGAAAAGGAAACTTTGCAAGCTCTCCAGAAAAGCTTTCATCTCTTGCAAGATTTCGAAGCTTTCACTTTATAATACATGTCAAGACACTACTCTTCCAGAATTATTTTGGTCTCAACACCTTTCTTCGCTTCCCTCCCCAAATCAACCCTTCTTCTCCACTTTGTGACCGAATCAACTCTGGAACGGCCATTTCTTGGTTTAGGCCGAACTTTTACAAATGAATCTCTCGAATCTAGAAAGTGCTCACGTGCAGCACATTTTTTTAGGGTTTAAACCAGTTTCTCACTCACCTACCTAATTTACCAAAACCGGCAGAAACGATTTTTACCCATAAACAGTAAGATAGGTTAAAATCTTTTGTGATTCAAGGATAAAGTCTATTATGTCACTTTGTGATGGAAAAATAGAATAGGTCATTGTTTTGTAATCCATGGTATAGAGCTTAATTGTTCCATATTATTATGTATTACCGTGAAGGTTCCATTGTGTATCTCATGTTGAGCACGATACGACCAAGTCAAAAAAATTATTGGCATGGTTTGTTGTTCCATGAGATGCTATATGTTGAGCATTAAGAACTAAATTAATCAACTTGTGTGGTTATTTAGTTTATATTCCATGAGTTCTCTCATGTTGAGTACATGTACGGTTAAGGTTGTCATTTTCTAATGATAGTCTTAGTCGGGGTTCCATAATCTCTTATGTTGAGCCCAAATGAACTAAATCAATCATCTTGTGTGATTATTTAGTTAGCACTCCATAGATTTTTCTCATGTCGAGTGTGGAAAATTGAATTGATTACTTTGTAATTAGTTTAATTGTGTAATCCGATTAGAATATTTATGAATTAACTCTCCATAAGTTCACTTGTGTTGAGCTTATTTAGTCAAATTAATCATGGTTCGCTTTGGTTAATATGATTGAATATTTTGGATTCCAAATTCATACTTGTATGCAATTTGTTGAGTCTAAAGAAATCATTCTCTTCTCTTGAAATTAAGGTCGCTCTTGTTGTTCCTTTGGGAATGACATCTTATGGGGGAGAGTTCTTATTGAACTTGCGCTTAATTTCCAAATATTTGTGGGGAGTACGATTGTGGAATTTTTAGGGGTTATCTTGTATCTTTATAAACTCCTTGATGAATGCATTTAGCCTCGGCTTTATGATTGCATCTAAACAAGATGATAGAACATTTACCTTTTCTCATGAAATATCTCTTACGGAAATTTCATTAGGATCCCGTTCTTGTACTTTTGCCAATTTTATTGACAAAAAAGGGGAGAATTAATTATAGTTCACACTACAAATACATATGGTTTTCGGATCATTATGTAAGGGGGAGTGGTTTCCATGTGAGATGGAGTATTGATTAAGGGGGAGTGAAGTATCACCATAATATTATTGTTGAAGTTGTGATGCAATTGGACTTTGAAGCTGTGTAATAATACTATGACACTGTATAACAATGATTGAGAACCAATGCTTTTCTCATTGTTATAGCTACGGATTTTCAACAACGATGATACTAAACTTACAACCTTTGGGATCATTGGACTACTTGGAAGTGACGAAGATTTCGAGTATTGTTGAAGATTAGGCATGTGGAATAGGAGATACAAAGTTTATTTATAAAAAATTTGTATTCCATATGTATTAATAGTTTTGTCACTAAAATTGACAAAGGGGGAGATTATTAGAGCACTGCTCGGTCAAACTCGCATGCGCTGCTATCTCAAGCATGTTTTTCAATCTTAGTGATCAAAACTATATAGTCTTGATTTCTAGTCTACTATAGCTAAGGTCTCGGACTAGAATAAAAAACGTTATTGAGCTCAAGAACTCCATGGAGATCATCATACAAGATGAGGGACTACTCAAGGAACCAGTGGATATTCATCGACTAAAAGGTATGTAGAGACTTGAACTTATTTATCACTCAAAAGTCTATCTACTCTATCTCCTATCTTGAGACAAAAGTCGTTTTACTATATAGACTAAGAATATGCACATGTGACATTTCGAGCTGAGTATATCTCGCTTATCTATTTCTCGAAATGTGTGTTGGTAAAGCTTTCGCTTTAGCCAAGTTCATCTTTGCCGAGTAACGAAAGTCATGTTATGTTTCAATCACTTTGGAAATCGCTCTGACGAAAACTAGTCCGTGAAAACAACTATATGACGTCCTCTGAGAATGTTTCAATGATTGAAATGAGAGTTACACATATATGTATAAGTCCTTAACACTTGAACCGAAATTTGCGAACTTTGTTGATCAAGTGAAACCGGAACGTGAGCAGCAACTCAGTCTGCGAACCCAATCCGCGAACTGGCATAAGTTCTCAAACCCGAGAATATCTGCTGAAGTTGAAGCTCAGGTGCAGTCCGCGAACTGACGGAAGTTCTCATCCCGAGAAATTCTTCTGGAGTTTATTAACTTCAACCGGTTATCTTGAGTCCACGAACTCAGTCCGCGAACTCAAGAGGTTATGTCTGAAAATGTTGTTCATGAACTTATTCTTAAATTACTAAGGGATGCTTTTGCAAACCGTGACTTTATAGTTCATGATTTGTAGGACCATAATATCGCTACAACAATTCCCAGCGAGCATCACCGCAAGATCTTCAGCTATACTTTGCGAGTGTCACAAAAGCAGTCAAAAGAGCGACGCAATAAATGTCGAGTGAAGAAAACTAGAGAAAAGCATGTTATTCTGCGATGATTACAAAACCTGCGAGATTTAACAATGTAACTATCGCGATACAAATCGCAAAGTCAACCCGAAATAAGAGAGAAAATTAGCTGTCATCCACTATGTAACTACCCTATAAATAGAGACCCAATATGTCCAGAAAAGGATGATGTATTTTTGAGAGTTAAGAAAATCTTGAGGAGAGAGAAACTTCAAGAGAATAGTTGTAATCTTGAATTCTTCCATTTCTGTAAACATTTCTGAAACCAAAATAATAAAGTGTTGTTTTTCATCTTCAATTATGAGTTGATTATAACAAAATCTTAACAAGGGTGTAGTATGGGAAATCCTGCAACTACATTTTGGCGCCCGAAACAGGGATTGGATTAGCAAAATCATAGAAAAAGGTGAAGAAGAAGATAAGAATTATTCAAGGATAAGAAAATCATAAAACAAATCAGTGAGAAATATAAAAGAAGGATGATTAAAATCATAAAGGATTGTAGAAAATTAGAGTGTGATGTGGTAACGAGAACAATGATTGATAGATTTCATGAAAATATTAAAGGGAAGATACACAAACGGGATTTTGAAGGAAGGAAAATTATGACGGTGGAAAAAATATCACCATCGAAAGATTGGGAAAAGCAGGAAATCACATTTACAGCAGCAGAAATACCAGAAGAAAATCTAAGTCATACATCTCCATTGGTAGTCACAGTATACACTATACCAATGAGAAAGGAGGAATCAATAAAATATGTAGAAGAATGGGCTATGAATAGAACTTTGGTGGATGCAAGAAGTTCGGTGGACATGATATTTTATCATACTTTCAAGAAAATGGGATATAGGGATGAAGAAATGTCTTATTCAACATATCATGTTCATGGATTTGGAAAGTCTTTAACGAAACCTAAAGGCGAGATAGTGGTACGAATTCCACTAGGGGAGATTGAAACACAAGTAACGTTATGTGTGGTAGACGTGGAATCACCGTATAACATGATATTAGGAAGACCATGGATACACGCAATCAAGGCTGTAGCATCAACATTGCATCAATGCATCAAATTTCCTACACCTAGTGGAATTGGAGAAATTAGAGGAGACACAGATTTTGCGAAATTGTGTTGCCAAATTGAAGTAAAAAATTGTGAAGAACGTCCAAAACTGTGAAAGGCTCGCAGAAAATTGGCAAGAGAAACAAAGAAGGAAGGAAAATTTGAAGTTTACATGATAAGAGAAAAAGAAGGGAAAGGAATACCCAGCGAAATCTCGCGAGAAGGATATGAACTCGCGAGAGCGATAAAAACACTAACACCAATGGGAGAACCTGAAGCTAGTTATATTGCAGCAGAACCAACAAAAGAAGTAAATATTGGGAGTGAAGAAGATCCTAAAATGCTGAAAATTGGGACTAGAATGGAGGCGGATGAGGAAAAAGAACTATAAATCTCTTGCGAGAATATAAAGATATCTTCGCGTGGAGCATGGATGAGATGCCAGGGATAGATCCATCAATAGCATGTCATAAACTAGAAATCAACAAAAACATAAGACCATTTAAGCAAAGAATAAGGAAAATTGCAACAACATATCATTCTCAAATAGAAGAAGAATTACAGAAAATGCTCGACGCAGGAATTATAAGGAAAGAAAAATATCTAGAGTGGATTGCAAATATGGTAGTGGCCCCAAAGAAGAACAAGGGGATAAGAATTTGTATAGATTTCACAGATTTAAACAAGGATTGTCCTAAAGATAGTTTTCCATTACCAGATATCCTACAGATGGTTGAATCAGCAGCAGGAAATGCTAGAATATCATCGTTGGATAGATACAAAGGATATAACCAAATCCCTCTCGCTGAAGAAGATCAAGAACATACCGCATTTTTTTCTCCAAGAGAATTATATTGTTATACAAAGATGCCATTTGGATTACGAAATGCTGGCGCAACGTATCAAAGAATGGTGGAGAAGGTGTTTGCAAAGTGTATCCACAAAACATTAGAAGTGTATGTAGATGATATGCTGATTAAAAGCAAAGAAGCTGAGAATCATGTACAAGATCTGAAAGAGATTTTCGATCAAATGCGGCAATTTAATATTAAAGTGAATCCCGATAAGTGTACTTTTGGAGTAACTTTAGGAAAATTTCTGGGGTACATTGTATCAAAAGAAGGAATACAAGTAGATCCGGAAAAAATACAAGCAATTCGCGATATGCCAACGCCTGCGACGGTAAAAGATGTGCAAAAATTGAATGGACTCTTAGCCTCGTTAGGAAGATTCATTTCGCGATCATCAGACAAGTGCAAACATTTTTTCGATATACTCAAGAAGGGAACAAAATTCAAGTGGACAGATGAATGTGAAAAGGCTTTTAAAGGAATAAAAGAACATTTGATGAACATAACTATCTTACAGAAAGCTGAACCGGGAGAGGAACTATTGATTTATCTCGCGACAACCACTTATGCGCTAAGTGTTGTGTTGCTGTGAGTAGATTCAGGGGTAGAAAAACCAATTTATTACATCAGCAAAACATTCAATTCTGCAGAGAAAAATTATTCAAAGATTGAGAAACTAATTCTAGCATTGGTGCATGCAACTTTTAAGATTCGCATCTACTTTCAAGCACATAAGGTCAAGGTGTTAACAAAAGTGCCAATTTAGTCAGTAATGAAAAATTCAAAAAGATCAGGCAGACTTGAGATATGGAATGCATAAGTGGGACACTTTGATATTCAATATGAAGTTTTATCCTCGCCAAAGTCACAAGTTATCGCAGACTTCCTCGCTGAATTTCCTTTAGAAGATGATGAAGCTGTAGAAGAGATGATGGATGTAGAAGAGGAACATGGAGATCCAAAAGAGCTATTAACAGAACCCGACAGATGGGAGATATTGGTGGATGGATCATCAAATGGGGAAGGAAATGGGATTGGAGTTGTTTTTATTTCACCAGAAGGAGAAAAAACAGCTTTTTCTTTTAGATTGGAGTTTGCATCCACTAATAGTGAAACAGAATATGAGGCCGTGATTCATGCTTTAAAATTTGCGGTAGAAATGAAATTAGAAAATGCTAGAATCACCAGCGATTCACAGTTGGTTATTCGACAGATAAAAGGAGAATACACAACAAATGAACCATCTTTAAGAAAGTATAAAAGGTTAGACGAAGAATTATCTGCGAGAATTCCAAAAATAAAATGGAGACACATATCAAGGAAAAATAATAGACTCGCAGATTCATTTGCTTTCATATCTAGTATGATGACAAATACAGCTGCGAGATGCATAAAAATTCAAACACTTTTTACACCAGCGATAGACAAGGAAGAAAGAGAAGAAGAAGATGTGATGATGGTTGAAGTTGGCGAAGAAGAATTAAAAAACAACATTACGGATTGGAGAGCAGATCTTCATGCATATTTGGCAAGAGGAGAAACCCCAAGAAATCGATTGGAAGCACATAAATTAAAAAGTAGGGCAACCAATTATGAATTAAGAAATGGAGTATTATATTGTAGATCTTTTAGTGGTCCATTGCTAAGATGTTTGACGAGGGAAGAAGGAAAAAAAATATTGAAGATGTTACATAGTGGTGACGCTGGTAATCATAGTGGAGGTAGATCTTTGGCATATAGAACAAAAATGCAAGGCTATTACTGGATATATATGCATGAAGATGCAAAAAAACTCTCAAGGCGTTGCGAAGATTGCCAGCGATATGGAAAGAAAATACATGCACCAGGAGCACCATTATCATCTTCAACAAGTGTATGGCCTTTTGGAAAATGGGGATTAGATATTGTGGGACCATTTGTACCTGGTTCTGGGCAAAGAAGATATCTGATTGTCGCAACAGATTATTTCACAAAATGGGGAGAAGTAAAGTCAGTACAACATATCCGCGATAAATATATTTTTACATTCATATTTGAGAATATAATTTGCAGATTTGGGATTCCAGCACAGTTGGAATCTGATAATGGAAAGCAATTTGAAGGGCAGAATATAGAATTGCTACTCAATGCATTTAAGATAAAGTGTGGAAAATCTACTCCTCTATATCCACAAGCAAATGGTCAAGCTGAAGCAACCAATAAGACAATCGCATACATCTTAAAAAAGAAGCTAGAAGGATACCACAGAGCATGGTGTGAACAGGTGCATAATGCAATATGGGCCTACAATACAACTAGACGAGAAGCTACTGGAATGTCACCTTTTTGTTTGACATATGGAGTTGAAGCTGTGTTACCAACAGAAGTATCTATTCCTACAACAAAAATGGAGGCTTGGGAAAGAAATCTAAGTGCTGGAATGATTTTAAATAAATTGGATGAATTAGAAGAAAAAAGAGAAAAAAACTTTGCAACATATGGAAAATTACCAGCGAAGATTAGCTCGTGAGTACAACAAACGTGAATTTCAACCTGGTGATTTAGTGTTGCGAGACACACCAAGTTATCAGCGAGAGAATGGTGGAAAGTTGGCGAGAAAATGGGATGGACCATACATCATTAAAGAGATAGTTGGAGCCGGGGCATACAAACTAATGGACCCTGAAGGGAGAGATGTTGGTCAAAGACTTGACAGACCTTGGAATAAACTATATCTAAAAAAGTATTATCAATAACAACTTATGCAAGATAAGAGATACAGGTACGTTGTAAAAAAAAAACAAATTACGATTGCGAGTTTCTCCTAAAATCAAATCAAGAACTGCGAACATAATCGCAAGATTGGCGGATAAAATTCGCAGAGATTAATAGAATGGGACGAACCTATATGGCGTGCACCCTAGTTCGCGAATAAAATTTCACAAGAGGCAAATGTAAGACCTAATAGTGCGTCATATAAGGGAGTATCTCTTGAAATGACTCAATGATAAGGTTATACCGCTGCTGGAACCTGAGTTATGCAGATGTTGGGGTTAAAGAAAACCTATCCAAAAGAGGGATCTTGGATTTCCAATTATATAAGGTTATACCCTGATTGTACGACTAAGAACCTCTTCTAAGGAGTGCAGAGTATGACCAAGGCGCCGAGGTACACGGTTGAGTCAAGGGTGCCCGGGGCGTATGAAACTACCCTGGCCATCCTTGGCAAGTCTTGGCTATGATGCACTCGGCCCGAAGAAAACCCCACTTAGGGTGCAGTCTTGTAACTATAATCCATATAGGCATAAAGGACAAGAGGCTGCGAAAAACAACTGGTTGTTGGCAAATATGGATGGGAGGAGCTAGTCTTGTATGGCCGATGTACCCTCCTTGAAGGGGAAACCAGGGGGAAGATAAGGGCGGCACCCTCCATTAGGGAGCTGATAAGTGTCTAAAGACGGCAATGTCATGGGGCTTTATGATCGCAAGAACATTTAGGCCTGTCATATTGTCACGTGACGAAAGTTATACAAAGGCAACAAGCCAAAAGAGAAAAGTTAAGATGGGATCAATGGGTTTTTACATTTAACAAGTGTAAAGATGTCCTGCGATTTCATCGCAAGACGACAATGTCATAAGGTTTAATTCTTGCAAGAGAGTTTATACTTATCATATTGTCGCAGAGATGTTGAAAAAATTGATAAGACAAGATCAATGGGTCAATACATGCAAATGTAAAGACGTCCTGCGATTTTGTCGCAGAAAGAAAAGATGTGGCAAAATAAGACCTTTAACTAGGAAGGCAAAATAAGACCCACAGAATAATCTTAAAAATTAACTATTCTATTTTAAAGATGCAGGAAAGATTTTTTCATCGCAGGAGAATATGCAAGAAGGCAGATTCATAACATCGTAAACTTTTTCAAAAAAATTTGGAATATTGCAGCTGTACTCATTACATCGCAGAAATATTCATATTTTCACAGTTCACAGAAAGCAGACACAAGAAATAATTCACCATTTCAAGAAAGATAATGAAGGGCAAGTATGGGAGTGGAGAAATAAGATTTCATTATCTTCCTTGAGGATATTCAAAGTAAACAAAATCAAAAGTTGAATTCTCAAAAGTTACATTATCCGCAAGAAAGAAGAAGAAAAAGAAAGCAAAAATGAAATTCAAATTTTTGACAATTGTCTCGCCAGATTCATTATTCTTGCTCGCCAGATTCGTTATTCTTGCCAGAATTGCCAGCTTTGTCAATATTCTTCTCACCACTTGTAGTTGCTTCTTTAGGAGGGCTTCTTTATTCTTCATTATCTTCTTGAGTGGTATTTTCTTTATCAGTGAATTCTAATTCCTTGTCCATGGGAAGAGGAATTTCATCATCATCAACTTTCAAAGGAGGAACAGACACAGGAGGGAGAGAATGAGAGAGTAGAATATCGTTCACGAGAACTTCAGCACTGAGGTGAACCTTGCGAAGGAAACCTCTGTCACGATTCCTAATCTCTATATTTTTGAAGTACTCGAGATAATCAAGTCTTCTTTCGGCTTTGTCGCTAGCTTCAAGATAATTGGAAAGAAGAGTCTTGTTCTCTTTGCGAACTTTATCCAGTTTGTTGGTAAGATCAGCGATGGAAGAATGAAGACTTCTTTCAGATTCTGCGAGTAACAAAAATAATAAAAATTCATTCAGTCAAAGATTTTTCAAGAAATATAACACAAAATTTTACAGAAAGATCAACAAGAGAGGAAGTCAATTGACTACCTTCTTTCTGCGAGGTTAAGTTTTGAATTAATGTAAAGAAACAGTTTTCCCATTGATTCATAGCGTCATCAAATTTATCGCCAACCACACCCTTTAGACGAGACTTCATGTTTTCTTCTCTGGCGCGTAAATACGAGTTTTCCTTTGCTAGTAAATAATGAGATTCCTTCAATTGAGAATATTGGTCTTGAAGCGCGCTGGCCTTCAAACTAAGAGTTAACCTACCCTTGATAAATTTATCCTTCTCAGCAGCAAATGATTCAGTTACCTCCTTGAGCTCATTTTTAAGGGAACGAAGAGATTGCTCTTGATTATCGCATATTGTTTGTAGATTACTCAATTTCTGTGAATAAATCGCCATCAAGCTTGAAAATCTGTGTTTCTCTTGGGATAAAGTTCTATTTTCATCTGATAAAGATTCTACTGCCAAATTAGACTTGGTTAACAAATATGAGAGACGAGTGATCTCGTTACTTAATAAATTTTGACTTTGCGATAGTTGGTTATTCTCATTAGTAAGATTATCTATTTGATCGATCGAATATGTGCAGAGATTATCTAATCTATTATACTGGTCCATCCAAGAATCTCTTTCAACACGAGCTTCGTCAGCAATAGATGCAAATTTAAGTCTCTCCATGAAACGAGTCCGATTTGAAACTAATATATTAATCAAGAATTTAAGAAGGAGACGTGAGTACAGAAGATATAAAAGCAAAAAAGAAAAACAAAAGAGCAGAGGCAGGAAAATTGTACCTTTCAGCTCATCATTTTTTCTGCGAAGGTTCTCGTAGTCAAGAGAAGAGTTGCGAAGCATATGGTTCAGAGTATCACATTCAGAATTTTTGACTTGAAGGATTTTTCTCAGAGTTTCAACTTCAGATTCTAGATATGCTCGTGAAGAAGTATTATCAGAGCCAAAATATTTAAGTAAAGTCTCGCAAGCTTCATATTGGAGAGAATCGGAAGAATATTTTCTAGCATTGTCTAAAATATTAGACAAAATCTTAAAAGCAACATCAACTCCAGCGAAGATTCCATTCGACGGAGGAAGAGATGCAGAGGGTGAAGTGGTAACAAGGGCAAGTTGACAATTTGAGTCATTTGCGATGGTTGTATTATCATAAGGAGGAGTGTTGGGAAAAACAACACTTGAAGGCAGTAAAGGGCTAGAAGGAACTTCAGTCACAACAATTTCAGAAGCTTGATTTGTCAATGAATCAAAATAAGTAGAGGTGTTTGCAGCGATGTTCTCGCATACGAAAGGAAGAGGACCCAGTTGCGAGGGTGTGGGAGTAATTCTTGCAGATGTTAATATGGGGATGGAGAAATCAGCCTCAAGATCTTTAAAAGGACGAGATCTCTTGGGAGGATTAGCGATATTCTCAACATTCTGCGAATAATAACTTAGATAAGAAACAGAGGAAACAATATTGTTATTAAGAAATATGATGTGTTTCTTACCACCTTATCATTCGCAGAACTTCTCTTCTTCTTCTCAGTTGGTCTTTTGCGAGCATTAGGGTTTTGACCTGAAGATTGGGTGTTAGGGATAGTTCCACTGAAGAGAAAACATAACATGGGAGTTAATGAAGAATCAAATAGAGAAGATCGAAGAATATGGGTAAAAATTGAATCAAATAAAGATTGTAATTAAAAAACATACCTTGATGACTCTATTAGAACAGTAGCAGGAGAATATGAAGAAGAAGAAAAATTGCAGACGGAAGATAAAACAAATAGATGAAGAAGATAGAGAAGTAGAAGAAGAAAATTAGTTTTGAAGTTTAACTCTGCCTTTTATAGGAAAAAGAGAATAACCTGTTGAGTAAAGACGTGTCCGTAAAAAGATGAATTTACAACACGTGTAGGAGGTTAAAGCTAAATTAACGGAGCAATGTCGAGAACAAATATGGGAAGAAGAGAGGCTGCGAGCACTTTTGAAGAATAGAAGATTCTCATATCCTCTCCACTTTGCGAAGAAGACATGAGAAGAGGCAAGATGTAGGACCAGAATATCGCTACAACACTTCCCGGCGAGCATCACCGCAAGATCTTCAGCTATACTTTGCGAGTGTCACAAAAGAAGTCAAAAGAGCGACGCAATAAATGACGAGTGAAGAAAACTAGAAAAAAGCATGTTATTCTGCGATGATTACAAAACCTGCGAGATTTAATATTGTAACTATCGCGATACAAATCGCAAAGTCAACCCGAAATAAGAGAGAAACTTAGCTATCATCCACTATGTAACTACCCTATATATAGAGACCCAATATGTCCAGAAAAGGATGATGTATTTTTGAGAGTTAAGAAAATCTTGAGAAGAGAGAAACTTCAAGAGAATAGTTGTAATCTTGAATTCTTCCATTTCTGTAAACATCTCTGAAACCAAAATAATAAAGTGTTGTTTTTCATCTTCAATTATGATTTGATTATAACAAAATCTTAACAAGGGTGTAGTGTGGGAAATCCTGCAACTACAGTTCATGATTAATGTTTCGAGTGAATCACATCGTTTTTGATTCAATTGTGTCTCTTGTAAGATCTCATAGAAATTGAACAACTCTATAACTAGTTCATTTGAGTCATTTGGACTAGTTATGGTGAAGAAGAATATGGTTGATATGAAAGTTATCATTTGGATAACCATTTGGTTGACTAATATTGAACCAACTATTGTACACGTTTGGGTACGGTTACACAAACCCAAAAACGTCAAGTACATGTGTGTATGGCAAGCTAAGTTTTCGATCTAACGGTTGAGATATATTAGCTTGTATCTAATCAGGTTTTCATCTAACGATGAATATTGTATGCTTTGTTACTAAGCTAACATTGATTGCAAACCCTGATTTGAAAGACTATATAAGGAGAACTATAGACATTAGAAAAACAAATCCCCACACACTTTTCTTGTGTGACACTAGTTTTCTCTAAGCTAGAGTCGATCTCCATTAACCCTTGAGTTTCTTCTCTCTAAATTCGGGTTAACGACTTAAAGACTTCATTGGGATTGTGAAGCCAGATCGATACTACTTATCTTGTAGTTGTGTGATCTGATCTTGCTATTTATATCGTACAAGTATAATTATAATAATTGGCTTGATATTTCTATCTCCGATAGGCAAGATAAAAGTAGTCACAAACATCTTCGTCTCATTGTTTGTGATTCCTCAATAATCTTCTTCGCTACATTGATTAAGTTTATTGTTAGGTGATTGATGAAACTGAGCTCTTCTTCAGGAATATAAGTCTGGTTTTATCGATTGGTTCCTGTTCACCTTGATTTATCAAAATACGGAACAAAACTCATAGGTTTATTCGTGGGAGACGAATTTATCTATTACCTATAGACTTTTATGTGTGAGACAGATTTGTTTGCTAAATTCTTCAACTTTGGGTCGTAACAACTCTTGGTTGTGGGTGAGATCAGCTAAGGGAATCAAGTGCGCAATATCCTGCTGGGATCAGAGGCGTAGTAGCATAACTGTACCTTGGATCAGTGTGAGATTGGTTGAGGTTCAACTACAGTCCAGACCGAAGTTAATTTGGAGTAGGCTAGTGTCTGTAGCGGCTTAATACAGTGTATATTTAATCTGGACTAGGTCCCGGGGTTTTTTTTGCATTTGCGTTTTCCTCGTTAACAAAATTCTGGTGTCTGTGTTATTTCTATTCCGCATTATATTTTGTTATATAATTGAAATAATATAGGTTGTGCTTTGTTCAATCGATTAGAATATCCGACCTTATTGGTTGTTGAGTTAAATCGATTGACACTTGGATATTGGTCTTTGGTACCATCCAAGTTATCTCTCTTTGATTAGGCTCGCGAATTATATTTGCTTGAGTAAATCAAATCGAGAGATTGAGATAATAACTCCTTGAGTATTTTCTATTGATTGAGTCTTGTTGATTCTCGAGATAACAACTCAGAGTTGTCCATACAAATTGCTAATCGAAATATTGGTTGAGGTTGTTAGACCCCCGCATTTTCAGTACCAATACAGAATAAAGAAGAATACAAAACTTAAATATTAAAATAACCTACATTTTCTTTCGTATGTAAACTTGGCAACAGATCCTGGGTTAGTCTTGGGCACCATTGAACGGAACTTAGGTACATCAGCATGACTTTCTTCATAATTTCCAAAATATTCCTCTAAAACCATATTCCTAACTTTCCATGCACAAATATATGGAATGTTGATGTTGTGAATAACTGCAAAGTTTTCTTGAATATTCTTGGGCTTTGGTATGAAAACCCCATAACTTTCTTTCAAATTTTCAAGTACAACATCTTTTAAAATTTCTAGATCAGCACTCCTATTCCTACCTTTCTTATCCGCAACACATGTGTGTTCCAAGCTTACACTTCTAACAACAAAAGTTGACTCATTCTTTACTTTACTTGCATAAACAAACCATTTTACAGTCATATTCATCCTTAAACCTACACCGATCCCTAACTTGCACATAACAACTTTTTTTTACATTTGAACTGCCAATTATGAATGACACAAAATCTTTTAAGATGCTTTTTAAAATGTTTCTTGTTTTTTTTTTTATAATCAAAGGCCTGGGAAACAGGCTAAAGGTCAGCTGCAACTGCTGGAGCTAGCCAAGCAGGAGGCATAGATGTTTTTTTTTTTTTTGCCCAAAGAGCTAACTCATGGGCAACAGAGTTACAAATTCTAGGTTGAAAAGTAAACTTACAAGCAATTAAACTAGAGGCAAAATGTTAAATGTCTTTAAAGATAGCATCTATCCTAGCATCACCATCAAAGATACCTAAGGAGAATTGTTCCACCAAGTTTTTTACATCAGTTTCAACAATGATATGAGTAATCTTCTGTTCCACAGCTTTCTTGAGTGCTCCCCAGATAGCTCTAGCTTCATCTTATTCAGCTGACAGGACTTCAAAGACCAAGGAAACACAGAGGGAAGCTTTACTAGTATGGTCTCTCATCACATAACCTGCACCATTATCTCAAGAGATGTCATCATAGGCTCCATCAGTGTTACATTTGAACCATCCAACCATTGGGGGCATCCATTTGTGATTCAGGCCGAGAGGACTAGAAAGAGTGGTTACAACAGAATTCTTTCTAATAAAAAGCATAGCTTTAGCTCTTTCTAAGACAGATTTATGAGTTTCAGACAAGTTTTGGAAAACTAATTTATTTCCACTAGTCTAGATAGACCATAGAATATCAACAAAGAGTTGTTGATCCTCATCAGGCAATCTAGAGTTTTTATCCAGTAACCAGAAAATAAGCCACTGCTGGAAAAAAATTTGAGTAAAGAAAGCAGTATTTATACAAAACTTAGACAGAATCCAAACTTTAGAGGAGAAATGACATATGACCAAAGCATGCATAATAGTTTCAAGAGGATCCTTACACCTGGTATAATTGACATACTGCATAGGCATTCTAGTATGGAGAACATTTCTAGATGGTAAGGCATTTTTAGCAGATTTCCAAAGGAAAAGTTGAATTCTGTAAGGAACTCTAATTTTCCAGATATGTAAACAAGAAGTCTTATAGGGAGAGGGGTAAGAGCCTCTGAGTCCCAAATAAGCAGATTTAGAAGAAAATTTCCCATTCTTCGATAGGTCCCAAGCCCTCCTATCAGGAGTGCAAAGCTGGCTTAAGGGAATTGTGATAATATTCTTAACAGAAGCATCATCAAAATGAGTTGTGAGTCTAGAAACAATCCAAGTTCTAGTAATATTATCAATGAAATAATCCACAGTTAAGCTGGGATTTAAATGAGTACAAGGGTTAGGAATAGCATATCCTAAACTTGGTATCCATTTATGACACCAAGGGTTGATAAATTTACCATCTCCTATAATCCAGGACACAAAGGGTTTAATCAACTCCTTAATAGCATGAAGATATTTCCAAGTCCAAGAGCAATGGGGATGACACTTGGCATTGAGGAAATAAGTCCTAGGAAAATACCTAACTTTTAAAAAATTTGCTAACATACAGTCAGGGTTTTCAATGATTTTCCAGGCATTTCTAGCTAGCATATCCAGATTATTTAACTCAGCCTTTCTAAATCCCAGACCACCTTCAGATTTAGGGGAGCAAAGAGTATCCCACCCCAAAAGATGAAGCTTTTTATCTTTTGGATCTAAGGATTCTCCCCACCAGAACTTGCAGAGATGGGCATCCATCTGTCTACAAAGGTGCTTAGGGATTAGAAAAGCTCCCATTTGGTAGAGGGGGATAGCCTGGATAATGTGTTTTACTAGATTAGTTCTAGCAGCCTGAGAAAGAAGTTTATGGAGACAAACAATTATTCTGGCATCTACAGCTTGTAAAATGCTCATATGGGTTTGAATTTTAGAAGATTGAAAAACAGTGGGGGTACCTAGATATTTCTCCCCCAAATCCCTGCTTTGGATATACAAAATATTGGCTAAAATGGCTTTCCTATGTTCAGGGATTTTTCTACTAAAAAGAATACCAGACTTTTCAAAATTTATTTCCTGACCAGAAGCAAGACAATACTTTTGAAGATAACTCTTTATAACATTGAAATTTTCAGTAGTAGCAGAAGAAAATAGAAGTGAGTCATCAGCAAAAAGGAGGTGGGTCATCTCAGGGGCATTTTTACAAATCTTTATACCTTTGAGAGAACCATTTCTTTGGAGGCTATATTTGGAGACTATCTATACCTATCAAAGAAATATTTTTTTCTTCTTTTACTTCTTCGTCTTCTTCACCTCTTCGTTCTCTGCAAATTTTTCCTACCTGCAACTTTCTTCTTCTGCAGATTCACCTGATGCTGCTTTAATGGAATCACCAAGGTATGTGTTCTTCTGATGTTATTAAACTCGGTTTTGCTTGTCTGAATCATATTTATTCACCCTATGTGATCTTTTTTGCTTGATTTTATATAACTCGCATACTATGTTTTCTTTTCAGTGGAACTACATCCAACACCCAGTTTGTCGACCAAAACCCTAAGCTTCCCGAAGATTCACAACAAAAACTTACTGAAAAGAAAAGGAAGCCTGCGAGTCATAAGGTAGTAAGAAACATTTGTTTTCTTAATAACAATATTGTTTCCTCTGTTTCTTATCTAGATTATTACTCGCAGGGTGATGAAAATGCTGTTAAACCTCGCAAGAAATATCGCAAATCCAAGGCTCTTGAGATTGACATTACCATTCCCAAATTATCATCTGCAAATTTTGTTTCTACCACTTCGCAGATGGAACCTCCATCCTCTATTTGTGAGAATATCATTATCAATACCCCCAATGCCATTAATCCTCCAATGAATGAGACTCCCAAAACTATTATGAACAAAGCTTCTTCCTCTCCTATTTTACTTCTAACTGTTACTTTTTCAGACACTCCACCTTCTGGTGATGCAACTATCGCGAATTTATCAAATCTCCAACTTGCCATCATTACCACTTCATCCTCTACACCTCTTCCCTCATCTAAAGAAGCATCAGTAGGGGTTGATGCTGCTTTTAAAGTTTTGTCTGACATTTTAGATGATGCCAGGAAATCTTATACCGACCCTTTCAAATATGATATCTGCGAGACTTTAATCAAATATTTTGGTTCTGATCAATCGCTTCATGAGTATCTTTAGAAAATGAAGTTGAAGCTCTAAAGAGAAGTCTCCAAGCCAAAACTTCAGAATGTGATATTCTTGATCACAAGCTTCGCAACTCTTTACTAGATTGCGAAAATCTTCGCGATAAAAACAAGGAGTTAAAAGGTATAGTTCTTCTGTCTCTGCCTCTAATTTTTCTGTTCTAGTAATTTTTCATCTTTTCTGTACTCAACTCCCTTTTAAATATTTGGTTTGCATATTTAGCTTTAAATCAGAAACGATTAATGAAGATATTTGAATTTGAGTTTGTTGCTGAAGAAGCCCGTGTTGAGAGAGATTCTTGGATGGATCAATATAATAGATTAGATAATCTTTACACATACTCTATCGATCAAATAGATAATCTTACCAATAAGAATGATCAATTAGCGCAAAGGAAAAATCTATTAAGTAGCGAAGTTACTCGCCTCTCATATTTGTTCACCCAAGCTAACTTGGTGATGGAATCTTTATCAGATGAAAATAAAACTTTGTCTCGGGAGAAACATAACTTTTCAAACAAGATGGCGATCTCCTCGCAGCAAATAAATGTTCTACAGAAAGTGTGTAATGACCAAGAACAATCTCTTCGTTCATTAAAATACGAACTCAAGGAAGTAACTGAATCTTCTGCCACTGAGAAAGATAAGCTTATCAAAGGCAAGATAACTCTAAGTTTAAAGTCTAGTAAACTCCAAGATCAATATTCTCAATTAGAAGAATCTTAATTCTTATTATCAAAAGAAAATACGTATCTCCTCTCCAAAGAAGAAATTATAAAATCTCGCCTGAAGGGTATAGTTGGAGATAACTTTGATGATACCATGAACCAATGTGAGAATTGTTTCTTAACACTAATTCAAAACTTAACTTCTCAAAAAGAAGGTAGTCATTTTGACTGCCTTAATTGTTAATTTCTCTATTTAATTTCTCTGCTATACTTCTTGCGAGATTTTCATCTGAATATTTTCTTGTCAACTTATGTTTCTCGCAGAATCTGAAAAAAGCCTTCATTCTACCATTTTTGATCTGACTGAAAAACTGGCTAAAGTTCGCAAAGAAAATAGAGTGCTCACCATCCATCTTGTTCAATCTCGCGATCGAGCAGAGAGGATATATGACTACCTTGAATACTTCAAAAATATGGAGATTAGAAATCGTGATAGAGGTTTCCTTTGCAAGGTTCATCTTAGTGATGAAGTTCTTGTAAATGACATTTTGATATCCAAATCTCTCCCTCCTGTATCCATTAAGCCTCTAGAAGTAGATGATGATGAAATTCCTTTTCCCATTGATAATGATCTAAACTATCCAAGTGGTGAAGAAGATGTCTCTCAAGAAGACCCAACAGAAGAAGAAAAAATTCCTTCTAGAGAAGTAGCTACTGGCGGTGAAGCAATTACTGGTGAAAAGTTAGATGAAGAAGAAACTCGAGTTGATTGTGACGCAAAGAATATTGGCAAGGAGAATGAATCTGGTGAGACCAATATTGAAGCTTGAGTTTTGTTTTTGTTTTGTTTTTCTTCTTCTTTCTTATGCAACTTTGGAATTCAATTTTATTTCTATTATTTTGAATATTCTCAAGGAAGATAATGATATTTTATTTATCAACTCCAATACTTGCCACTCATTATCTTTCTTGTAATGAACAAGTGTTTCCCGTATTTTCTCCTTGCGAACTGTGTTGCGAATAGTACTTGCGAAATTATGGATAATACTGCGATATTATGAATACTACTGCGAAATTATAAATAATCATATTGTGTGATTTTGAATAATATTTCTGAGAAATTTTGAAGGATACTTGTTTCTCATCATCTCTCCTGCGATGAACAAATCTTTCCTACATTCTTAGAAGAAAATAGTTAATGTTTGGGATTATTCTGTTGGTCTTATTTTTCCTTCCTAGTTAAAGGTCTTATTTTGCCAATTTTTTGTGTCTGCAACAAAATCGCAGGACGTCTTTACATTTGCATGTAAAAACCCGTTGATCTTTCCTTATCCGCATTTTATCAATTTCTCTACGACAATATGACAAGTCTAAGCTCCCTAGCGATAACAAAGCCTTATGATATTGTCGTCTTGCGATGAAATCGCAGGACGTCTTTACACTTTCATGTAAAAACCCATTGATCTCATCTTAACTTTTTCTCATGGCTTGTTGCCTCTGTATAATATTTGTCACGCGACAATATGACAGGCCTAAGTGTTCTTGCGATCATAAAGCCCCATGACATTGCCGTCTTTAGAGACTTATCAGCTCCCTAATGGAGGGTGCCACCCTTATCTTCCCGCTGGTTTCCCCTTCAAGGAGGGCACGTCGGCCATACAAAACTAGATCCTCCCATCCGGTCTTTATAACAACCAGTTGTTTTCTCATCCTCTTATCCTTTATGCCTATATGGCTTATAGTTACAAGATTGCACCCTAAGTGGGGTTTTCTTCGGGTCGAATGCATTATAGTCAAGACTTGCCAAGAATGGCCAGGGTAATTTCGTATGCCCCAGGTACTCTTGGCTCAACCGTGTACCTCGGTGCCTTGATGATACTATGCATTCCTTAGGAGAGACCCTTGGTCGTCCAACCAGGGTATAACCTTATATAGTTGGAAATCCAAGGTACCTCTCCTGGATGGGTTTTCAATAACCCCAATCTCCGTGACTCAGGTTCCAGCAGCGGTATAACTTTATCCCTGAGCCACATAAAGAGATACTCCATTATATGACATACTTTAGGTCTTACATTTTCCTCTTGCAGAATTGTATCCGCGAACTAGGGTGTACGCCATAAAGGTTCGTCCCGTTCTTATATATATTTTGCGATCATCGCCAGTTCTTAAATATTTCTTATGTTCTCGCGAATATTCCCGCAACTCTTACAAATTTCTTATGTTCTTAAAATTTCTTTTATTCATTCATTTATGTTTCATCATATCTAGCTTTTCTCAGAATTTGTTACTGGTAATATCTTTTTAGATACAGTCTGTTCCATGGTCTACCAAGTCTCTGACCAATATCTTTACCCTCTGGATCCATCAGTTTATATGCCCCTGTTCCAACTATCTCTTTAATGATATAAGGTCCATCCCATTTTCTCTCCAATTTACCACCATTTTCTCAATGATAACCTGGTGTTTCTCGCAGCACTAAATCACCTGGTTGAAATTCACGTTTTTTTAACTCGTTTGTTATACTCGCGAGCCAATCTTTGCTGATAATTTTCCATATGTTGTAAAGATTTTTCTATCTTCTCTTCTAATTCATCAAGTTCATTTAGAATCATTCCGGCACTAAGATTCTTCTCCCAAGTCTCTCTTTTGTTGTACGAATAGCAAATTCTGTTGGTAGTACTGCTTCTACACCATATGTTAAACAAAAAGGTGACATCCCAGTTGCCTCTCTCCTGGTTGTGTTGTAAGCCCAAACTGCATTATGTACCTGTTCACACCATGCTCTATTATATCCTTCTAGTTTCTTCTTTAATATATCTGTGATTATCTTATTTGTTGCCTCAGCTTGCCCGTTAGCTTATGGATATAAAGGAGTAGATTTCCCGCATTTTATTTTAAACACATTGAGTAATATCTCTATGTTTTGCCCTTTAAATTGCATCCCATTATCAGAAACTAACTGTGCTGGAATACCAAATCTGCAAATTATATTTTCAAAGATGAATGTAAATATGTCTTTATCACGAATATGTTGTACTGCTTTTACTTCTTCCCACTTTGTGAAGTAATCTGTCGCGACAATTAAGTATCTCTTTTGCCCTGAACCTAGTAAAAATGGTCCACAATATCTAAGCCCCATTTTCCAAAAGGCCATACACTTCTTGAAGATGACAATGGTGCCCCTGGTGCATGTATCTTTTTTCCGTGTCGCTGACAATCCTCGCAACGTCTTGATAGTTTTTTTGCGTATTCATGCATATACGGCCAATAATAGCCTTGCATTTTTGCTCTGTAAGCCAAAGATCTTCCCCCGCTTTGATTACCAGCATCTCCACTATGCAACACTTTTAACACTTTTTCTCCTTCCTCCCGTGTCAAACATCTAAGTGATGGTCCAGTAAAAGATTTTCGATACAATATCCCATCCCTTAATTCATAATTTATTGCACGGATTTTTAATTTGTGTACCTCTAATCTATTTCTTAGTGTTTCACCTCTCGCCAAGTATGCATAAAGTTCTGCTCGCCAATCTGCGATATTTTCTCTTGGTTCTTCTTCTGCGATATTTTGTGTATCTTCTACTATCATGACATTTGCTTCTTCTACTTCTTCTTTGTTGAATGAAGGTGACATAAGTGTTTGAATTCTTATGCATCTCGTAGCTGGGTTTGTCATCATGCTGGATATAAAGGCAAAAGCATCTGTGAGTCTGTTATCTTTTCTCGATATATGCCTCCATTTAATCTTTGGAATTTTCGCAGACAATTCCTCAACAAGCTTCTTGTATTTATTCAAAGATGGTTCATTTGTGGTGTATTCTCCTTTTATTTGGCGAATAACTAACTGCGAGTCACTAGTAATTCTAGCATTCTCCAACTTCATCCCTATGGAGAATTTTAGGGCATGCACCACAGCTTCATACTCCGTCTCATTATTAGTGGATGTGAATTCTAAACGAAATGAAAAAGCTATTTTTTCTCCTTCTGGCGAGATAAAGACAACTCCAATTCCATTACCTTCCCCCATTTGATGATCCATCCACCAATATTTCCCACATGTTGGGTTCTTTTAATAGATCTTTTGGGCCTCCATGTTCTTCTTCTATGTCCATCATTTCTTCCACAGCTTCATCATCTTCTAGAGGAAATTCCGTTAAAAAATCTGCTACAACTTGTGATTTTGGCGAGGATAAGATTTCATATTTGATTTCAAAATGTCATATTTGTGCATTCCATCTTTCAACCCTGCCTGATCTCTTTGAGTTCTTCATTACTGATTCAATGGGCACCTTTGTTAATATCTTTACCTTATGTGCTTGAAAATAAATGCGAAGTTTAAATGTTGCATAAACCAGTGCTAAAATTAGCTTCTCAATCTTTGAGTAATTTTTCTCTGCAGTATTAAATGTTTTTCTTATGTAATAAATTGATTTTTCTATTCCTGCATCAAATCGTAGTAACACTGCACTTAATGCATGCGAGGTTGTCGCAAGGTAAATCAATAATTCTTCTCCCGGCTCCGCTTTCTGTAAAATAGATATGTTCATTAGATATTCTTTAATTCCTTGAAAAGCCTTCTCACATTCATCTGTCCACTTGAACTTTGTACCCTTCTTGAGTATATTGAAGAAATGTTTGCATTTATCTGAAGATCGCGAGATAAATCTTCCTAGCGAAGCTAAGAGCCCATTCAACTTTTGCACGTCCTTTATTATTGCTGGTGTTGGCATGTCACGAATTGCATGTACTTTCTCTGGATCAACTTGTATTCCTTCTTTTGATACAATATATCCTAAAAATTTCCCTGACGCTACTCCAAAAATGCATTTCTCGGGATTCACCTTGATGTTAAAGAGTCGCATTTGATCGAAAATCTCCTTCAAATCTTGCACATGGTTTTTAGCTTCTTTACTTTTGATTAACATATCATCTACATACACCTCTAATGTTTTGTGGATCCACCTTGCGAAAACCTTCTCCACCATTCTTTGATATGTTGCACCAGTATTGCGTAATCCAAAGGGCATTTTTGTGTAACAATATAACCTTCTTGGTGCAAAAAATGCGGTGTGCTCTTGATCTTCTTCTGCGATAGGAATTTGGTTATAACTTTTATACCCGTCTAATGAAGATATTCTATCATTTCCCGCTGCTGATTCAACCATTTGAGGAATATTTGGTAATGGAAAACTATCTTTAGGACAAGCTTTGTTTAAGTTAGTAAAGTCTATACAAATTCTTATTCCCTTGTGTCATGTTCTTACATTGTCATATTCTTACAAGGAGTACTGGGCTCATTAATGGGCTGCAGGAAATGATAAGTTGTAAATTAATTTTGTTGGGCTTGTTTGAGTTAGAGTAGAATTAGCTTAAATCCTTGAGATGTGAGAAGATGGATGTAAGCCTAGCTGTTGGATTTTATCTTTCAGGATTGGTGATTAAATACCCAATGATTGTGTATAAAAATTCTTAATGAATGAAAAACCTATTTTCCTTTGGAAGATAAATTAGGCTCTGATTTCAGAGAGAAGGTAGCTTGCTACCAAGTAATTCATTCCTTCCTTGTACTAGATCAGTACATTTGGTATCAGCCTTTTCTGGGACCTAAATCATGACAATCGGTGAGAAACCTACCATCAACAGTGTTTATACAATTGCTCAGGAAAATTCAACTGCCATACACGATATTCGTGAACAATTGAAGACTCTCACTGAAGCATCAGCTCAGACGAATGCAAATTTTGACCACATCTTCAAAACTTTACAGATCCTTCTTCCTCTTGAGACACAATCTGATGCAACTATGGATCCTGGTTCACCTCCTGATTCAAATCAAGATTCCACAAAAGGAGCTACAGAACATCATGAGTTGATCAAATCTACTCCTCCTAGTAAGTTTTCTAGAACACCCAAAGTTGATTTTCCACGATTTTATGGTACTAATCCAAGGGGTTGGGCTCAAAAATGTTATCGGTATTTTGCTTTTCACAATTTTCCTGAGTCAGACAAAGTCGACATGGCTGCAATCCATTTTGACTCTAAAGTGGATCCATGGTTCTTAAATTACCAACAGGGAAAACATAAATTGTCTTGGAAAAATTTGTTCATGATTTGTGTGTTAGATTTGAGGATGTAGTAACTGATAATTATGTTGGTAGTTTTAACAAGCTGTCTCAGATTACCACTGTTGAAGATTATTTTGATAGATTTGAACATTTCAAAGCCTTTATGGTAGCCAATAATCCAATATTACCTGAGTCTTTCTATACTTTGAGTTTTATTAGTGGGTTGAAGGATAAAATTTGTACCACAGTGCAAATGTTTAAGCCAGAGGATACTTCTAGAGCTTTTTACTTGGCTAGAATGCAACAAGCTTCACTTATGAGTTCTCCTAAACCTGTTAAAAACCCTGCTAGACCATTATTTCCATCACCTATTTCCATCCCTCCTAACCCCTCCATCTCTAAACCATATTTCTATTCATCATCTACTTTTTATAAACCCTCTACTTCATCAACACCTCCATTCATAACTCACCCTTCTACACCAACAAAAACTGACCCACCACTTCCCACAGTTAAAAAACTTACCCATCAACAAATGAAGATTCGCAGAGATAAAAGCCTCTGCTATAACTGTGATGAGTTCTACAGGACTGGTCACATTTGTAAAACTCAACAGTTATTCATGCTTGTTGCTAGTGAAGAGGAGCTAAGTGATTAGAGTGATATCTCACCAGATGAACCTATAACAGATTCTCCATCAAGTTCTGACACCATTATGGAGATTTCGCTCCACGCCTTAACTGGACAGTCTGTTCACGACACTATTCGTATTTTAGGACATCTCCATAAGCACACTATCATGGTTTTAATCGACACAGGAAGCACGCATAGCTTCATCGATTCTCACCTGGCTGACAAGCTTAAGGTCTACATTTCACCTACAACTCATATGCTTGTAACTGTTGCCAATGGAGACAGCACCATCAGCAATGGTATGTGCCGTAACCTTCACTGGGAAATGCAGGGTTACACCTTTTCAAAAGATTTACGCGCTCTTCCTCTCGGCGGTTGTGATATGGTGTTGGGTGCAGATTGGTTGCGCCAACTCGATGATGTACTCTTTAACTTTTCTAAGCTCACCATTTCTTTTATGCACTAGGGTTGTCACATTACCTTACAAGGTAGCTCTTCCAAACCTCCACTCAGTCTTTTAAGTGCTACTTCCTTTAGGAAATTTATCAAAAGTAAGGCACCTGCATTAATTGGACAGTTTTTTCATATTCATAGTACCCCTTTGCAACCAATTCCTAGTGAGGTTTCTACCTTAATAGAATCCTTCTCGGATATCTTTTCTAAGCCTACACAACTACCACATTCTCGTCCATTGGATCATAAGATTCCACTTAAACCTCACTCCACACCTCCTTCTCAGAGACCATACAAATGTCCTTTTATTCATAAAGTTGTTGTAGAACAACTTGTCCAAGAAATGCTTTCCTCAGGGCTTATTCAAAAGAGCCATAGCCCCTTTGCTTCTCCAATACTATTAGTAAATAAGAAGGATGGAACATGGAGGTTTTGTGTCGATTATCGCAAGCTCAATGACTTGACTGTGAAGGATAAATTTCCTATACCCTTAATTGAGGAGTTATTAGATGAATTGAATGGTGCAGTTATCTTTACCAAGATTGATTTATTGTCGGGTTATCATCAGATTATGATTTACCCACCTGATATTCCAAAAACTTCTTTTCGCACCCATCATGGACACTATGAGTTTCGTGTCATGCCATTCGGCCTTACAAATGCATCGGCGACATTCCAAGCATTAATGAATGAAGTTTTTCAACCCTTTCTTCGCAAGTTTGTCCTGGTTTTTTTCGATGACATTCTTGTATATAGTTCTTCTCTTGAAGATCATGTGAAACACCTTACTATGGTTTTGTCATTGTTACGCCAACATTATTTATATGCCAAACTCTCCAAGTGCAGCTTTGCTCAGCCATAACTAGAGTACTTAGGCCATCTGATCACTGGAGATGGTGTAGCTGCAGACCATGCTAAAGTTGAAGCTATGCTTAATTGGCCTCAACCACTGAATTTGAAACAATTGCGTGGGTTCTTAGGACTGACTGGGTATTATTGCAAGTTCATCAAGGGGTATGGAACTATATGCAAACCACTCACAGACATGCTAAAAAGGGACTCCTTATTTTGGAACAATGATGCACTTACAGCTTTTTCTGCTATCAAGTCATCTATGACTCAATCACCAGTTTTGGCTTTACCCGATTTCACCAAAACCTTCACGTTGGAGACTGATGCATACTCAAGGGGTGTGGGTTCTGTGCTTCTATAAGATAACAGACCAATCGCTTTTTTCAGTCGACCATCGGGACCTAAGGCATTGGCTTTATCTACATATGAGAAAGAATTTTTGGCCATTGTAATGGATGTACAAAAGTGGAAATACTACATGAGTCACAACCAGTTTTTTATTCATACAGACCACCAGAGCTTAAAATACCTGATGGAACAGAAATTATCCTCTGCCCTGCAACAAAAATGGTTGGTTAAGCTAATGGGGTTTGACTATGTCATCATATACAAGAAAGGACAAGAAAACATAGTTGCTGATGCACTTTCTCGTCTTCCACATGCTTCTTGTTCTGCAGTATCCATCTCTCAACCCCAATGGACATCTGATATTATCTCTATCTATACTTCAGATGATGTGGCCCAACATCTTATTCATAAGCTACTAGTCTCTCTAGCTTTACCTAATTTTACATACCAACATGGCATTTTGAGGTTCAAACAGCGACTGTATATTGGCTCAGGTAATGACATTCTTGCCTCTATTCTCCATTCAGTCCACTCATCTGCAGTTGGTGGCCATTCTGGCATTGTAGGTACTTATAACCGATCAAAGTCACACTTATTTTGGCCTCGAATGAAGCAAGACATTATCCAGTATGTCTCAACTTGTGACATCTGTCAATGCAATAAGGGTGAACATTCATTTCCTGGATGTCTTCTGCAACCTCTTCCAATACCTGACACAGCATGGAAGGATATATATTTGGACTTCATCGAAGGTTTGCCTATGTATTTTCGTAAAAATGCCATTCTCATAGTGGTAGATCGCCTCACTAAATATAACCATTTTATTCCACTTAGCCACCCCTTCACTGCCATCACAGTTGCTAAGGAATTTCTTTCAAACATTTTTAAGCTGCATGGTCTACCTAGTACTATTGTCAGTGATAGAGACAAAAAATTTATCAGTCAGTTCTGGCAAGCATTGTTTAAATCCTTAGGCACTACTTTGAAATTGAGTTCAGCTTACCATCCTCAGACAGATGGTCAAACTGAAATAACAAATGCTTGTGTCGAAAAATACTTACGTTACATGACAGGGTCACAACCTAAACATTGGGTTCAGTGGTTAGCATTAGAAGAATATTGGTTTAATACCAATTATCATACCAGTCTCAGAATGTCACCCTTCCAAGCATTGTATGGGTATCCACCGCCTCATTTGGTTTTTCCAATTCCTATGCCTACTTCTGTGGCTAATGTCTAAGACTACTTGAAAAAGAGAGATGTTATGCTTCAATTACTCAAGAATGATTTGTCTAAATCTCAGAGCAGAATGAAGTTCTTCGCAGACAAGAAACGGTCAGACAGGGAGTTTACTGTTGGTGATATGGTGTTTCTGAAACTGCAGCCCTATAGACAGACTTCAGTTGCCATTAGGAGAAACTTCAAGCTTTCTTCTAAGTATTTTGGTCCATTTTAGATTCTTCAGCGCATTGATGTTGTTGCTTACAGGTTGAAACTTCCAGTGGGTTCTCGCATTCACCCCATCTTTCATGTCTCACAGCTGAAGAAGAAAATTGGCCAAACTGCAGCAACCCTGCCCCAACTACCTCTTGTTGATCATAATGGATATTTTGTCATTGAACCAGAAACTATATTGCAACACAGATCGACATTCCGTGGTGGTTTCTCAGTACCTCAAGTTTTAATTCAGTGGTCTAACTCCACTCCTAAGGATGCAACTTGGTAGGACACATCACACATACTAGCTCAGTTCCCTGATTTCATCCTTGAGGGCAAGGATGCTTAAATGGGGAGGCATTGTCATGTTCTTACATTGTCATATTCTTACAAGGAGTACTGGGCTCATTAATGGGCCGCAGGAAATGATAAATTGTAAATTAATTTTGTTGGGATTGTTTGAGTTAGAGTAGAATTAGCTTAAATCCTTGATATGTGAGAAGATGGATGTAAGCTGTTGGATATTATCTTTCAGGATTGGTGATTAAATACCCAATGATTGTGTAAGAAAATTCTTAATGAATGAAAAACCTATTTTCCTTGGGAAGATAAATTAGGCTCTGATTTCAGAGAGAAGGTAGCTTGCTACCAAGTAATTCATTCCTTCCTTGTACTAGATCAGTATACCTTGTTTTTCTTTGGGACCACCACCGTATTTGCAATCCACTCCGGGTATTTTGCTTGCCTTATAATTCCTGCATCAAGCATTTTCTGCAATTCTTCTTCTATCTTGGAGTGATAAGTTGTCGCAATTTTTCTTATCCTTTGTTTGAATGGTCTCACCTCTTTGTTAATTTCTAACTTATGACACGCAACTGATGGATCTATTCCAGGAATCTCATCCATGCTCCATGCGAAGATGTCCTTATATTCTCACAGGAGATTTACGGTTCGCTCTTCTTCATCTGCATCCATTTTAGTTCCAATTTTCAGTATCTTAGGTTCTTCTTCACTTCCAAAATTATTTCCATTGTTGGTTCTGCTGCGGTATAGCTGGCTTTAGGTTCTCCCATTGGTGTTGAGGTTTATCTACTTCTTGCGAAATCTCGCTGGGTATTCCTTTTCCTTCTTTCTCTCTTATCATGTAAACTTTAAATTCTTCTTCTTTTTTTGCCTCTTTTGCCAATTTTCTGCGATCTTTTCGCAGCTTTGGACGCCCTTCATAATTTCTTACTTCAATTTGATAACACAACCTCGTAAGATCTGTGTCTCCTTTAATTTTTCCAATTCCACTGGGCATAGGAAATTTGATGCATTGATGCAATGTTGATGCTACAGCCTTGATTGCATGTATCCATGGTCTTCCCGATATCATGTTATACGGTGATTCCATGTCTACCACACATAATGTTACTTGTGTTTCAATCTCTCCTAGCGGAATTCGTACCACTATTTCGCCTTTAGGTTTTGTTAAAGATTTTCCAAAGCCATGAACATGATATGTTGAACAAGACATTTCTTCATCCTTGTATCCCATTTTCTTAAATGCATGATAAAATATTATATCCACAGAACTTCCTGTGTCCACCAAAGTTCTATTCACGGCCCATTCTTCCGCAGTTTTTATTGAATTTCCCATTTTCATCGGTACAGTTGATACCGTGATTACCAAAGGAGATGTGTGATTCAAATTTTCTTCTGGTATTTCTGCTGCTGTAAATGTGATTTTATGCTTTTCCCAATCCTTCAGAGGTGATACTTTCTCCACTGTCATAATTTTCTTTCCTTCAGAATTTTGTTTATGTGTCCTTCCCCTAATGTTTTCATGGAATTTATGGATCATTTCTCTCGTTATCATACTACACTCCAGTTTCCTACAATTCTATTTGGCTCTAATCATTTTTCCTTCAACTATTTCACCAATTTGTTCAATCGCCTTCTCAATCTTGAATAATTCTTATCTTCAATCTCACCTCTTCTATGATTTTCATACATTCAATCCCTGTTTCGGGCGCCAAAATGTAGTTGCAGGAAAACCTACACTACACCCCTTACCAGAATCCACAATTATCCACACATATTTGAAGATTAAGAATAACACTTTATTGATTAATTCTCAGAAATGTTACAAGAAATGGAAGAAATCAAGAATACAACCGCTCACAAGAATTTTCTCTCTCCTAAAAACTCTCTCCTGACTCCAAAATTGATCTCTCTCTCTGAATCTATTGATTCTCTTTATATAGGGTGGTTACATAGTGGATGACAGCTAAGCTATCCTTTATTTTCGGATCTGACTCGCGATACTCTCGCAGTAGCTGTTAATGTTAATTCTCGCAGGTGTTTGTGATCCTCGCAGCATCATCACACTTTTCTCATGTTTCAGTTGTCGTCATCCACTACGTCATTCTTTCAATCGTTTTGTGACACTCGCAGTGTGTTATTGAAGAGCTCGCAGAACTGTCGCTGTAAATCTCACAGGAGTATTGTTGTGGCGATATTCTGATCCTACATAAACATACACACTAATGTTCTTGTATGGATAATGAACATCTCCCCTGCAACAGAACAAAAATTACCACAAAATTAGTCTAATTGAAATTGCAATTACAGATTAAAACTAGGGAATTTGAAACTGCAATTCCAAATTGAAACCCTAATCCCTTACAAAAATCAACAAATTAAAACTCAAATTACAAAAAAATCAACAAATTAAAACCCTAGTTAAATCAAATACCCAAATTAAAGCCCTAATAACATAACATCTTCAAATTCAAACCCCAATTACATATAAAATGGACAAAATATTTAAAAAACAAAATGCGATACTATATTTTTTCGTCGGGATTATTGATTTTGTTTTTAAACAAGAAAACAAAAGATATAAAATATCAATCTTCACAGCACCCATCATAGATTTGATTCCCTTTTCAAACAAATAAAACCAAACAAACAGATCTAAACAGGAAAAAATAAAGTTAGGGTTTAGGTAAAAAACTTACGGCTTAATCGACTTCGACTTCTCCTTTTTGCTCTTCATCTTCAGGGTTACGGAAATAGAGATGTAAAAAATCCTAACTACCGGTACGAAGAATAAATCTTCGTTTTCAATCACTCGTACTCTTGTTCTTCAGACTCAGAGAGAAAAATAGAGAGGGGGAGAAAAATTAGAGGAAATGAAGGAATGAAACCCTAACTCGTGTTTTATTCTCATTATTATTTACTAAACACGTGTTAGCTTATGATGGTTTTAGTATTTTAGTCGTCGATTATTATCAAGCGTGGGCGCTACAGATTTTTAGATCTTTAGTCGATGGGTATTTTTTTCATTACGCCCATCAATTTCTCATCTCGTGTAATGATAAATTGACTAAGTCAAACGGTTTTTAGCAAAGTGGTGGGGTCAGACGGAAAATGTAACGGCATGGACATTTTTTTTTAATTTTCAAAAAAACATAAGCATTTTCTTAAATACATTTCCCCACATGAGCATTTTCTTAATGATATGTCAACTGCGACCAATTAAGATCTATTGAGGCTATAATGTTTGACGTAAAAGTCAAATCTTTCGTATCTATCGAACAGTTAAGTAGTTAACCAATATATTTCGGATTATCCTATTTGCAAAAAACTAAATGATATGTCAACTGCGACGCAATTAAGATATATTGAGGCTATAATATTTGATGTAAAAGTCAGATCTTTCCACTGGGCTTCCGTAAAGTGTCAACTGCAATATAACTGAACTAACCTTTACCTTGATGATGTAATTGTTAACCGGAAAAGTCTTCTTGTTAATATCTTTGGAGACTTAGGGTCTGTTTGGCATCTTTGATATAAAAAACGTTTTCCAGGTTAGGGTATTCCTTGGTTTATCCAAGACTATCATGACAATGATTATTTTAAATGGCGTTTGTTTTCCACATTGGATTAATGTAGTATGTTGTTTGTTAACAGACCTGTATACAAGCTAAATTAATTAATTAAAAAAGAAATAAAAAACCAAACCATATAAATGTATGGTTTTGAGCATAAGAAAAACTTAAATAAAAAAAATAGGTATGAAAATAACTGTCTAACCCAGGAAAGGATTAAGGTATTCCAGGTTTTAAATGGAATTCCAAAACCTCACCTTTTTAGTCTCCTAAAATTTAGGTAGGATACACTATTCTTATCTTAACATGGAATAAACACCCACACAAACACAAGATACAGTTATTTAATGGATAACCCAACCTAGGTTAGGATATCAAGGCTGCCAAACATGACCTTAGTGTTTTAAGGGTTTCTTTCCTACCGTCTTTAGGGGTGACCCCAAAAAAATTAGGGGCGATAAAAAAAGTTGGAAAATACTTATATGTCCATTCATAATCGGTAGTTTATTATTATTATTTTTAATCTAGTGACTATGTTTTTCTCTTCTTTGAGAAATCCAAAATTCCATTGGTTTTTGAAAAATTTGAATTTGGAGCTACTACCACAATTGGTAGATAAATAACATCACGAAACTACCGATTATGCAAATAGAGAAATTCAAAATTCCATTGGTTTTTGAAATTTTTGAATTTGGGGCAACTACCACAATCGGTAGATAAAAGAGACTATCGATTATACAATCCATAGATAATAAACATCACGAAACTACCTATTGTGCAAATAGAGAAATTCAAAATTCCATTGGTTTTTGAAAATTTCGAATTTGGGGCGACAACCACAGTCGGTATATAAAAGAACATCACCAGACTACCGATTGTACAATCGGTTGATGATAAACATCACGCAACAACTAATTGTACAAATAGAGAAATTCAAAATTCCATTGGTATTTGAAAATTTTGAATTTTGAGCTACTGCCACAATCGGTAGAACATCACGATAGATAATAAACATCACCAAACTACCGATTGTGCAAATAGAGAAATTCAAAATTCCATTGGTTTTTGTAAATTTTGAATTTGGGGCTACTACCACAATCGGTAGATAAAAGAACATCATGAGACTACCGATTGTACAATTGGTAGATAATAAACATCAAGAAACTACCGATTGTGCAAATAGAGAAATTCAAATTCCATTGGTTTTTGAAAAATTTGAATTTGGGGCTACTACCATAATCGGTAGAAAATTAACATCACGAGATTACAATTTTAACTATCGATTATAATTTTCGTAACACAAACCAACATACATCAATACAAACTACCGATTGTAATATTGTCTACCGATTATGGAGGCATTTTAGACATTTCAAAAAATTTGAGATAAGGGGTGGCTTTATTTTAGTTTTGGGTGACACTATTTTGTTTTATTAGTCGCCCCTAATTCTTTCGAGGTCGCCCCTAAAGACGCCAGTTTTTTTTTTTTTTTGTGTTTCCCATTTTCTCTTAATTCTTGTTTGGTGCTAGATAGTTTGTATTGTTTTGCAATTAGCTAGTTTGCCTAGTTTGCCCATTTATTATTTATCAATCTTTCTTGCACCATGCCCCATTACAAATAAGATTGATAAGATAGTAAGAAATTTTCTTTGGGATGATGATTCTAACAAGAAAAGAATTCATAATATCGGGCGGTCTATAATCGTAAAATCTAGAAAAGGTGGTGGTCTTGGAATCCGGAAGTCTAAATACATGAACTTGGCGCTTCTCAAAAAATGGTGGTGGAGATTTTAAACAAAAAAGGATGCTTTTTGGAGAAAGATAATTGTGGAAAAATTTGGAGAACCATTAACCGGTCGGGAAACTCTTCAACCGAAAGGACCAACGGGATGGAGTTTGTGGTACAATATTTATAACGAGCTCGAGGATTTTAACAAACATGTGAAATATAAGATCGGTGCGAGAAATGAAATTAGATTTTGGGAAGACTTTTGGATTGGAGATGCCGTCTTATGCAATATATTTCCATTGCCATTTGAAGCTTCAAGAACAAAAGGTAAAGTGGTGGCTACGTTATATGAGATTTCAAGTAACGGCATCAAATGGAACTTCATGTCTCGAAGTAGAGGTGGGAAGAAAGGACCTGCCCAGATGGTTCAAGCCACTTATAGTAAAGAGTTTACGATGGGAACTGGGAAGAAAGGACCTTCCCAGTTGGTTCCTTTTAAATCATTAAAGACATGCCTCAGTTTTTAGATATTCTCAAGCCATAATGAAGGAGATTGCTTCCATAAACTCTTTACTATAAGTGGTGAATATTCAAGAAGGAGTCGTAGACTCTAGATTGTGGATGGTGGATATAAATAATACGGTTGATACATATACGGTTAAATGTGGGTTTGATTCTCTTTGTGACCAAAGCGATATTAGCTTTCCAAGTGAGATTATTTGGAGTCGTCATTATCCGTACAAAGTAAACTTTTTTATATGGCTTCTATACCATGAAAGTTTTATGACTACAGACAAGCTTATTAGAAGGGGTATGGATGTGGATAGGGTATGCCGGTTTTGTGAAAAAGAAGATGAAATAAGTGCCTATTTATTCTATGATTGTTGGCGAACAAAGAGAGTTTTTGGATTATTTTTCCGAAGGATGCAACTCCAATTGAAATTACAATAGTAATATTTCCAAAACTATAAAAACTTGGAGTCATGATTGGGGTGATGAAAGACTTGACTGTATATGGAACAACTTACCGGTTGCAATATGGTGGTGCATTTGGAAAGAAGGGAATTCTAGAATCTCCAATCACAAAAAGAGAAACTTGGAAGATTCAAGCTTATTTTGGTCGGAGTCGAACACTAAAATGTTGGGTTTAACGGCTAACACGGTGATAGCTTTATGGGACTCGTATTTCTATCGGCCGCTTTGAGTTGGATTTGAGGCATTTGGTTCTTTATTATTCCCACTTGACTTTTTGTTCTTTGTTTTTTCTTTGGGTGATCGATTCCAAACTCGGTCTCCTTTTTTTTGTGTCGGTTGTTTAATTGGGTTAATGTACCCACTAATTAAGTATCTTTTTTTCAATGAATTTTCCTATTGATGGATCAAAAAAATATTGTTTTGCAATTAGCCTTTTTTCTTCTTAATAAACATTGAAACAGATTCATGAGTTATTACATAGAAGGCAAGCGAGCAACAAGCTGCGCCGCAAGCCCTTTTTGAATGGCAAACCCTATCCTCTTAAACACAAACTCTCTAGAATCGGGAGTCATGACATTACTGTGCATGACTCTTTGAACTCTCGCTAGGAGTCCAACCGCCTCCGGAGCTAAATACCCAAAAGTGTCAAAGGCAAAGGGAATAAAAGCATGTCCATTATCAATACAAGCCTTTTCATGCTTCGTTATCTTACCCAAGGCAGCTTTCAAAGCTGCTTGTCCAACTGTGAAAGAGCCTTGCCCGATGCCTACTAATGGAGAAACCCCGGTAAGATCAACACACGTATGTTTTCCGTTGGCCCACCCAAAAATAAGAACATCTCATTGGCACGAGTGTTGATCTGCCTTCAAGAGGATCCGTCAAAAAGTTGACCGACGCCTCTTTCTTTGCCGAAATACCAGCCCTCCATAATACATCATATAAGATATCTCTCACATGATCATGTCTATATTTGAAACCAGGATCCACCTTAATATAGACATGATCATGTCTATATAATTTCTATTTAACGAAATATTAATAATAATTTAAAAGTTAGATGCATGGTGATGAACTCAAAATTGTGTTTCTAAAATAGCTTTTGTGCCACGTTCCATAAGATTGCTAAGCTATCATTTGTTTTTGGTATTTCGTTTTTGGTATTTCCGGGAAACGATGTAACTTAGCTCATAGTTGGCATTATAACCATTCCACTAGTCTTGGTGATGAGTTTTAGTTACTTATTTTAAACGATGTAGCTAGATTGTTGTGGAAAGAACATAATGCACGAACTTTACGGAAGAAAGGATATGTTTGGGATACACATCAACCTTGGTATAGAAGCCAAGTCTGTCGTTACTGTGCCCAAAACTTCTGGTAATAGAGCCAGAGAATTTTTTCAATTTACCTTCACTTTAATAATCTGTATTTTAAAATGCCATTGATATTTTGAAATCAACTAATACGCCATAAGTTTGATCATCTCAGTTCCGTTCTTTTTTTTAATAAAAAAAAGGTTAACTACTGTTAAATAACAACTATGACTTTCTTTCACTTAATTAAAACCATCTAAGCCCATTTGAACCGAGTTTGAACGAGTTGGACATCACTGAATCTAACCCGGGCTGAACATTCTTCCCAAAATTGAACAAACTCCACAAATTTTACATTCAGAAACCTAAGTGATCAATTCAATTTTAAACGAACATGCATAAGATGAATTAACATGAAAATTATTTTAGACCGGATAATTACTATAACAATTACTCTCGTTATCCACACAACTTCCTCCGGAAGCAGGAGTAACAATAACATTTCCCACCATTTTACTCATCATATTGTTTAATTTCTTTTTCTTCAATTGATTTTCCCAGAAGACGTCGAAGAAGAACATCCATCAACAACAAGTCTAGATAGATTACTAGTGTTAGAGTGACTGCTCGAATGAACCCGCATGCGTTGATATGCCAAGTCCGTTGTCAAATTAAGATGCCAAAACTATCTATTTATTTATAACCTACTAAAATCTGTTACGGTTTAGATTAGAATAGGTACTAGAATTTCAAGATTTTTCAAGTTACTCTTGAAAATTGAAGATCACACGAAGATATCATTTTAAAGAAGTTCTTCAAAGGTTGGTAACGAACACTGGCTTTCCTTTCAGATTTTTATTCCTTTTCATCTATCTATCTTTCGTAGTAAAGCCAAATGGCTTTAATAATACATCAATTACAAAGAAGATTGTTGTGAAATTTCGTAATCTAAGCTATGCTTGATTTGATTAGAGCTCAAAGAATACAAGGGGAAAATTCCTGTGGGATGTGGAAGTTTGACTTGACTAACTTAAGTTATGTAGTTTCTACTTATACACCGTGGATATCATATACAATCTGTTCTCCTAAGCCCAAAGGTCAACATTTTTATAAGGCATCAAGTCCAAGTCTAGGAATATTCTGGAATGCATGTAGCTTAATTAGCTAATGTACCCCTTAAAGAGCACTGGATCGTTGAGGAGGTGCTCCCTCAAACTTGAAAATTCTATCAATGAAGTGCAATTTCTCCCTATGGTATCTATCTACTCATGTATTAGCTTAGTAGTGAGCTCATGTCTACCTAGGTGTAGTGGTTAAATTTCAAGCAACTACATACAATTTTGTTCTCACTAAGATTCACAAAATCGTACGTAAGTTAATGAATCTAAGTGAAGTTACAAGTGAAATCTTTTCCAAGTGAGTTTGTGAACCCAACATAGTCGGTTTGTGAACCTAGCTTAGATACTAGATCACCGCTGCCACGGTGGGGAGGGCCGACCGAAGAAAATCGAAACACTGTTATGCGTAATGGTGTTATAAGGCTAAAATTGATATGCATTTAATTTATGGTAGTTTACGTAAATTTCTTCCATTTTTTATGCATCTTTTGTCGTGGTTTCAATCAATTTACCTCATGTATTATGTATCCTTTGTGGTGGTTTGCATTAATTTCCCCATGTATTATGCATCCTTTGTGGTGCTTTGCATAATGGGGGTATACATTAAATTTTAAAAGTCAACATTGAATTTTTCGTAAAAACACTAAATTATATATTGTTGTTTGTACTCGTTGCGTAGATTTTTTAAAATCCTTTCAAATGATATAAAATTTGTAAAATTCTAAGGCACCGATTTTTAGATATGTTATATTAAAGTTTGGTTGCCAATTATACCCCTAAAAAAATAAGATGTATAAGGAGTTATAATAATTATACTAAAAGGAGGGACATTTTAGACTTTTCATGTCCCAAAGACTACCACCAAATTCATTTCCAATCTTTTTATCAAATTGAACATTTGTATTAGGTTTCATTTGACAAAAAAGTGGCCATAAAAGGGACTCCCTCCCTACGGGCCCTCCGGTCGGTCGGCCCAAATATCTATAATACACTTTTATATCTTGAGTTCGCGAACCTACATAATGCGAACCCAAGTTATCAAGAATTCTCCTGTATATTTTTTTTACATCTTGAGATCACGAACCTAATAGAGTGACTTCGCGTTATTAGAATTTTTATGTACATTTTTGTTTTAGGTTAAAAAAATATGAGCAAAGGATATCCCTTGTGTGAATTATTGATTAGCGTCCAATTGATGTTGTTGAAGTCTTGGATTGTGGATTATCATTGATTTTGTTGTGTTGATTTCCTGACCTGCTGAAGAGCTGTAGGATTGAAGTAGTAGTCTCTTGAGGTGGTCATTGTTTTCCTCGCATGCCTTGTAAGTGATTAGGAGGTCGTCCGCATACATGAGATGAAAAATAGGTGGAGCTTTTTGAGAAATATTTAGTCCTTTTACAAGGTTTTGGGCCTCCAGATTTCCTGTAATACCCTGTATTTTTAGCTATTGTTTCGGGTAGGGTTTTACCCGGATTAGTTAACCTTGTGGCTTAGTTTGTTGTTCCTTATCCTTTGCCTAGGTGGGTGGATTGAACTAGAAATACTATACAAGTTAGGGTGGAAATAAAATAATCAATAATAAATAAATGTAGAGGAAAATGAAAAGATAAATAAAATAGTTAAGAAAATAATAGTAAGAAATAGTTTTAGATTTGGAAAAGAATGAGAAGAAGAAAGAGATGGAACTAGAGTTTTTAGAGAAGAAGGCTATGGATAATCTAGAGGAGATTGTAGCAAATTAAAGGTAGAATGTGAAACCCTTTCTCTTTTGGTCTTTATCTTTGGTGTTTATTTTGTATACCTTTGAATTGTTAGGTTTATGTAATTTAATTGAATAAATAAATAAATATATATATATATATATATATATATATCTTGTTGATGATCTGACTTCTCATATTGATCGAAAACATGATTAGGTATCTCTGGTTAAAATTTGAGAATTTTATTACACAAATTCACCGTTGAATGTTCCTTGTAATTTGGATTATGATTTCTGAAATTCTGGACAGTCTCATTTTGTTGTGGTTTTATTGTTCTTAGGAAGTCTTAGTGATGTTAAAATGATTTCATGTCTTAACAAAAGTTGTAGATAAATGTATTATCTTTCATTATGCTTTGGGTTTGCTTAATTTGAGACTAATATGAATATATATGGTGAATATTTTGGTAAAATGATGTTATTTGCCTATATTTTATAACCTTTATAAAATCAATATCTTTTGATTGAGATGTTAGTTTCATGTGAAATTTGGTGGTGTCAGGAATGTTCAATATGAAAACTATAATATAAGATTTTGTAGTTAATGTATTTGTTTAAATGCTTGAAAGGAATTCATGTTGTTAAGCCATGGTTGCTTGTGTGTGAAAATGATTTATAAAAGGAAATGAGTTAATGTTTTACCGTTATATGAAACATGTTTCATGCTAACGGCTGGTAATGATCCCCGAGAGTTAAATAAGTAATGATCCCCATGGGAACTTGTGTTTTCCGACCATCGATGACGGCTGTCCGTGCTGATAAACGATAGGTGGTGTACGAACCAAGGTTTTCGTACTGTGAATGAAATGAGTAATGATCCCTTAGAGCATGTGGGTATGATCCCCATAGGAACTTTTATTCTTAACCATCGATGGAGGTTGTCCGTGCCGATAAACGATATGTGGGTGTACGAACCAAGGTTTTCGTACTGTAAACTCAATGTTTGTTGGTGAGATGTGCGAAATATAATGCAATGAATTGTTGAACTCAAGTGTGAATTTATATGGATGAATTGTGAATTGATGTGTTAAATCCAAAATGGATGATTAATTGACAATAATAATGGTATTGTGGACTCATAGTTTGTTGTGACAATATTAATTTGTGAATCATGTGTTGAAATCTGGATTAAATGAGTTGATGGAAACATAATTGGTGTTATGAACTCATGGTTTCTCTGTGACTATATCAATACGTGAATCGTGTGTTGAAATCTAGATTAAATGATTTGTTGGAAACATAATTGGTGTTATGAACTCATGTTTTGAAACTTAAAAGGATAGATTGTTGGAAACATTATTGGTGATGTTAATCTGTGTGTTGAATCCTAAATGGATGATTTGTTGACAATAATATTGGTATTGTGAACTCATGATTTAACAAATAAATTGGATGATTTGTTGATGTATTATTGTGAAGTGTTGTTTGAAATCTTAATTAAATGATTTGTTAGAAACAGTAGTGGTATTTTGAATTCACAGATGGACAATTAAATTAGATGATTTAGTAATAATAATATTTGTGAGGTAATGTTGTTTGTTGAATATATTCGTTGAAGTTGCATTGTATTTCTTATCGTATGTTATTCCTTGATAAAATGATTTTGTTTTCGCATCTTTAGAGAATAGGGGTGCCTCTATTGAGCTTTCATCTTACCCCAATTGACATCCTTGCAGATTTATTAGAGTGGCGTAGCGAAAGCTAAAAATTAGTAGCTGAGTGATTGAATTATTTTCTTGTATTATTTGAAGCGTAATTTGAATTAAAAATATGTTTAGTTGAAAATGTTTTGGACGATGTTTAATGTATTTTATATGCTTCAATTAATGTATAATTTTTTTAATTATGTTTGGTATAAAAGTAAATTAGCAAGAATAAATATATGCGTAAGTCTCGTTCCGACCCGTAACGCTTCGAGTTCGGATGTCCATGCGGGTTTGAGACTGGTCCATAATTCGGGGTGTTACATTTCCTATATTGGTCGAAAGGATTTCTGCACATATTATAAAAATATAGGAAGATGGAGGATCTCCCTTTCGAATGCCCCTCGTAGGGGTGATGTATCCCTAAGGAGTACCATTGATGTTAATTGAGTAGGTAACTGTAGTAATGCATAGCATAATATAATCTACAAATATGGGTTATTTTTGATGAAGCCCCAAACTAAGCTATCATAAGCTTTCTTCTTATTCAGTTTAAGGGTTATTTTTGGATCTTTGGTGAGAGATGATATTTTAATGTGATGAAATAATTATCCATCAATTGCTATGTTATCATGTATTGATCTTTGTGGGACGAAAGCGCTCTGATATCTATTTATTATAAATGGTAAGAGAGGGCGTATGCGATTTACCAGAATTTTTGATATCACTTTTGTATACTACGTTGCAAAGGCTAATCGGTCTGAATTGGGATGGTTTTGATGGATGGTCAATTTATGGAATTAGGGTGATATTGGTGTGATTCATGAGTGGGTGAATATTTAGGGTGCTGGAAAAGTTGCAGACCGTGGATATTAATTGAAGGTGTGTGGTTTCCAAAAATACCTTAAAAAAATTACTAGTATACTAATCAGGTCCATGAGCGCTTTCAGAGTTAACGGAGAACAGAGCATGTTTGATTTCCACTGTAGACACCTCTTCAATGAGCTTTGGTACATTATCTTGATGATAGTCAGGGTGTGATTTGTGTAAATAGATCCTCTTATATTGTTGTACTTTAGGTTGTATATTGATCATTAAAATTATCAAAGATGATTCAAATAACCTGATATTTATCGTTGACCTAATTGTTTTCTTGATCTTGCAATTGTTGTATGTTATTACAGCTGCGTTGAATGATGGATTTTGTGTGGAAGAAAGTTATATTATTGTCTCCTGATTGAAGCCATTGAATTATAAATATTTGTTGACAACATGATGCATGACATTGTTGCAAAGTTAAGCGATGGATTTGAAGCTGCTTTTCCTTGTTTAGCGAATAGTCTAGTTCATCATCAGTTTGAATAACACATTAATGTTGTGCCATTTGAATTTGAGATGTGTATTTCTTGATTAGCTTTGGTTGGTGTACAAATATTTCTCTGTTCCATTCCATAAGGGTTTCCCCTATTGTAATTAACTTTAGTTGTAGGTCTAAAGAAGGTTCTGAATCATTTTGTTGACTCCAGGCTGTCTCGACGATTTGCTTGAGTTGTGGGTGGGTTAGCCAGAGATGATCTAACTTGTAGTTTTTTTCCCATGCCAGTCGATTGATTTTGTATGAAGAAGGATTGGGGCATAATCAGAAGTTATTCTCGGGTGATGAGTATCGCCTGCATGAGCGTTGATGGTACGCCATTGCTTGGTGGCGATAGTTCAATCTAGCCTTTCCATTATATTCTCTCGTCCTTGTTGATTGTTTGACCATGTTAATGTATCCCCACGGAATCCGAGGTCCATGAATCCCATTTGGTCTATCATTATGAGGAAAGGTTGCATATGTCCATATGTTACTGGTCTTTCTTCTTTTTTATATGATTGGTCAATCAATTCGTTAAAGTCTCCTAGCAGTACATACGATGTTGCGGTGTTGAAGTCCGGGAAAATTATGGGAAAATCCTTCCATAAGTCTTGTCTCGCATTCAGGTACAACATAGAGGTTTGGGAATCAGAGGGATTGGGCAAGCCCCACCATATGGATCTCATTGGTTAGGGTTTCGGACAAGAATATAATGTTGGGCTTGTGTAAGGAAATCATCCCTTTTAGGTGTTGAATTGTTGATTAGTTATTAATTCCTTAGAAATTATAAGCCAAGATGCTCATTTAGGTGTGTGTAGAAGAACTGGGGAAGGGAGTTGTAGATGGTGGATTTTCAACAAAGGATAAAATTGTAAACTCATGATTGTACGGACCGCCGGTCCAGCAATCGCATGTGAGTATTGAGACACGGGTCTCTCATTGAATTCTCAACGGAGAGTGCTTTCTCTCAGAGTACATGTAGATGTGCAGTCAACGTCTAGACAACGGCATAATCTCATGAATACTGAATACTTTTAGTCATTTCTATATAGTATCACGGGATGGACGGCTCTACGGGGCAATATCGTCTTTAGGAACAAACAACAAGTTTAACCTGACTATATAAAGGATATGGCTTAACGGCAAGTCATGTCAGGATGATTAATGCTCATATCGTAGTCAGTTTATTCTGCTAGGCATAGACCCGTGAGGTTAATTATCCCTTCATTGCTCCGATTCCATGGTCGAATCAATGACGATCCCGTGGAATGGCAATAAGATTGCTCTGATTCTATGGTCGAATCAACGACGATCCCACGGAATGGCAATATCATTGTTCCGATTATGTGGTCGAATCAACGATGATCCCATGGAATGTCAATATCATTGCTCCGATTCCGTGGTCGAATCAACGACGATCCCACGGAATGGAAATATCATTGTTCCGATTCCGTGGTCGAATCAACGACGATCCCACGGAATGGCAATATCATTGCTCTGATTCCGTGGTCGAATCAACGACGATCCCACCGAATGGAAATATCATTGTTCCGATTCCGTGGTCGAATCAACGACGATCCCACGGAATGGCAATATCATTGCTCCGATTCCGTGGTCGAATCAAAGGCGATCCCACGGAATGGCAATATCATTGTTCCGATTCCGTGGTCGAATCAACGACGATCCCACGGAATGGCATCATTGTTCCAATTCCGTGGTCGAATCAACGACGATCCCACGGAATGGCAATATCATTGTTCCGATTCCGTGGTCGAACCAACGTCGATCTCACGGAATGGCAATATCATTGCTCCGATTCCGTGGTCGAATCAATGACGATCCCATGGAATGGCAATATCATTTATCCTATTCCATGGTCGAATCAACGTCGATCCCATGGAATGGCAACGATCACTCATTTTTCTGAGTTCGTAGTCGAATCTTTAGCTGATCCTATGAATTAGCGGTAAACATCTATCTGTTTTATTACTCATTTCATAGATTATTCTCTATTGAATTTCATGAATTAGTAATAAATAATTAACGACCGGGCATCGGAGCTACCTTTGAGGAAGCCCTGTTTCAAATGGTACAAGTGTATTCAACGATGATGCATTAACAATCACCGCACGAACGAGTATTTCAAAATACGACGAAACGATGAACCTATGCAAAATAGGGAAGAAAATAATAAATAATTAAAAATATTTGACCAAGGCGCTGGGACACGGACACACGATCAACTCATTGTGTCATGGTCATTTCCATGCTAATTCTATATTTTTAATACTCTTTTATTATTTTTCATGATTTGATAAAATTCCCTCGTTTGATCAAATCTCCGTCTTGAGGAAATTCTTCGGATTCGTGGTACTTCTATGAGTCCGTCAATAAATAATTAAGAAGAGTGTGTGGGGCGTGACCATTGGCTGACCGACCATGCCTTGGTCCCAGCCGGCCCACACCTCACGGTCCTTATTATATTATTATTCTCTAATTTCATGAAAAAACTCCTTGATTTCATGGTATTTTTCCTCAAAAAAATCCTTTAAATCATCAAAAATAATAATAAAATAAAATAAATTATGAAAACTCGTGGGACCGGGCCTTGGCCAGCCGGCCAAGCCCTAGCTGGTCCCACACGCCCTGTTTTATTTATTTCATTATTAATTATCTTATTTTTCCTTGATTTCATGGTATTTTTCTCAAAATTCCTTCAAATCATCAAAAAATACCCAAAAATTATTAAAGTTCGTGGGATTGGGCCATGACCGGTCGGTCACGCCTCCATGATCTCACACGGCCGAATTTTATTATTTTGATATTTTTCAAAGACCATGAACTCATGGAAACTCCTTCAATTCATGAAAACACTCTAAATTTATCAAATTTCTCAAAATTCATGAATCCTTCATAAAATCATCAAAATATGTAAAACTAAGGAAGAGACACCACGGGACCGTGGTCATAACTGGCCGACCGTGCTTTGACCACCGGCGTCCCAGTCTCACAATTCCTTATTTTATAAATATTTTCCATCGTCTCATGGTGTTTCCTTTGTCTCATGGAAACTCCTTGATTTTAACAAAACTCCTTCGTTTTATCGCGGGACCGGCCCCTTAAATCTTTCCTGAATTTTACTTTCGGGATGTTTTCATCTCCCGAACGAGCTCAAAACCTAAAACCTCCCGCGTTGGGAGATAGTAAATTATTTTCCGTATGGAATGAAGGGGCGGACCATCAAAATCCGATTCCGTATGAGAATTCTACATCAATTCTAGTAAATGACGTTAATTAGGGTTTGGGGGTTGCTCAAGCGACCAACAGTTGGTCACGTGATCACTGCGACCGGTCCACACTTCATAATTCCCTCACTTTTCATTATTTTCCCTCGTCCGATGAAGTTTTTACGGTTTTATCAAAAAACTCTGATTTTGTCATATTTTATCAAATGGTCGCTCAAACGTGCACCAGAAAATATCAAAATTCTCAAGACTGAGACGCGGACACCTTAGGGACACGAGAACATTATCTTAACCGACCAAGATTAGCTCTTTGGCTCACGGAAGCCAATCCCATCGATTTTCATAGTTTTGACCTAATTTGCACAATTGCTCGTATTAGGTCCAAAACTTCCAAACACTTTGGATTTTTCATGAAGTGACCATCAGACGGTCACGGGACAACCCATGGCCGGCTCCATGACTCTATGGTCGGTCCATCACTCTCCCATAATTAATTAGGTTTTCACACCCAAGTCTTAGACGAGCATTTTGAATAATGATTGAACCAGCATTTGATCATTCTTTCACCAACAAATCATGAACTCTTCGTGAATTCATCATATTTGTTCACGTGAGCATATGGACACTACATGGTTGATCCACGGTCTCATGTAGCTGCTCCTCATTCGTCCCATGGTTAAAACTTCTGACCATAAATTGATCATCAATCAGTCAAATTAGGGTTTCTGAATTCAAGGACCATGCTTCCAGACTCTAACCTTAATAATTCTACGACGACCTCATGGTCATGAATTAATAATTCTACGACGACCTCATGGTCATGAATTAATATAAATAACTCTACGACGACCTCATGGTCATGAATTAATATTAATAATTCTACGGTGACCTCATGGTCATTAATTTTATTAATTATGTTAGGTTCAACGACCAGCACTTTAATTAATATTCTTGGAACACTGCCAATCATTCATGAGCAACACATGCTCATACGGTCAAATATTCAACAAATCATCACGAGAGCAACACTTGCTCAGATGATCAATATTTTCCCGAGTTAAGGAATATCGGTTCAACAATCCACCAATATTCAACAATCCATCGAATGAGCAATACTTGCTCACTTCATCATAAGAATTATACCTCTGTCTCATGACACGTTCAATTCGTGGGTGGTTCCATAATATCTTGTTCGACTCAGCAACCACGTGGACTCATTGTCCCATCAAACCACGAAATCATCGACTAACAAACCACGAGACGATCAATCGTGTCACTTGGGTGGATATCACTTAGGGTTTTGGTCTGGAGGTCTACGGTACGTGTGTTCAAACACACGATGTAATGTGAGCAAGTCTGTAATCAGTTGAAGGAATTCACGAGGTAGTGGGTGGAAGGTCGACCGAGTATTTACACGTTGTACAACCGGTTTCGAACACGATCTCCACCTCTCCACTCCTTGATTCCATTAACTGTCACACTTCATGGGATCATGGTGTCTACAATTCCAGCAATATAAATAAGTTCCTAAATCAAGATTGAAGACAGAGAGAATCGAAAACAGAACGAATACACAGAATACTCAGAGTAAGAATCTCACGTCTCTTCGACAACACGAGATCATCAAACTCATAAATTGAGAAATTTCTTCACAATCGTTCAACTTCATTCATTCAGAACTTATCATATTCAGAATTCACACATCCACAATCCTTGAATCACCATCGATTCCACACATTTCTCAGCTTCCCTCCTACAGATCAACCCATCCTCTCTTGTGACCGAATTTACTCTGTAACGTTCGTTGTCTCGATTTAGGCCGGAGTACTACAGATTGATCTCTCGAATCTAAGCACCCCCTTTGCAGCGGTGCATCTGTATGAGGATTAGCATTTTGCCTGGTTCGAGGAACCTCCTCCGCACAGTCGTCTCCTCAATCCCTTAAAAACCAGCAGATCGTTTTTCCCCATCCACAGATTGGCGACCACAGTGGGAGATCATTCTCTCGGTTGCAATTTCAATTCTCACAAGATGGTTGGTCTTAGGATTAACTCAACTACTTCAAACTCGATCCAGAATTCTTCAAACGGGAATGTTCCTCCTTCTAACACTATGTCTGGCGGTACAGAAGATGGAAGAGCCCCAACTCTAACCGAATTGGCACGAGCCCTGGAGATCCACGCCAGGAACATGGATCTGATGAAGAACACAATGAATCACATACTCGATTTCCTCATCAAGCTAACGTCCGAGTTAGGCAGAATCTCCACCCCAGAAGTCCCAATGTCGGGGACTGAATCATCACATGATCCTCAAATCAACAGCTTCACAATATATGAGAATCCGGTAGAACAAGAGGTCACTCATTTGATCGAGAACTTGTGCGAACTTTTACACTTCTCCAGGGATCAGCACACAAACACGTTTGCTTCACTTAATCATATATCATCCAGCGTGCTGATAGCACCACCAACCCGATCAATCGAAGGAGTCTCCTTGGTCTATGAGCTTTCAATCGACATCATATCTTTTGGAGAAGAAGATCGCATGACAGATGAAGGACACAACCGGGCGTTATTTGTCACTGGCTTTATCAAAGGCACCGAATTTAGAAGAGCTCTTGTTGACATTGGCGCTTCAACGAATGTTGTCACCATGAAAACTCTCGGGATGGCCAGATTCCCACAAAGCAAGATTGTACATCATCCCATCCTAATGACAGGGTTTGAAGGAAGCCAGAGCCACACATATGGATACGCGTACATTGATCTACGGGTGGGGATGATTCGAGCGAAGACAAAGTTTCATGTGATTGAGCAAGAACCCGACTATCACATGATACTTGGCCGACCATGGCTCCATAACAACAAGGCGGTTCCGTCCACCTACCACCAATGTATGAAAGCTCTGATCGACAACAAAATCGTTTGCGTACCTGCTTCATCATCTCCTTACTCTCCCATCTACGATGCTGAATTCCTCGAATCTCAAAAGAATATTCCGGAGCTTCCAAGCAAGATTCACAGTATTTCACTCCCAAGCTGGAAGACTATTGAGAAGGTTGGTAACGATCCGTCTGCAACTACCAAAGAGATCAAGATATCCGCCACACCGACTAAGCGCAATAATGATCAACTCTCTACTCCCGAATCGAACTTCATAGCTGATCGATACGCAGGAGGAAGAGTCACTTATCGCCGACGGGAAGATTAACAATTAATCGGGGAGAACGATGTAAAGTCTCCCCACCCTGAGGAGTCATGTCAAAGTGAGACATCACTTGAAGAAGAGGTCCAGGACGCTCCACGACAACTACAAGACGTGACTGACTCCGCTACTGACGATCTCGAAACTATCAACATTGGGACTGAGCAAGATCCAAGGCCAATCCTGATCAGTACAACACTATCACCGGAGGAGCGAACCGAGCCAATAAGACTACTAAGAGAATATCAGGATATATTTACTTGGACGTATGAGGAAATTCCAGGTCTGGACGACAAGCTCGTCACCCATCACCTACACATCGTTCCCGGTTCCAAAGCTGTCAAACAACCGCTCAGACAGTTTAGGCACGAAATCGAAGAGCAAATCAAGGTGGAGATCCAGAAATTGTTAGCAGCAGGGTTCATCAAGCCTATTCTTCACCCGACATGGCTAGAAAACATAGTACCTGTCAAAAAGAAAAATTGTCAAATCAGATGTTGTGTCGACTTCAGGAACTTGAATAAATGTTGTCCGAAAGACGATTTCCCGCTACCCAACATTGATATGCTCGTCGACGCAACCAGCGGTCATGAAATGTTCTCATTCATGGACGGCTACAGCGGATACAACCAGATCAAGATGTATGAACATGACGCCAACAAGACTGAATTCCGTACTCCTACCGGGAATTTTTACTACACGGTGATTCCCTTTGGACTAAAAAATGCAAGCGCTACTTATCAACGAGCCATGACCGCCATATTCCATGACATGATGCACAAGCAAGTGGAAGAATATGTCGATGACGTGGTGGTAAAATCGAAGACTCGAGCGTCTCATATGGAAGTTCTCAAGCAGGTGTTTGAAAGATGCAGATAATACAAACTGAAAATGAATCCTCTAAAGTGCGCATTCGGTGTCTCTTCTGGGAAATTTCTAGGATTCCTGGTCACGGCTGAAGGGATCGAAGTCGATCCAGATAAAGCAAAAGCTATTACTACCATGTCTCCTACACGAACCGTGAAATAATTATAGAGTTTCATGGGCAAGGTAAATTATATTCGACGCTTCATCCCTGGATTAGCTCAACTCATCGCTTCATTCACGCCACTGCTGAAGAAAGGAGCGAGCTTCACCTAGACAGCTGTCCAACAAGAAGCCTTCCATAAAATACAACAAATATTATTATCACCGCTGTCATGAGGTCTGCAATATAGGGACGACCCCTAATTATTTACAATGCATCCAGTGATGTCGCTATTGGAGCACTCCTCGCTCAAGAAGACGACGAAGGTATTGAACGTCCGGTTTATTACTTCAGCCGCACAATAAGAGAGGCTCAACTCCGATATCTGAAATCTGAAAGGGCATGCCTAGCGTTGGTACATGCGATCCATAAGTTTAGACATTATCTGCTTTCTAACAAGGTCGTACTCATCTCCAGAGCTGATCCCATAAAGTTCTTGCTATCCAAGCCAGCATTGATTGAGAGACCAGCGAAGTGGCTACTTCAGATGTCAGAATTTGACATAGCATGCACTCCACCTAAAGCTATCAAAGGCCAAGCAGTCGCAGACCTACTTGCTGCTTTCCCAGGAGAAGATACAACGATACTGCATGAGGAAGTACTCGGTGAATTCCCAGACGTCTTGGTTATCAAGGAAGAAACATGGATTTTATACTTTGATGGATCTGCCACCCCTAGTAATGACACTAGAGGAGCAGGCATAGTGCTGGTGTCTCCGTCCGGTGAAGTTTTCTTACACTCATTCAAATTGGATTTCCATTGCACCAACAACTCGGAAGAATACAAAGCCTTCCTCTTGGGATTATCATTAGCTAAACAAGCAGGAGCAACGCATCTCGAGATAAGAGGAGATTCAAAATTATTGGTCAACCAGATGAATGGAACGTATTCTCTCAAAAATATCACGTTAGCTCCGTTCAGAACTGAAGCTCAATGGATGTTAACTTATTTCGCTGACACCACGATCCTCCATACAGGGCGGACCAATAACAGGCACGCCGACTACCTAGCAACCCTCGCCTCCAAGCTGCAATTCGAAGGGGCAGAGAAAACAGTCACTGTATAGAGACGAAATGTGTCATCAACTTGGCTCACTCAGGTCGAAGACATTCCAGCCAACGATTGGAGAGCACCCATCATCCATGAATTGAGCAACTCTATTTCTGAAGGTCAAGTCAGTCTCAAAGAATTGAAGAACTACTTCTTATTACATGGAGCACTGTACTATCGAAACCCAGATGGATCCCTATCGCGATGTCTCGGTAACGGCGAAGCGGAAGAACAACTCAAGCGCACACATGAAGAAATCTGTGGACAAACATTGGTGGTGACGCTTTACAGAAAACTTCAAAGGATGGGATACTACTGGCCATCCATGGAAGTTCAGTCAAGGGCCTTGCAAGGATCCTGTTCGGACTGCCAGACACCCCCTCATCATTTGGAAGTTCTGACAACCCAACACACTGGGGACTGGAGGGAACCTTACGTCAAATACCTTCGGGATAATGAACTACCATCAGAAAAGAAGCAAGCGGTCAAACTCATTCAGAGATCTAAGAGATTCTCTTACCTCGATGGGATATTATACCGCAAAAGCTTTGGTGGGAACTTGCTGAGATATCTAGCCATGCACGAAATCCCTACAATCCTGAAGGAAGCGCACGAAGGGGAACACCAAGGAAAGAAGAAGTTATTTCTTCAAGTTCATGAGAAATACTACTGGCCGACCATGGAAGATGATGCTGCCACGCATGTGCATAGGTATCATAAGTGCCAAACTCATGGTAACCTCATTCACACTCCTTGCCTCCCATTAAACTCAGTGAATAGTCTGTGGCCTTTCTATAGCTGGGGACTAGATATCATCGGAAAAATTAATCCAGCATCTTCAAAGCAACATGAATACATCATCACTGCGACGGAGTACTTCACTAAGTGGGTAGAAGCTATCCCTCTTCGGAGCACCACCAGAGCCACGATCACTGCCTTCATCAAAGAACACATAATATGCAGATTTGGAGTTCCCAAACATATCATCACAGATAATGGAACCCCTTTCGCCAATCAAGATGTTGAAAAGCTGCTCAATAAGTATGGAATCAAACAAATCTTCTCCACGCCATACTACCCATAAGGAAACGGTCAAGCGGAAAGTACCAACAAAAACCTGAACAGAATCATCAGTCGAACAATCCATGACAATCCCCGGTCATGGCATGATCAACTACCCATGGCCCTGTGGGCTTACAGAACCGCGCCAAGGAGTTCGATCGGCACTTCTCCATATTCTCTCGTCTAAAGAGCTGATGCCATACTACCAGCAGAAATCAAAATTCCTTCGGCCAGGATTGCGGCATCCAGTGGTGTACAATGGGACGAAGCTGAAATCTCCAAATCAAGAATTGCCGAACTAGACACGCTGGAGTCAAGGAGAGCCAAAGTGGAGAAATTCGTGGAAGCTTACAAACAGAGGATATCCAAGGCCTACAACAAAATGGAGCGTCAGAATCCTCATCGGAAGAACCAGAGGAAGAAGATGAATACCAGTAATCGTACTTGTTGTTGCTGTTGTTGTTGGTCGACATATTCTGGAATCAAAAAATCAAATAATTACTACCGTGAAATAAATCAGCATCAACTAAAGGTAACTTTAAACTCTTACCTCTTTACAGTTCTACTAACGACAGTAGCTATGCCGTAAGAGTTAACACGTTTATTCGTTCTTCAAAACCTACGATGAAGAACGAAGCTTTATTAATCTCCGAAACTGATTTTTCATAAAATCACGGGCGCAATATTCATAATGTGAATATTCACGCAACTGACATATGAAGTTTACATCAAATAAAGTATATCATCATATTTTGCATAATATGTGTCACGACTGCACATATTTATTTATAAAAAAAAACTATTTTTCCTTCGTATCGTCGTTAGTTGTCTTTAAAACGAAGGTTTATTTCAAAATATTGTGAACACTCACAATCCATGCACACGATAAAGTTTTGTATTTATAAAAGCTCATAAACAAGATTTTTATCACTGGACGCAAGTCCATCATACATATTTTCCTTCGTGTCGTTGTTATTTTCTCTAAAATGAGGGTTTATGACGATTTCACAAAAATTCACATCTTTTATGATAAAATCGTGGTACACATGAAAGCTCATACACTAAGTTTTATCACTGGACCTAGGTTCATATACTAAAAAAAAATCCCTCCTAAATCAGGGATTATAGTTGGTTTTCGAAACTAACGATCGAGCAAACATACGTTTTCAAAAAACAAGGTTTTTTCATAAAACCATCATTAATTATATACACGCATATATAATTTCAATATGATCCATTCATGAAGCAACTCATGGAATCAGAAACATTCAAAAAAAAAAAAAAGCGAAACGTACCTGGTTGGCCGGAATTTCGCCGACGGCGACAGCGGCGGCAAATTATTTTGTTGGAGTGAACACGATGGATAGGTGATGGAGCTCAGGTCGTGGGAAGAAAAAGAGGGATTAATTCCTTTTATACAATTTTATTTCCAAAACCTAATTCCACCAGGATTTCCTTATTTGGGCCCGACCCGCGAATCTTAACCGACCATGGGCTCGTCGTCCAAATCAGCGGTTCAACACCAATTTATGCTCACCAAATAGTTCCCTAACCATGACAATGAAGCCTCCATCAAGTCGTGGCTCGCTCATACTCTCGAAATACGGTAATGTTTCAACTTACGACTAAGTTCAATTACTAGTATAATTTTTGGCCTGAAAATCACCATTTAATGCTTACCGAGGAACACAGCTTTCCTCAGTAAGCAGGGGACTTAATGTAGATGGTGGATTTTCAACAAAGGATAAAATCGTAAACTCATTATTGTACGGACCGTCGGTCCAGCAATCGCATGTGAGTATTGAGACACGGGTCTCTCATCGAATTCTCAACGGAGAGTGATTTCTCTCAGAGTACATGTAGATGTGCAGTCAACGTCTAGACAACGGCATAATCTCATGAATACTGAATACTTTCAGTCATTTCTATATAGTATCACGGGATGGACGGCTCTACGGGGCAATATCATCTTCAGGAACAAACAACGAGTTTAACCTGACTATATAAAGGATATGGCTTAACGGCAAGTCATGTCAGGATAATTAATGCTCCTATCGTAGTCAGTTTATTCTGCTAGGCATAGACCCATGAGGTTAATTATCCCTTCATTCCTCCGATTTCGTGGTCGAATCAACGACGATCCCACGGAATGGCAATATCATTGTTCCGATTCCGTGGTCGAATCAACGACGATCCCACGGAATGGCAATATAATTGCTCTGATTCCGTGGTCGAATCAACGACGATCCAACGGAATGGCAATATCATTGTTCCGATTCCGTGGTCGAATCAACGACGATCCCACGTAATGGCAATATCATTGCTCTGATTCCATGGTTGAATCAACGACGATCCCACGTAATGGCAATATCATTGCTCCGATTCCGTGGTCGAATCAACGACGATCCCACGGAATGGCAATATCATTGCTCCGATTCCGTGGTCGAATCAACGACGATCCCACCGAATGGAAATATCATTGTTCCGATTCCGTGGTCGAATCAACGATGATCCCACAGAATGCCAATATCATTGTTCCGATTCCGTGGTCGAATCAACGACGATCCCACGGAATGGCAATATCATTGTTCCGATTCCGTGGTCGAATCAACGTCGATCTCACGGAATGGCAATATCATTTCTCCTATTCCATGGTCGAATCAACGTCGATCCCATGAAATGGCAACGATCACTCATTGTTCTGAGTTCGTAGTCGAATCTTTAGCCGATCATATGAATTAGCGGTAAACATCTATCCGTTTTATTACTCATTTCATAGATTATTCTCTATTGAATTTCATGAATTAGTAATAAATAATTAACGACCGGGCATCGGAGCTACCTTTGAGTAAGCCCTATTTCAAATGGTGCAAGTGTATTCAACGATGATGCATTAACAATCACCGCACGAACGAGTATTTCAAAATACGACAAAACGATGAACCTATGCAAAATAGGGAAGAAAATAATAAATAATTATAAATATTTGACCAAGGCGCTAGGACACGGATACACGATCAACTCATCGTGTCATGGTCAGTTCCATGTTAATTCTATATTTTTAATACACTTTTATTATTTTTCATGATTTGATAAAATTCTCTCGTTTGATCAAATCTCCGTCTTGAGGAAATTCTTCGGATTCGTGGTACTTCTATGTGTCCGTCAAAAAATAATTAAGAAGAGTGTGTGGGGCGTGACCATTGGCTGACCGGCCATGCCTTGGTCCCAGCCGGCCCACACCTCACGGTCCTTATTATATTTTTATTTTTATTTTTCTCTAATTTCATGAAAAAACTCCTTGATTTCATGGTATTTTTCCTCAAAAAATTCCTTTAAATCATCAAAAATAATAATAAAATAAAATAAATTATGAAAACTCGTGGGACCGGGCCTTGGCCGGCCGGCCAAGCCCTAGCTGGTCCCACACGCCCTGTTTTATTTATTTCATTATTAATTATCTTATTTTTCCTTGATTTCATGGTATTTTTCTCAAAATTCCTTCAAATCATCAAAAAATACCCAAAAATTATTAAAATTCGTGGGATTGGGCCATGACCGGTCGGTCACGCCTCCATGATCTCACACGGCCGAATTTTATTATTTTGATATTTTTCAAAGACCATGAACTCATGGAAACTCCTTCAATTCATGAAAACACTCTAAATTTATCAAATTTCTCAAAATTCGTGAATCCTTCATAAAATCATCAAAATATGTAAAACTAAGGAAGAGACACCACGGGACCGTGGTCATAACTGGCCGACCGTGCTTTGACCACCGGCGTCCCAGTCTCACAATTCCTTATTTTATAAATATTTTCCATCATCTCATGGTGTTTCCTTCGTCTCATGGAAACTCCTTGATTTTAACAAAACTCCTTCGTTTTATCGCGGGACCGGCCCCTTAAATCTTTCCTGAATTTTACTTTCGGGATGTTTTCATCTCCCGAAAGAGCTCAAAACCTAAAACCTCCCGCGTTGGGAGATAGTAAATTATTTTCCGTATGGAATGAAGGGGCGGACCATCAAAATCCGATTCCGTATGAGAATTCTACATCAATTCTAGTAAATGACGTTAATTAGGGTTTGGGGGTTGCTCAAGCGACCAACAGTTGGTCACGTGATCACTGCGACCGGTCCACACTTCATAATTCCCTCACTTTTCATTATTTTCCCTCGTCCGATGAAGTTTTGACGGTTTTATCAAAAAACTCTGATTTTGTCATATTTTATCAAATGGTCGCTCAAACGTGCACCAGAAAATATCAAAATTCTCAAGACTGAGACGCGGACACCTTAGGGACACGAGAACATTATCTTAACCGACCAAGATTAGCTCTTTGGCTCACGGAAGCCAATCCCATCGATTTTCATAGTTTTGACCTAATTTGCACAATTGCTCGTATTAGGTCCAAAACTTCCAAACACTTTGGATTTTTCATGAAGTGACCATCAGACGGTCACGGGACAACCCATGGCCGGCTCCATGACTCTATGGTCGGTCCATCACTCTCCCATAATTAATTAGGTTTTCACACCTAAGTCTTAGAAGAGCATTTTGAATAATGATTGAACCAGCATTTAATCATTCTTTCACCAACAAATCATGAACTCTTCGTGAATTCATCATATTTGTTCACGTGAGCATATGGACACTACATGGTTGATCCACGGTCTCATGTAGCTGCTCCTCATTCGTCCCATGGTTAAAACTTCTGACCATGAATTGATCATCAATCAGTCAAATTAGGGTTTCTGAGTTCAAGGACCATGCTTCCAGACTCTAACCTTAATAATTCTACGACGACCTCATGGTCATGAATTAATAATTCTACGACGACCTCATGGTCATGAATTAATAATAATAACTCTACGACGACCTCATGGTCATGAATTAATATTAATAATTCTACGGTGACCTCATGGTCATGAATTTTATTAATTATGCTAGGTTCAACGACCAGCACTTTAATTAATATTCTTGGCACACTGCCAATCATTCATGAGCAACACATGCTCATACGGTCAAATATTCAACAAATCATCACGAGAGCAACACTTGCTCAGATGATCAATATTTGCCCGAGTTAAGGAATATCGGTTCAACAATCCACCAATATTCAACAATCCATCGAATGAGCAATACTTGCTCACTTCATCATAAGAATTATACCTTTGTCTCATGACACGTTCAATTCGTGGGTGGTTCCAGAATATCTTGTTCGACTCAGCAACCACGTGGACTCATTTTCTCATCAAACCACGAAATCATCGACTAACAAACCACGAGACGATCAATCGTGTCACTTGGGGGGATATCACTTAGGGTTTTGGTCTGGTGGTCTACGACACGTGTGTTCAAACACACGATGGAATGTGAGCAATTCATGCAATCAGTTGAAGGAATTCACAAGGTAGTGGGTGGAAGGTCGACCGAGTCTTTACACGTTGGACAACCGGTTTCGAACACGATCTCCACCTCTCCACTCCTTGATTCCATTAACTGTCACACTTCATGGGATCATGGTGTCTACAATTCCAGCAATATAAATAAGTTCCTAAATCAAGATTGAAGGCAGAGAGAATCGAAAATAGAACGAATACACAGAATACTCAGAGTAAGAATCTCACGTCTCTTCGACAACACGAGATCATCAAACTCATCAATTGAGAAATTTCTTCACAATCGTTCAACTTGAATCATTCAACTTCAATCATTCATAACTTATCATATTCAGAATTCACACATCCACAATCCTTGAATCACCATCGATTCCACACATTTCTCAACTTCCCTCCTACAGATCAATCCATCCTCTCTTGTGACCGAATTTACTCTGGAACGATCGTTGTCTCGATTTAGGCCGGAGTACTACAGATTCATCTCGAATCTAAGAACCCCCTTTGCAGCGGTGCATCGGTGTGAGGATTAGCATTTTTCCTGGTTCGAGGAACCTCCTCCGCACGGTCGTCTCCTCAATCCCTTAAAAACCATCAGATCATTTTTCCCCATCCACAGGAGGCTATAAGCCTAAGAATTGGTGAGCTTCTAATGTTGCTAGGAGGATAAAGAGAATATTAGGGATGAATTAGATATTAATTTAATATTTGGATTTAATCTGGGCTCGGTAGTGGGATTGAGATTGGATGTGGGAAGTCCAACGTTGTTAAGGAAAATTATTAGTAAAAAATAAGGACTCTGATATATTCTGGTTGTTTAGGGGGAATTATAAGAGAAATGAGAAGCCGATTTTGTGTAGAATCTAAGGAGTGAGTTCCAGCAAAACCAGCGATGAATGTCTGAACTGAGATAGATACGATGGTTTATGCTTAACAAATAACAAGAAAAGTGAAGGAAGCAGATGAAAGAAGTTAGATCAGTCTCCAATATCTAGAAACTAGGAGAAGCAGTTAGATGTAACAGTGCAATACAAAAACAAGAAGAAGCAATATGAAATAACGCAGACACCAAATAATCACCACAACTATGAACTAAGTAGAAATAAATGAACTATAGAAACTAATCAAGGAAAACTTGTACACTGAAGTATTTTGAGACATGACAAAAGATTTAGTTTAGAGGCAAATAATACTTAATCTAACATGTCAGAGTATTTTGAAAATAATAAATATTAGCAGAGTTAATGTTTAGATAAGATACAAGAAGAGGGTTAGTTCAAAAGCACACAGAGATAAAATAATAAGATATACACATGATATTATCACACTTTTACAAATGCAAGCCAAAAGCACTCTGCAGGAACATAGAGATCAAGATACATGCTAGAAATAAACAGTTAGGCAAACATCAAGCCAAAAGCACTCTGCACTTAAAGAGAGAACTAGACGCACACTAAATAAATACTCTAATACAAATATAGAACTTATATACAAATTAAAGCAAGAAAATTTAGCTATAATGCAGATAACCCTAATAAAAAAAATACACATATAAACAAGAGGTTAACAAGGATGGTTTAATCAAACATTTATGGAGTTTAACGGCCCATCGACGAGTGATATCAGTTAAGGAAGAAAGTGGTCAAACTAGACTAGGATGAAGTGGTGTTCCTGTCTAGTTTTAGGTCATTCTGGATGATTGGTTTTGGTGGTTGCTGATGCTTTTGGTAGCTGCTATTGGAAGAAAAATCTTCTTCATCATTTTGTGCCTGATGTAGGGTTTAATTTAAGTATCTTGGGATCATTATATTGCTCAGTCCGTTGAAAATATTTCTCATTAGATACCTGGTTGTGAATGCTGATTTTCGATGAATAACTAGTGTATCGGTTGATTATGATTTATTGTTGATCCGAATTATATCTCTTTAGGAAACCCACGTTTCTGCGGTGTGATGTGCAAGAGGTAGCAGATGACAGAAATTCTGGCTCAATATCAGAGCATATGAAGTTAATCATGCTTCGAGACTTAGGGAAAACATGGATTTTTTTTATCTACACAGATATGTATTCTCCATTGGACACTGGATTGGATTCTACTTACCAGTCAGATAATGTTCTTTCCGAATAATTTGACATCCCAAATAGATGTTGGCTTGGTTGTATCCTTCACCAGAGTCAGTACTCGCGGAATAAGAAAGAGCAGATTAATCTTTTCTAGATGAAATTCCAGACCTTGGTGAGGCTGATGATATAATGTTTTGATCACTCCGGTCATTGTCATTGTTTTGCTGATTAAGACTGATTTTGAACACATCATCCTCGAATACAGGGTCTTCTGGGTCTTCAGGGATACCAAGTTCATGGATTTCAGGTTGAGGAGGAGAAGGAGGTTGAATTCTTGGATGATTGAGCAAGAAAATTTCCAAGCAATCATCAGAAGTATTCCCTAGCCTGTGGCAATAGTTACAGAATAGTCGAGGTAGATCCAAGTATCTGAATGCAATCTAATTCATTCTGTTGTTGTTGTTGCTTGGTGCACGAGTTCCAAATTTCAGAGTTTTATGAAGATTGAGTCTAAGTCTAATTCTCATAGAGAAAAATCCATTACGAGCAGGTATTGGATCATTGAATACAACAAGTTCCCCATATCTTCATATGTTAACCATAACATTCTGCTCCCAGAAAAGGTTGAGCATGATGACTTCAAAATCTTCTCCATATAGGAAGATATTTACAGGGTTCATATTTTCATTCCACTTTTCAATCATAAAAGTATCTCCAAAGATAACCCTAGTTTCTACTCTCATCATTTAACCACATAATTCAAATCTAATCAAATTTAAATAATTACCAAACTTAAACACAGATAGACCTCTATTATTATTCCATCTGTTTCTTAGAGCATGACAAAGAACAAATGAATTTTTATCCATCCTAGTTAGGAAACCTCCAATAATTTTTTGTTTCCATTTTCTAATTAGATACGCATGTTGATTAACAAAATGATTAACATAAGGAACATCCAAATTCAATCTATTAGACATGGTGATACACATGACTAAATAAGAAGATGATATAATTGATTGAACATTGATTGAGAGTATTAGAAGATTGAAGAGAGAGATTAATTTCAGCGATGAGTAAATTCAGTGCAGAGTATGAATCCAATTTATAAGCAGATAGCTCATATAAAATATACTGGGAAGAACATCATCATTGCTAACATTAATGGTTGAGTTTGAGTGTTTGACGGGAGAAATATTAGCAGAAACTCAGCAGAAAACTTGGGTTTGATACTTCTTTTGGTTTAAATTGAAATTTTTTAAGAATTCATTCAGCATATAGAATTCATGGATAAATTCCACCTCTTGATTACCTAATCATATTATAAAAACCTGTAATCTTCATATTAAGTGAGATATGAAATCACCATAGGGTATAAATCGTATACCTTTGGACAAAGATTGAGGCGTCCGTTTATTGCAAGCGATGTTGCAGAAGAAATCAGCATGAATCTTAGATCCAATAAGATTTAAACGGTAACTTTTGAAAAGATCCCATCTGAGAAGAATAGGATTGGACCGCATCTGTTAGGATGGAATCTTATTTGTTGTTTGAGCAGCATCTTCGATATGATTGATTAACAATATTTACAACAGCATAACATCACCATTAGAAAATTGAGAATTTACCTTGACCACCCTCCGTTGAAACTATATCGATTACATCATGAAAGTCCGGTGAGACGAAGGTTTAGCCAAGAGAAGATGAACAAATCATGGTGAGATTTGTAATTTAATTTAGGGTTTGCAGGTTATTGATAAAAAAAACAACAGTTATTTTCAATGGGAAAACTAGGTGAGTTTGCTTCAAATCTTCGATGATTCAAGTTGTTAGTGAACCTAGATTGTTAGAGCATTGGTCGGTCGAACTCGCATGCGTTGCTATCTCAAGAATGTTTGTCAATATTAGTGATCAAAACTATGCATCTTGATTTCTAGTTTACTTGCGACTAAGTCTCGGTCTAGGATAGTTAAGTATAATTGAGCTCTAGACTCCGTGGAGATTATCTTGCGAAGACGAATAACTACTAAAGGAACTGGTGGAAATTTATTCGACCATAAAGGTATGTGGAAACTTGAACTTATCTAGCACTCAAAAGTCTATCTATCTCCTACTCTTGAGACAACAGTCGTATAAGTATGATAGTTTTCATACATACATATTTGATATTTCTAGACGACTTTACTCGCCTATCTTTTTCTCGAAATATATGTTGGTAAGCTTTCGCTTTAACCACTTTCATCTTTATTCATGACGAAAGTCATGATGACGTTTTAATCTCGAAAATGGCTTTGATGAAGATAGTCGATTCTTTAGGTCTAACGACTATTAACATTATAGAGCAATGTTTCAATGATTGAAATGTAGAGTTGATATTATGTAACCACCTATGGATATAAGCATATATAGTGTGTTCGCACATTAGTGTATAAGTCTATGTACCAGAAACCAAGTGCGTGCATATGTGTGCATGCAGTATTGGTGAAGGAGACAGGTTGGGTACGCGTACTGGCGGAAGTTCATGTCCGTGAATTTCTGCTGAGTTTGGAGTTTACGAACTTACAAACCAGTCACCTTAGGTACGTGTACCCGTACACGTACTCACGGAAGTTTTTCATCCGATTTTTTTTTGTTAGGTTTTTAAACCCAATTATGGTAGCTAAGGTACACATACCCGTACACATACCCAAGCTGGTTATTTCTCAAATCGGTTGTTCATGAACTTAAACAATAAAACAATAAGGAATGCAATCTCTGCAAACTGTGGATATATTGTTCATGAATTGATTCAAGTGAATCAAACCATTTTTTTTTCAATTGTGTCTTGTGTAGTACATAATATTTCCTTGCAATTGAACAACTCTTCAACTAGTTCTAATGAGTCATTTGAACTAGTTATGAGAAGATGAATACGGCTGATATGAAAGTACTCATATGGCTAACCATTGGTCAACCATTTGTGAACCAACTAATGTACACGTTTAGGTACGGTTACTTAAACCTAAATGAAATACATTTCATTTGTGTGTGTGACAAGATAAGTTGCGATCTAACAGTTGAAAGATATTCGCTTGGATAAATCATGTTTTCATATAATAGTGAACATTGAATGCTTTGTTACCAAGGTAACTTGGATCGCAAGCCTTGATTTGAAAACTATATAAGGAGACATCTAGCAACTGGGAAAAACTAATCCCCATACCTCTTGTGTGATACTAGTTGGTTTGCTAGAGTTTTTAATCGTAGGTTTCTTCTCGAGACCCTGTCGATTAACGACTTAAAGACTTCATTGGGATTGTGTAGCCAGACGAAACTACTTCTCTTGTAGTTGAGCGATCTGATCTTGCCATTTTTTATCGTACGAGTTTAATTGAATAATTGGCTTGAGATTATATCTCTGATAGGGCAAGATAAAAAAGAAATCACAAACATCTTCGTCTCATCGTTTGTGATTCTGCAATATCTAGTTTCGCTACCATACGATTCAGATTATTGTGAGGTGATCAATAATTCTAGGTTTTTCTTCGGGAATATAAGTCCGGGTTATTGATTAGTTCCAGTTCACCTTGATTTTATCAAAAGACAAAACAAAACTCGTAGGTTTATCTGTGGAAGACATATTTATCTATTATCGTATACTTTTTTGTGTGATACAGATTTGTTTATTCAAGTCTTCGACTTTAGGTCGTAGCAACTCTTGGTTGTGGGTGAGATCATCTAAGGGAATCAAGTGCATAGTATCCTACTGGGATCAGAGACGTAAGAAGCGTAATTGTACCTTGAATCAGTGTGATATTGATTAGGGTTCAACTACAGTCCAGACCGAAGTTAGTTTGTAGTAGGCTAGTGTCTGTAGTGGCTTAATACAGTGTGGTGTTCAATCTAGACTAGGTCCCGGGGTTTTTTTGCATTTGCGGTTTCCTCGTTAACAAAATTTCTGGTGTCTGTGTTATTTCTATTCCGCATTATATTTTGTTATATAATTGAAATATCACAGGTTGTGCGTTGTATCGATCAATTGTGAAATCCAACCTTGGGTTGTTGATTGTAAATTTATTTATCCTTGGATATTGGTTTTTGATACCGTCCAAGTTTATATCTCTCTTGTATTTGTTAAAGACTCGCAGATTTCTATTTTCCTGAGTATAGATCAAATCGAGAGATAGAGATATTAACTCCTTGATATAATTTTTATTAAGATTGAGTCTCTCTTGTATTTGTTAAAGACTCGCAGATTTCTATTTGCATGAGTATAGATCAAATCGAGAGATAGAGATATTAACTCCTTGATATACTTTTTATTAAGATTAAGTATGACTGTCTAGTTGATTCTCTAGTATATTAGAGTTAGTCCGTACAAATTGCTAATCGAAATATTGGGTGAGGTTTTTAGACCCGCTTTTTCAATTGGTATCAGAGCAGGCAAACACGTTTAAAGACCTTATCAGTCTATGTTTGTAGCGATCTGACTCTATGGATAGAGGTACTATTTATATTAGGGTACACGTTTAAAGACCTTATCAGTTTCAGAAGTAATCTCAGATTCTCTTCCCACTCAAACTAATGTGCAGGGGATTCACACATCAGTTGGAAGAAAGAAATCTCCAGACAATAATGTTAGGTATGAAATCTCTAATCACTCCCGTGATCAGAAAGTGTGATTTTTTGTGATTCAAAAAAGGCATACAGTGCAAAAGAGGTGTAGGAGCAGAATCTCGCAACAATATTTTCTTAACGTGCGAGATTCGTCCATTTCCTTACCCAGCAAGAATATAACAAGAGCCTGCGAAATTATCAAGAGCCTGCGAGAATGTAGCAGATATTGCGAGAATGTAGCAGAACCTGATAAAACATAACAAGGGATCCTAAAATAGGGGGAATATGAGTTGTCATCCACTATGTAAACACCTATATGAAGAGGAGAGCAGGAGAGAGAAAGGGGGGATAGATATTTTTGTAACACAGAGAGAGAGACATTATTTTTCTTTATCATCTTCTTCCCCTAAAACTAAATCTAGAGATCCAAATACTCATTAATGGAGTCTCAATGTAATCCAAATGTAATTTCAGTAATCATAGTGAAGAACCATAACCCCGTGGATGTAGATCACATTGATCGAACCACGTAAATCTTGTGTCTTATTTTAAAATTTTAGCACTTTAATCTTTATTTTGGTTATAAAATAGATTTAGATCTAGAAATTGTTATCATAATATGATATGGGGTGTGTTGTGGGATTTCCTGCAACTACATTTTTGGCGCTAGAAACAGGGAGGAGTAAAGGATTTATCCTTCCTGTAACTTGTTGGTTCAAGAAAATTTAACAAAATAACTACTGTTGGAGTTAGTCTTCATTAGATCTTAAAGTTTCAGGAGCAAAATTGAAATTTTTGGGGAAGAACTTACACTTTCAGGAAACAAACATCATCAACAGTTCAAAGAAAATGAAATTTCCTTCTTCTTTCAACATTAGAGGCAACAAATCTTACCAGATCTACAAAATTCAGAAGAAAAAACCAAAATTCAAAGGAAAAAATGAAATTTTAGTGGAAGAAATTCATCTTCAGAAGACAAATGATGTTGAAGTTCGTAGAAATCCAATAACAACAGGAAAGAGAAGCAAATATGAAAGAAATTAAGGAAGGATGAAGAGAGGATAAGAGGCAGACACTGCAATTTCTATCAAAAACAAAAATTCGCACAGATGGTTCAAGGCTGAGCAAACAAGTAGTAGGTCGCAGGATCGATTCTTCCTTATTGCGACATTTTCGCACATTTTTGATAAAATTCCAAGGGAAAGTAAAAGAACAAGTAACAAATATTATGCGAATATTTCGCGAAGAAATTCTTGAACAGATGGTTAATAGGGAAATTAATGAGTTTATCTTCGCGAGTTCGGGAAAGTGGAGAGTCGAGCGAGTTGTCGAGACTCCTCAGCCGGGCTAGATGTTAATCTTGCACAGATGCACCGCTGCAAAGGGGGTGCTTAGATTCGGGAAATCAAAAGTTCCGAGTGATTGGTGAATTCCTGAGATTAGTTACTCGAGAAATTCTGCAAGGATGATTACTGATGTTGTAATTCGTTGTTCTCAATCGTGAATTCAGAGACTTATTTATACTGTTAGAGTAGTAACACCACTTACCCCTGTAAGTGTGACGGTTTCTTGAGTGAAAGAGTAAGAAAGTGGAAGACCGTGGTAAAGTCAGTTCCATGTCATGTGGAGACTTGACGGATCGTGCACCCACTACTTTGCTAACTCCTTCAACCGTTAACACGACTTACGCACATTTCTCGTCGTGGGATGAATCCACTTGCTGTAGACCGCCAGACCAAAACCCTAAGTGATATCCCCCCATTTTTGACGTGATTGATGTTTCATGAATCGTGGAGTTTGCGGGGTAGACGTGTTTAGGTTAGTCAATTGTTGAATGATTAGACATTGAGTCTAAGTTTGGTGAATCAAGCATGAATGGTGAATGCTCAGCGATTCATGGGTCGAACATGTAGTTCTCTGGAGATGTGACCCAGTAAAATATTAATTAAAATATTGGTAGATTACTGAATATTTTTTAGTTAATTTTAGATGTTGATTGATGAATCAACGTAAATTTATTAGTGTTCGAAATTGCTCAGAATGATGGTTTCACATAACGTTCATTCGAAACCCTAATTTTGGACAATCCTCCATCAATTGGAGAATTTCCGAAAATTGATTATGAGTGGTGGAGACCGACCACATGGGATGAGGAACGTCCACATGATTCCCAGCACTCGAGTGAGCATGCACCAGGGTTCTCAGTTTGAGAGTTGGTGAAAAGTGATGATTAAATGGGGAGTTCACCATTTACTAAAAATATTACTGGGTTCAGCATTAGGTGTAAAACCTAGTTATGAGAGATGGGACCGACCAGGAGGGCATGGGACCAGCTCCTGGTAATCACGTGACCAAGTGTTAGTCATTTGGAGGATTCTCCAGTTGATTGGAAAGATCTCGGGCCTAGTATGAGCGATTGGCCGGCTTCGTGCAAGCACTAGGGGTGACCTGGTCGGTCATGGAGGCATGTACGTGTTTCCATGATGTCCGTGTCTCCATACTGAGAGTTTCAGTATTTTCTGATGCGCGTTTGAGCGATGTTGTGAATTTTCAGAAGAATTTCATCTTGGCTGAGCATTCTCGACTTTCTGGTGGAATAAGCATGTATGCTCAATTCATCAATATTTTGAAAATATTAAAATAAAATATTTTAATAATCCAAAATTTTTGTGAGGGGCTAGCCGACCGCGTGACCATGTTGGCTTTTGGTTTTTCGTGATTCGAGCAATATTTGAGAAAATATGGAGAAGTCACGAATTTTGTTCAAACCCAGGAGTTTCACGAGTTGAGGGAAATAATAATAATGAAAAATTAGGGATTGCAAGGTGTGGGACCGACCATGGCTAGGGAATGGCCGACCGGACATGTTTCCCGGTCCCGCACACCTTTCCCTATTTTATTATTATTTTCTTGAATCCTTGAAGTTATGGAGTGTCCTTGAAGATATGGAGAATCCATGAAGTTTTAGAATAATAATTATAAAAGGCTAAGGATTATGAGGTGTGGGACCGGCCACGGATTGGGCATGGCCGGCCAGCTAGGTTTCCCGGTCCCGCACACCTCTCCTTATTTTATAATTTATTTGGTGAATCCTCCAAGTTATGGAGAACTCTCGAGTTTTTGCACAAATTGGGAAATTTTTGCCAAGATGGAGAACTCTCCATGGGTTTATGAAAATCGTGAGGAAATTAAAAAAATAATGGGGAAGCATGGGACCGGCCACGGCTAGGGCACGGTCGGCCAGCCGGTGGGCCCGGCCCATGGGCGCTTCCCATTATTTTATTGTTTCTTATTTTCTCTCTCCTATTTTGTGGAGAACTCTCCATTGTTTCATGTTTTTGGATGCTCAGTCGTGCATCATTTTCGAGTACACTTGCACCATTTTTGTGGGCTTACTCAGTGAAGGTCCAGATGCCCAATTGTGGAGTAATTATTATCAATTCATGAGATCCAGTGGGGAGTAATTTATGAAACTGAGTAATAAAAGTGAATAGATGTTTCATTATCAATTCGGAGGATCAGATGCGGATTCGACTACAAATTCAGAATAATAAAACGAGCATTACCATCCAATGGGATCGTGGATTCGATCATAGAATCAGAGTAATTGAGATTTATCCATCACCATTTCATGAGATCGGTAGATTCGATCATGGAATCGGAGTAATGAGATAATATAGTTGTTTCATTGCTATTATATGAGATCAAGCCTGTGGATTCGATCATAGAATCAGAACAATTATTATTGCCATTCCATGGGATCAGGCCGTGGATTCGACCATGGAATATGAGCAATTTTTATTGCCATTCCATGGGATCAGGCCATGGATTCGACCATGGAATAGAAGTAATTGTTATTGCCATTCCATGGGATCATGCCATGGATTCGACCATGGAATATGAACAATAATAGATTATTCTGGGAATTCAGTGGTGAATGTCACAGCAGAATTAATCTATGTGCAGAGTCAGGAGATGAAAAATCCTGAGGGTGCTCTCAGACTCTACGGAGAACACCCGATTCTATACACGTCGCTCTACATAGTCAGGATCAATGAGTGTCACTGTCCTGGAGGAGTTATTGCTCTCAATCTGACGGATAATCGCCAAATCGTTCTTCTATGTAGAGGGGGGTCACTCTCATGCAGTCAGGGACAGTGAGTATCACCGATGTCCTGAAGGCGCTATGTTCTCAATCTTCGGAAAACCGCCCAGCTGCATAGAGGTCACAATGAAATGTCAGGGATCGAACTCTCGATTGGTAGAGGCTTTTCGAAAACATATTTATCATGGCTTCGTAAAATATGAATCGTCACATGCCTGAAGCCGTATCAGGAACATGTAGTATCATGATTTTACGGGTTTGACCTTTGTTGAAAATCCACCATCTACATTAAGTCCCCTGCATAGTGGGGAGCAATCATGTTCTGCAGTATGCATTAAAATGTGATTTTCAGTCGACGAGATCTGGTTGAACTCAGTCTACAAAGGTAGTTTCAGAATCTTCCATTTACCCTAATGAGATCATGTACGAGCAAATATGCGGATGAGGATTCTGATAGTAAGGTAGAGTGTCATCTCACGAGTGTGGACAGATGAGGCACTGCTGATTTGGATGTTTGGAAGCTTGGCTATAGTCGATTTAGGATTTGCGGGCCCAAGTCCAAAAAAAAAAAAAGGAAACCCGTGTTTCATCAGGTTTTATGAAAACTCAAGTCTGTTTTAGAAGCATGAATTTTGTAAATACTTTTAGAAACGTAGATTTGTTCGTAAAAGTAATAAATAATAATCCTTAGAGTTAAAGGAATTTTGAAAAGACCTGGAGTTCATGATGAAAATTTATTTATGAACTTTCAAAATCTTGTTTGAAACATGTAAACTTTTTCAAAAATAGAAAAGACCCTCATTTCATAGACGAATGCTCAGGAGAGGGAGCAAAACATATACATATATTTTTTAAATTTACGTGAGTTTCACGTTAAAATATATTTTTTGTAAAATCATCGTTTTGATTTTGAACAACTGTTGAAAGTAGATAATCATACATGGTGAAATAATATCTGCATGTGAGTTTTCACAGTTGTGGAATGGATATCTGTCCAATTTTTAAAAAACCAGTGGATATTCACTCAGTAAAAATTTACTTGGGTCGTTCACGATTTTATGAAAATCAATTTATGACTTTTGAGCAATTGATGAAAGCGAACAATTGTATATGTGGTGAAATAATGTATGTATGAGTTTGGAGATTTTACAGTGTATGCACATACGTAGAAAATCAGTGAATGTTCACATGAAAGGTTATGTGAACTATTCATAGTTTCATGAAAAGTCAGGTGCTGGCTTTAAATAATGAATTTTGCTCATCTTGACAGGTTTGAATAAGCGAGCAAGTTTTCGAGGGTTTTACGTTATTATCACTAAGTTTGTGAAACGTAAATAGGTAAGAGTTAAGGATTACCATTTTGTAGACGCTGTTGTGAGCACCTTTAATCCATGATTCATTGTTCTGTCGAATCATGCGCTTTGTATGAACGATGTACTCTGAGTGGTGAGAGATCCTTCATACTGAGTTGTACTCCTGGTTATTCCATTAGCTTTACCATATGATGATCATGTAGTGAGATCCTGAATCAATGTAGACTCCACGAAAAGGAGGAAAATCTACGGGAGCAGAGAACCCAGAAGTAAGGACTATAAGACGTTGGCAAATGATGTCCAGTCCCCAACCGTTTGTTTGGTGAGTTGCTCGCGCTTTTCTTCATTGTTGCAACTTTCTCATCCTTATAATTAAGATTTAAAAGAGTATTTCTCATCCATTTTAGAATTTTGCCCCATCGGTTATTGATGGTCTCCGTTTTTCTTTTGGTCGAACAATTCAGGATTCCAGCACTGAGGAGGTTGACGTAAGTTACCCCTTTTGCACTTGATAACTGTAATGCGCCTTTGGACGAATAAGTGACGATTGTTGTTGATGTGGATAGGAGGAAATCACCACGGATAAGGAGCATGTTTATGAGGCACATTCCTCTTTGAATCATGAGAATATGGAGAGCTCTCGAAATCCCGAACCGAACGAAAATATAGAGAGTTATCCGAATGAAGATAACGGAATTTCCAATGGAGGTTCCAATATTTCCGAGTCCTCAAATGGTTTATAGGCTCCCCTAGTAAGTGTTTCTCCTGTAGTCCCTTCATAGAAGTATGATATTTCTGATTTATGCATGAATATAAGAGTAATTTTGCCGAAATACGTCATCAGAAATACTTCAGATTTTATTAGATATGCCGTAGAATCCTCGTCTGGAGTCGTATTTTCAATGTCCGCATATGTATCTTCAATCCCAGGAAATTACCAAGATTTATCAAAGAAGATTTTAGAATTTTGAGCATGTTTAGGGCCTGAAAAATGCGAAACAGTAAACTTCCAAGAGATATTCAGAACTTTTCCAGATCGCACATTGTGTGATGTTTTAGCCACATCTCCTTGATCGTTCATCTGATTGTCATGAAATATTGATACATTGTAGAGAACTTCCATATGAAGAGAATGGTATATAACCCATCTCTAGAGTCCTCACCAATTTCTCCCAGTTCGTCATTGAACATATGGCAGTGTAAATTTTCTTCAACTGAGTTTCTTTGAAAAAGTGTTTCATGACTTTGATACTTCTTGCACATGTCGTAAACGCATAATAAGGAACTTAGATTATGTTAGTTCACTTAATTTCTTAATCTTATGATTGCATTGGATTTCCACGCCTGAACCATCCTAATCCCATGTAATCTTCGCATTAGGTACTAATGACGAAGTTTGGAATCATGGATCCAATAATGATAGCTTGGGAATTCCTGGAGTTGTTGGCGATGAAACTCATATACCTGCACCTCCAGGTTATGAAGTGCTGATTTTTTATGCAAGGGAGGTGGTGGAAGCCCCAATTGAGCCTCATATAGTGGAACCTGAATCGAGAATAGCAGAAACTGCTTCGTCTGAAGTGGTCTCCATGATTGTTGGTGCTGCTCCAGTAGTTGAGAGGCGTATGATAGTGCATCAGTATCCCAATGCTGGGATTGCTTTTGATCCTTAATTTGGCGAGTTACTCCCATACCACCAGTTAGTTTGTGGTTTTAGTGTTCCCATCAGATATGCTGCTACGTATGAGAAACTGTGGAAAATGTATGGACACATCGTGGTTACTCAGGATCCAGAACGGGGCTATTTCTTGACAAAGCAAGTGGAAGCCATCTTGCATGTTATACGTGATATTTGTATCACTCCCATAAATGTTGTTACCCGAGACGTACTCTTTGATTGGGAGTACAACTCGAAGAATGCTGAAGAACTTGGATTCAATCTGAAGTGGCTTCGTCAAAGGCATGAAGCTATCAGGAAAATAGTAAAGGGTAGTGCTCCTTTATCTGTTAGTGACTTCGTGACGAAGAAGATGGACGAAGTTGCTGAACTGACCAAGAAGCTGGAATTGGAGAAAGCGGTTTTGAAAGCTTTGGAAGATGCGGAGAAGAAGAAATCATTCTTTGATGGCTTTCTTTAGTTTTGTTTCCATAATCTCATGAACATTGAACTTCTGAGAGAGATGTGAGATTTTATTTGGGTTTTGATTTCTGATAGGTTTTGAATTTATAAGTGACTGAGGATTTTCTTTTGATTTTGGATTAGATAGAGATTTTCTTAAATAAAAAACTTTGATAGATTGCTGAATTTTCAAATGCTGAGTGCAAGTATGCACATATTTTGGAGGAATTGAAAATACAATGAAACAAAATCCTAAATGCCAAGTTCAGATGTTTTGGACGTTCATGTCTTGAATTCCAGTACCTCAAATGTCCCTTTCTTAGGCTTCAAAATCTTTGAGCCATTTCTCACGAATCACCGGTACAACGGCTTAATCATCCATGTCGATAAACTTGTAGTACCCACCGACCACGGATTTGGTTATCATGAAAGGCCCTTCCCAGTTAGGCTTCCTCCTGGAATGATATTTTAGTTTAACTGCCTTGAGAACTAAATTTCCTTCATGAAATTTGTTAGGCTTGGTTGCACGTGCCCTGAATATCTTATGCTGGTTTAAAATCACCCATGAATTCCATGCTGGTGAAGATTTCCAATTCTGTGGAACATGTGGACACTCATGCAAAGGAAAATATGGCAGGTATCGCTTGTCAAACTGAGCCAAGTATTCAGTGATAAACCTTTCAATGTGGTGCATAGTCAAAAGAGGTTCCAACCATGCAGTGTAGTATTGTTGAGGTGAGACTGTCAACTCATAGCGTTTGATGACAGGTAGGTTTTGTGCGAGTCCCCGAACTAGGGTAGCATATTTGAAAGTAGGTAACACATATGCATCACGAGGAATAAGACTTGCCTAAGTTCGAAACCTCCTGACGAATTTGTTAGGTATTTATCCAGGCTTTTGCGTGAGTCCCATCAGAGTTTCAACCTTTTTCAAATTCTCGAAAGGCTGGTCATCTTCTGAGTCAGAGCTTTCTTCGGTGGAGAAGTGTGCAACTGAAGGTGAAGATACCGCAGCAATTTTTCCATCATGAATCCATGCTCTCCCAAGAACCATGTTGAATCCAGGATCCTCCCTGATTATGAAGAATTTAGTTTTTGTTCAGGTTGAATTACTTCTTATGTTGAGAATGATGTAACCATAAGCATCCCTGGAGATTCCTTCATGATCTCTGATTGAGACTGCAACGTGAGTTGCTTCTTGAAGAGTGATGCCAGCATCTCTGAGGTTTTTCAGAGGGATGATGTTGACATCAGTGCTAACGTCGGCTAATGATCGTCTGAATTCGTTCCCCTTGAGATGCACCATGGTGAGAAGTCCCCAGTCGTACATTTATTTTTCTGTCACATGTGGTTCAGGGAATGTTTCCTGAATTGTCACTCGTTTGCCCGACACGACATGGTTTAGCGCAGCAAACATGTCATCTCTTTGGGCCCTTGACAAGTACAGCAACCCGCAGACGTGCTCCATTAAATATTGAACTGCTTCCTTGGCCGGCTGCTCGGAGGGTGCGAATTTTCTGATCGGGAGATGATTTATGTGTACTCCTTCAGTCCCCAGTTCTCCTGAGTCGGCCTTTTCTTTGAAGATGCACTTTAAATTTCTGTAGTCACGGGTTGGATGACTGACATACCTATAGAAGTGGCAATAGCGTGAATTTTCCATTTGCTCCGCGGTTGGTTCCTTTTTGACAGGAGGTAGCTTGATTGCACCATCTTAGATCCAGACTTCCAGTAGTTCGATCACTCCTCAATGGGAAATAGGAAATCAGGAACTTCCTCATCATTATGTTGTGATTGTGTATTTCTGGTCTGGTTGTCCTTCCTTGGAGCTTTTGGAGGGTGAGACGTTGGAGAAGCGTTTTTGTGTTGCTGTGCTTCGTCTTTTCTCTTGCTTCCTTCAGCAACATTCATGGAAGCTTCAACATTGTACTGCTTATTAATCATGCGCCGAGCACTGCTGCTTCGAGTATCTTTTGATTCCTCTATTTTGACAGTTTTCGTTCTTTCTAGCAATGCGGGAGCAGTAGTTGCCGATCGCTTGGCTGCTTCGTGAAGTTCCGAAAAGGTCTGGAAGTGGATATTCTCCAACAAATCTCTGTAAACAGGGATCATCCCATTGATGCACAAGTCCACCAGTTGTTGTTCAGTAATATTTGGATCATGACAATCCAGAGCTTGGATCCTGAACCTCTTTACGTAATCGTTGGGGTTTTCAATAGTCTTCTGAGCCATTCACCCCGAGTCAGAAAGGGTAATTTTCTCATAAACAAAGAAGTATTTCATGTAGAAAGCATTAATCATTTCTCCCTAATTAGCAATGCTTCCTGGTGCGATGTTATTGTACCAAGTGTATGCACGACCCATCAGGGATTTTGAAAACTCCTTCAAATGAACAACATGGTTGTGTTCATGTTCTCTTAATGCTTCCAGAAATCGAGAAACGTGTTCTCGAGTATTTCCCGTTCCATTGTAGAGTGTGAATGTTGGAGAGGTGTAGCCTTTTGGAAGAGGGATCCTCTGCGCAGACTGCAGGATACGGAGGTTGATGACGGTGCACGGTCGTTGTATGACCCCTTCCTCGATTCTCCATAAAGCGCTCTAAGTCTTCATGGGTGATGAAGCCAGTGGGTTAAGGCTCTGCGGATTTGCAGGTTTTATCATCATCAGGAACAAGAATAACTTCGGGGTTCTTTGGAGATGTTTCCTTGTCTTTCCCCTTCTCTTGAGTTTTGTCTAATATCTTGTCAATGAGAGTTTTGAGATAGTTGAATAGTTCCTTCTGAGTAGCAGCCATGTCAGTTTGATTCTTAGCGAGAATTTCCTGGACCTTCATGAGATCGCCTATGGTAGGAGGATTTTCTCTGATTTCTTCTGGATGCCTCCCAAAAAGAGGATGATTTTCGACATTGGTGTGAGAAGGAGTAATGTCACCACCATTATTAGAAGCGGGAATTATTTCTGGAGTACCACTAGTGTTGTTGTTGGTACTAGCATTGTTGGTGTTGGGATGTGTAACTGATCCTGACCTAAGATCGACCATCTTTGCGAAAATGAGAGATTGCAACCGAGAGATTAATCTCCCACTGTGGTCGCCAATCTGTGGATGGGGAAAAAGTGTTGTCGGTTTTCCGGGAAAGTGGAGAGTCGAGCGAGTTGTCGATACTCCTCAGCCGGGCAAGATGTTAATCCTCACACAGATTCACTGCTGTAAAGAGGGTGCTTAGATACGGGAAATCAATTTGTATGACTCTGGCCTAAACCAAGACAATGGTCGTTCCAGAATCAATTCGGTCGCAAAGAGGGAGATGGGTTGATCTGTAGGAGGGAAGCTGAGAATTATGTGGGATCAGTGATGATCGGGGATTGTGGGTGTGTTAAAGGTTTCTACAGTATTGGTGAACTATTGAGTTCGAATAAGTTCTGAGTGATTGGTAAATTCTTGAGAGTAGTTACTCGAGAAATTCTGCAAGGATGATTACTGATGTTGTAATTCGTTGGTCTCAATTGTGAATTCAGAGTCTTATTTATACTGTTAGAGTAGTATCACCACTGACCCCTGTAAGTGTGACGGTTTCTTGAGTGAAAGAGTGGAAAAGTGGGAGGCCGTGGTAAAGTCAGTTCCACGTCGTGTGGAGACTTGATTGATCGTGCACCCACTACTTTGCTAACTCCTTCAACCGTTAACACAACTTACGCACATTTCTCGTCGTGGGATGAATCCACTTGTTGTAGACCGCCAGACCAAAACCCTAAGTGATATCCCCCCATTTGTGAAGTGATTGATGTTTCACGAATCGTGGAGTTTGCGGGGCAAACGTGTTTAGGTTAGTCAGTTGTTGAATGATTAGACATTGAGTCTAAGTTTGGTGAATCAAGCATGAATGGTGAATGCTCAGTGATTCATGGGTCGAACATGTAGTTCTCTGGAGAGATGTCAGTATGACAAGTTACTGACTAGTTGAGTGGTTGAGCAAGTATTGCACAAATTATAAGAATTCAATGAGCAACTGAGCAAGTATTGCTTAATCCACCGAATTATGGGATTTTGATGGGGAACTGAGCAGGTATTGGTCAGTTCTCCAAATTTAAGGATTTGATGGGCAACTGAAAAAGTATTGCTCAATTCACCTAATACTGGAGAATTGTCGATTGAGCAAGTATTGCTCGATTCAGAGAATTATTTACTGGTGATGTGACTCAGTAAAATATTAATTAAAATATTGGTAGATTACCGAATATGGTTTAATTAATTTTAGATGTTGATTGATGAATCAACGTAAATTTATTAGTGTTCGAAATTGCTCAGAATGATGGTTTCGTAGAGCGTTCATTCGAAACCCTAATTTTGGACAATCCTCCATCAATTGGAGAATTGCCGAAAATTAATTATGAGTGATGGAGGGACCGACCACATGGGATGAGGAACATCCATGTGATGCCCATCGCTCGAGTGAGCATGCACCAGGGTTCTCAATTTGAGAGTTGGTGAAAAGTGATGATTAAATGGGGAGATCACCATTTACTAAAAATATTGTTGGGTTCAGCATTAGGTGTAAAACCTAGTTATGAGAGATGGGACCGACCAAGAGGGCATGAGACCATCTCCTGGTAGTCACGTGACCAAGTGTTGGTCATTTGGAGGATTCTCCAGTTGATTGGAAAGATCTCGGTCCCAGTATGAGAAATTGAGCAAATTAGGTCAGAATTGCGAAAACGTGTGGGACCGGCTTCGTGCAACCCCTAGGGGTGACCTGTTTAGCCATGGATGCATTTATGTGTTTCCATGATGTTCGTGTCTCCATACTGAGAGTTTCAGTATTTTCTGATGCGCTTTTGAGCGATGTTGTGAATTTTCAGAAGAATTTCATCTTGGCTGAGAATTCTCGACTTTTTGGTGGAATGAGCATGTATGCTCAATTCATCAATATTTTGAAAATATTAAAATAAAATATTTTATAAATCCAAAATTTCCGTGAGGGGCTAGCCGGCCGCTTGACCATGTTGGCTTTTGGTTTTTCGTGATTCGAGCAATATTTGAGAAAATATGGAGAAGTCACGAATTTTGTTCAAACCCAGGAGTTTCACGAGTTGAGGGAAATAATAATAATGAGAAATTAGGGATTGCAAGTTATGGGACCGACCAAGGCTAGGGCATGGATGGCCGGCCATGTTGCCCAGTCGCGCACACCTTTCCCTATTTTATTATTATTTTCGCGAATCCTTGAAGTTATGGAGAGTCCTTGAAGATATGGAGAATACAAGAAGATATGGAGAATCCATGAAGTTTTGGAATAATAATTATAAAAAGCTAAGGATTGTGAGGTGTGGGACCGGCCACGGCTTGGGCATGGCCGGCCGGATAGGTTGCCCGGTTCCGCACACCTCTCCTTATTTTATAATTTATTTGGTGAATCCTCCAAGTTATGGAGAACTCTCGAGTTTTTGCACAAATTGGGAATTTTTTGCCAAGATGGAGAACTCTCCACGGGTTTATGAAAATCGTGAAAAAATAAAGAAAATAATGGGGAAGCATGGGGCCGTCCACAGCTAGGGCACGGCCGGTGGGCCAGGCCCACGGGCGCTTCCCATTATTTTATTGTTTCTTATTTTCTCTCTCCTATTTTGTGGAGAACTCTCAATTGTTTCATGTTTTTGGATGCTCGTTCGCGCATTCGGGTGCTCAGTCGTGCATCATTGTCGAGTACACTTGCACCATTTTTGTGGAGTAATTATTATCAATTCATGAGAACCAGTGGGGAATAATTCATGAAACTGAGTAATAAAAGTGAATAGATGTTTCATTATTAATTCGCAGGATCAGATGCGGATTCGACTACAAATTCAGAATAATAAAACGAGCATTACCATCCCATGGGATCATAGATTCGACCATAGAATCGGAGTAATGAAGATTTATCCATCACCATTTCATGAGATCAGTAGATTCGATCATGAAATCGGAGTAATGAGATAATATAGTTGTTTCATTGCTATTCTATGAGATCAAGTCGTGGATTCGATCATAAAATCAGAACAATTGTTATTGCCATTCCATGGGATCAGGCCATGGATTCGACCATGGAATATGAGCAATTGTTATTGCCATTCCATGGGATCAGGCCGTGGATTCGACCATGGAATAGGAACAATAATAGATTATTCTGGGAATTCGGTGGTGAATGTCACGGAAGAATTAATCTATGTGCATAGTCAGGAGGCGGAAAATCCTGAGGGTGCTCTCAGACTCTACGGAGAACACCCGAGTCTATACACGTCACTCTACATAGTCAGGATCAATGAGTGTCACTGTCCTGAAGGCGTTGTTGCTCTCAATCTGATGGAGAACCGCCCAATCGTTCTTCTATGTAGAGGGGGGTCACTCTCATGCAGTCAGGGACAGTGAGTATCACTGATGGCCTGAAGGCGCTATGTTCTCAATCTTCGGAGAACCGCCCAGCTGCATAGAGGTCACAATGAAATGCCAGGGATCGAACACTCGGTTGGTAGAGGCTTTTCGAAAACATATTCATCATGATTTCTTAAAATATGAATCGTCACATGCCTGAAGCCGTATCAGGAACATGCAGTATCATGATTTTACGTCTTTTCAATTCCCATCTCCCGCGAAATTTTTGCATCTTTTTAAACTACCAAAGGAAGACAAGTTTTAACAAGTGTGCGATAATTTCGCAAAAGAAGAAGCTTGCACAATTGGTCAGGAGGCGTGAATGCAAGCAGCAGGTCGCAGGATCAATTCTTGCTTCTCGCACATTTATTTTTGATTACGCGAAATTTCGCATGGATTTTGATTATTTCGCAAAGAAGAAAGTTGACGATTATTTCGCAAATTAATTTCGCAAGAGAGCGTTAGCACAGTTGGTATGGAGCGAGAATATGCAAGAAGTAGGTCAAGGGTTCAAGTCTCACTTCTCACATTTCTTTTTGCTGCGCAACATTCAGGAAACTCGCATAAGAGCTAAGTACCCTTTCATTTATAGAAAATAAAAGATTTTTTATTTGATTTACAAAAAGCGATTCAATCGCACGATAACAAAGATTTCAAGATTACAAAGATTTCAAAATGAAAAACTGAGAAAAATCAATTTATATATTTCTCTAGAATATTTCTTTTACAGAAAATAAAAGATTTTTGATTTAATTTACAAAACGCGATACAATCGCAGAATTACAAAGATTTCATAATTACAATGTATTAGAATTTCTCTTGAATATTTACTTTGCTTCAAATGATATGATATTATATTATGAGAATGAAAGAATGAATGAAAGAAATGGCAGAAATGAAAGAATGAATTAAAGAATAAAGAAATGCGAAAATTTCGCAAGAGATAATCCAAGATCCATAAAAATCTAAGATTTATAATGGGACGAACCTGTATGACGTACACCCTAGTTCGCGAATGAAATTTTGCAAGAGGAAAATGTAAGACCTAAAGTGCGTCATAGAAGGGGGTATCTGTTGCATGGCTCAGGGATAAGGTTATATCGCTGCTGGAACCCGAGTCATGGAGATTTTGGGTCAATAAAAGCCCATCCAGGAGAGGCACCTTGGATTCTCAACTTAAGCATACGACTTAAGTTGGGCGACTAAGGTAATAAGGACTCTCCTAAGGAGTGCAGAGTATGATCAAGGCGCTGAGGTACATAGTTGAGCCAAGAGTGCCCGGGGCGTATGAAACTACCCTGGCCATTCTTGGCAAGTCTTGACTATGATGCACTCGGCCCGAAGAAAACCCCACTTAGGGTGCAGTCTCGTAACCATAAGCCATATAGGAAAAAGGGATAAGAGGCTGCGAAAACAACTGGTTATTGTCAAGACTGGATGGGAGGAGCTAGTCTTGTATGGCAGAAGTACGTCTCCTTGAATGGGCAACCAGAGGGAAGATAAGGGCGGAACCCTCCATTAGGGAGCTGAAAGTGTCAAAAAAGACGCAAATGTCATGAGGCTTTATGTTCGCAAGAATATTTAGGCTTGTCATATTTTTGCAACATTCCTGAAGAGGAAAAAATACTAGAGAAAAGATAAGACGAGATCAATGGGTCTATGCATGCAAGTGTATGGACGTCCTGCGATTTTGTCACAAGACGACAATGTCATGGGGCTTTACGTTCGCAAGAATATTTAGGCCTGTCATATTATCGCATGAAAAATATCATGCAGAGGCAATAATACTAGAAGAAATGATAAGACAAGATCAATGGGTCAATACATGAAAGTATAAAGACGTCCTGCAATTTTGTCGCAAATAAAAAAGAAACGTGGCGAAATAAGACCTTTAACTAGGAAGGAAAAATAAGACCACATAAGAGAGTACGCAAATAAACTTGCGAAGATGATTATATGTAAGCAAACAAGCTTGCGAACATGTATAAAGAAATGAAATTGAGATAATGAAAATGATGCACCTTTGATATTTTGATTATATTGTATTATGCGGTACTAATAGTGCAGGAATAAACAGTGGAGACAATAAAATAATAAGATACAATGAGCTAAAGATGGACAAAGAATAAAGGCAAGAAAAATGAGGCACCAGCAAATGAACTTGCGAGAACAATAAATACGCAAAGAAGAATGCATATACTAGAGACAAAGCCAGATAAATGGAGAATGGAGGCAATTTAAAGACACATCAATTTTAGCGTGCAAAATGATCTAAGTAACACAAACATTAGCTATGCATTGCAATAGATAAGCATTCTCATCATACAAGCATCACATTTGCATCATGCAAGCATCGCATAAGCATTTCATGGCATAAAAATTGCATATACATTTCATAACATAATCATCACATAAGCATTATATTCGCATAAGTACTTTACAAAACTTTACGGAATAATATCGCAGAATGTGTCAGAATTTCGCAGAATGTGATTATTTAGCAGGATGTGATTATTTCGCTCAATTATCTCGCACAATTATAAGCAACTTGAAGAGATTATACTATTTCATGAGCACAAAACATGAGACAGAGGCAAAATAAGAATGAAGAAACACCTCGCTTATTCAACATTTTCTTAAGGATTCTACCCTCATAGATAAAGAACATAGGCAACTATGGATTACCAAGAAAACATTTTATGTTCTTCATCTTCTCGGAAAGAATCATTTCCAAAGTGGATGTTCACTGATGAATAACAAGAATCCTTACCAAAAATGGAGTAATAATTTCGCATAAATAGAGGCAATACTTACTACTCTCATTCAAGGATAGATACTTCTTATTTTCGAGGATTAAGTACTTCTTATACTTTTTCAAGGATACTTAATACTTCGCATACTTCAAGAGATGATACTTTTTATTTACTTCGCAAAGCTCCAGAACTTCACAAAAGAATATAGGCGAGTACGTACTTTTCAAGTCCAGTATTCTTTCGCTCGTTCCTTCGTCAACAAAGATCAAAGACTACTACAACAACGAATTTTTTATTAAAGATCGCTCTTCAATCAATATTCAAGAAAAAAGAGGCAAAATGTAGGAGCAGAATCTCGCAACAACATTTTCTTAGCGTGCGAGATTCGTCTATTTCCTTACCCAGCGAGAATATAGCAGATATTGCGAGAATGTAGCAGAACCTGAGAAAATGTAGCAAGGAATCCTAAAATAGGGGGAATATGAGATGTCATCCACTATGTAAACATCTATATAAAGAGGAGAGCAGGAGAGAGAAATGAGGGATAGATATTTTTGTAACACAGAGAGAGAGAGAGAGAGACTTTATTTTTCTTTATCATCTTCTTCCCCTAAAACTAAATCTAGAGCTCCAAATACTCATTAATGGAGTCTTAATATAATCCAAATGTAATTTCAGTAATCATAGTGAAGAACCATAACCCCGTGGATGTAAATCACATTGATCGAACCACGTAAATCTTGTGTCTTATATTTTATAATTTTAGCACTTTAATATTTATTTTTGTTATGAAATATATTTAGATCTAGAAATTGTTATCATAATATGATATGGGGTGTGTTGTGGGATTTCCTGCAACTACAAGAGGAAATCCAATTTGAAAAACAAATCGTTGTTTCAACTTCAACACACCTTAGATTTAATTATTAAAGGTGTAACTGACATCCATATGTCTAAACCAATTGGTTTTAACACACATCATGTGTTCCTTACCAATAAAGTCAGTTCCATGAGTTCCTCAAATGTACAAAAGCATAATAGACCTTTTGATAAATATTGTCCAAGAAGAACTCATGTTAAAAATAGAGATAATGATGTGAATTATATACCAAGTGAAGAATGAAGATATGAGCAGATGGATGACAACCTAAATTTGATTATTGAGGGATACAAGAAAATAATTAACAAACTGTGTAGTTCATCCAGATGACATTCTTCAGGTAAAATCCTTATTATGTGTCTTATTATGATGATAGTAAATTTTATGATAACTTTTCACATCATAACAGTATTCCTCCAAAATATAGAAGGAAGAGGTTTATCCAAAAGCAATATTCATTTGATGAGCTAAAATCTCATACTTGTGCTACTTAATCACAAGGTTGGAATCTCTCACACAAAAAATCCTGGTTGAGAGATATGCTCAGGTATACGTGTTGACAATAGATTTTTTTGGATTCTCAAGCTATTTTCTTATCTTCTTTAGCATGAGTATCTTTTGAAAAATACTTGCACAAGTATTTGTATGGGTTGTGTCATTTTTTTAATTATTGTTTGGTTAAACAAGGTACTATCCATGTACTTTAAAAATGCTTCTCTTATGAGACATAGATTTCTGAAGTCATTCTGCTTACCTCTTTTTGCAAGAGCTTTTCAGCAAGGTTGTGTACGTATAACTCTTGTTCTTTCTTCGGGTCGAGATTGATCTCATACATGTTACCCGTGTGACCAGCGCGAGTTAATTAAGAAAACTCTAAAATTCCTTCCCTGAAAAACCTTTTAAGTTCCCAACCTATTGAGTTACGTACGTATACTTTGGGATTTTTTTTTTGGGTTATCAAGAATGTCATCTTCTTCATCTCATAATGATGATTTTGTAAAAGGATTTCTTGAGAAAGATTTTGGTTCTGAATCAAAAGTGAGGAAGAAAAGAACTCTTGTAGAAGAAGGTGCACCTAAGTCCTCATGCTATTATGCCTACTACTCACACTAAGATGTTGAGAATGAGGATATGATTTCTGCTGAAGTGGTTCATGACTTTCTTAAATACTTTGAGGAAGAAAAACTACAACTTGTTGATATAATGAAGGATCTTGATGTGGTTATAAGTGAGTTGAAAAAGGTTACTACTGATCTTGTAGGTCTCATGAAGTCACATGTTAGAGAACTTCTCAATGAGGATATCTTCTCCGAAGATGCAGTTGATAATATGAATCACAAGCTCAAAAGTCTCGAAACCCGTGAAGCGGTCGAACGTGAACTTTAGCTCGTGATCGGTTTCTAATAGATCTGTTATTTTTTCTAGGAAGTCTTCTTATGAGAATTTTATTCATGTGTTTTAGGAAGAATAACTAGAGTTTGGAATAGCCATTATTGTGATTACACATAGCTATGTCCAACGTTTTCATCTTTTGTTTTTAGTTTGATTATTTAAAAAACTCTAAAAATAGTTTGGAAGATGATTGTTGAGGTATTAATATTTATGGTTTCATATATTGCAATATGTTATGGGATATGTGTGTTTGCGTTCGTGAACTATTATTTTCCCATATGATGTCAAAAGTTATCTCTTTTATATGTCGATATGCAAGTATTGATACAAGATCGATGGACTTTTGACAAACAAAAGTTAATCCTACTATATCAATTCATTGATGGAAGATAGGTTAAAATCTTTTGTTTACAAGGATTATGTCTATTGTATGTCATTGTGCAAATAGTGATGAAAAATAGAATGAATCATTGTCTATGCCACATTATTGATCTTTCCCTGATCCATTTTTTATATGTATATTGCAATGCTCCATAAGTTTTCTTGTGTTGAGCATAAAATGATTAAGTTAATCATTCTTTTATGGTTAACATAGTCGTAGCTCTGTAAGTTCTCTTATGTCGAGCATGTTCAATTAAATTGATCACTTTGTATTTAATTTGATTGTGTATTCCGATTAAATTGATCATGAGTTCTCTTGTGGTTAGTTTAATTGATAATTATGGATATAGAAAATCATTTCTTATGGTTTTTGGTGTCCAATAAAATCCTTCTTTTCTCGTAAAAGTTAGGTCGCTCTTGTTGTTCTCTCGGGAATGATATCAACTGGGGGAGAGTTCTTTTGAAGTTGCCCTTAATTTTCATATATTTGTGGGGAGTGCGGATGTGGAATTTTTTAGGGGTTATCTTGTATCTTTATAAACTCCTTGATGAATGCATTTAGTTTCGTCTTTATGATTGCGTCTAAACAAGTTGATATGTCCTTTTCTTTGGTCTTGAAGCGTCTCCATGAAAATTTCGTTAGGATCCCATTTTTGTACCTTTGCCAATTTTATTGACAAAAAGGGGGAGAATTAATATGTAGTTCACACTACAAATACATATGATTTACATGCTCACGGGTCATTAGGGGAGTGGTTTTCGTGTTGAGACGAAAATATTGACTAAGGGGGAGTGATACATATCACCATAGTATTGTTGTTGAAGTTGTGATATAAGAAATTTGATGTTGTGTAATAATACTATGAAATTGTATAACAATGATCGAGAGCTTTTGTTTTCTCACTGTTATGGCTACGATACTTCAAAAACTATGATGCTAAATTGAACATCTATGGAATCATGGGAGTACTTGTAAAAGACGAAGTTTTCGAGTAATGTCGAAGCACCAAGGAGATCAAGCATGTGGATGGGAAGCTACAAAGTTTTATTTATTTTGTAATCCATATGTATTGATAGTTTTGTCACTAAAATTGACAAATGGGGAGATTGTTAGAGCATTGCTCGGTCAAACTCGCATGCGTTGCTATCTCAAGCATGTTTGTCAATATTAGTGATCAAAACTATACGTCTTGATTTCTAGTTTACTTACGACTAAGTATCGGTCAAGTATAGTTAAGTATAGTTGAGATCCAGACTCCATGGAGATTAGGCTGGGTCTAATCGTCACCCAACATTCAAGCTGAATGTTGGATCCACGTCACCAAAATGCATCAACCGGGAGCAGTGGGGATCCAAGATTCTATCTCGATACCCAGTTTTAAGATTCGTAGCACACAGATTGGAACTGCGTATTGACCTTGTTGACTGGTCCACGTGCAGATTGAAACTGCATGTGCTAGAAAACCCTAAAACCAACAGAATCCGCATCTCTTCTTCTTCTTCTTTCTTTCTTTCTTTCTTTCTTTCTTTCTTTCTTTCACTCTTCTTCCTCAAACTAAACTCATAGAACTTCACTCAATTAACCGATTCAAGATGTTTTTGTGTTGAATGAGCTATAATCTTTGAAGGGTTTGTTACATCAAACGTGGGGAATCTATTGATGTTATTTTTTGGAGATTTCATCAACAAAGCAACCCAAGGTATGAAATGTTAGTTTTGATTGATTGAGGTAAATTTTTGATTTCGTTTTTAGTTATGTTAGTTTGATTTCGTCCATATCTTATCAATCATGTTAATTAGTTTTATTAAGCAACAGGAAATTATATGATTTTCTTAAAAAAATTTGAAATGTGATTGCTTAGGGTTTATGGTATTTGGGGTTAATTTGGGTGAAACATAATTAAGATGTTGTGGTAGAATATTGATTTATTGATTTAATTGTGTTTATGGTTTGTAGAATGTATTTGAAGTTTGTAAAACTACAAAGCATGTCAAAAAAAAATTATATGGAGCATTTTATCAATGAGTTTTTAGCATTAAGTTACTTATATGTGGTTTTGAGTTGATGTTGAGATGATTATATGGTTGAAATTTATATTGCCAATATGCTTTTTTTGGATGTTTTGATTAGAGAATTTTGCAATGAGTATGAGGATTAGCTCAATTATAAATTTGAGTTTATGTTTAGATGATTGTAGAGGTGGAATTGATGTTGTTAATATCATTGTGATTGAGAGACACAAGATGAGCAATGTGCATACCTCAATGTGATGTGAATGTGGAAGTTGGAATTCATATGTTGATTGTGCATAGATTAATATATGCGTTTGAATTTTGTTATTCACGTGTTGATTGTGCTTCCCTTGGTCTTTGCATTTTTAGATAATGGAGGATGTTGATTGGCCTAGGTATGAGAAGTTATCCCAACTATCTCCAGGTGTCGGACAGTTACAACATAAGGCCGATAACTTAGTTGATAAGCGAGACGTAACATTTAGGAGTAGTTGGACCAACTTAAATAAATTTTACAAGATAGTGGTGAAAAAAAAAACCCCGTGCAATTATATTTCTTCAATACTGTGGCTTACAGTCGATATTCGATTTTAATTTTAAGTATGCGGATAAGGGATTAACCGAAGCTTTATGTGAGAGGTGGTGGAAGAAGACTAGAACTTTTCAATTCAAATAGTTTAAGATAGGTTTGACCCCTCTTGATTTCTATCGGTTGACTGGTATTTCAATTGGAGGAGGTAAGCCAATCCCCGAATTACCAAAGGAAACAATGACGGCGCAAGAACTAGAAGCTATAGATGATAGGTATTTCCGGCGTGTGTTAGATGTTAAGGCAGATAGAAAACTACGGGATCTGAAAACTGGAGATTATGATTCCAAGGCATGCACGATGCGAATTTCTCATTTGGCTCATTTCATTTTAAGTAGGGAAAAAGTTGACAACTGCGGCATTGCCGAAGAATTGATAAGAATGTTCTTGCTTTGGTGTATTGGTTCTTTTTTGTTTGCAGACTGTAGTGTTAGAGTAGATAAACTATGGTGTATAGTGTTGGATAATTTGTATGTCGTTGGGTCGTATGATTGGGGTACTCCAACTTTGGGCGTTTTGTATAAACACCTGGATGACTGGAGTTCGTGCAGACAGAAGGATATGGGTGGCATGTCGATGATCTTTGAATTCTGGTATTATTTCTATTTCCATAATTGTCAACCTGTTTTGAAGGAAAACCTGAGAGATGATCAACTTGATCCATACCCGGCTATTAGTCTATTTAATGCATTGAACCTTAGGATCAAGGGACAAAAATATCTTCACAAACACTCTCTGTCAGATGCACGCGCTCAGATAGATATTAGGATGGGTCATGCGGTTATTTGGGACCCCTGGTTCGGGAACAGTGAACACCAACACACTTATGCATTCCAAACAGCACTTGAGATGTCTAAGAGGAGATGTGTCTTTAAGGACAAGGACGGTGCAAGAGCTTCAATTTATCTGGCTGAGAGGTGTATGAGGCAAGTGTTAGGTTCGATAGTTATCCCATGCAACCCACCTAGATTGGAGGAAGTAGTAGATGGTATGGATCTTGAGGTTAGTGATCACTTCCTTCTTGTCCCTGATGAAGTGTATTCCCATTTTTGGAAAACTCATAGCGTGGGAGCTCTTAGGACAGAAACAACTCATATAGACACATGATGATATTGAAGTTGGTCACGCCGGTATACCCCGTAGTTTGATGCCCCAACGCCCACCCCCTACCATGTTATCCCAGACATACGGATACGACCAAGCAGGACAGTCCATGATGCAACTCCCAAACCTACAATGGGACATGTCTTTCTACAAAGATTCATTTGAAGAGCTAGTTCCAGTCCCCATGGAAGGAGAGAACCCATAGAATTTTTATGAAATCAACGTCCCCCAGGTTAGTCATTTTATATCTCATTTTCATTTTCATTTTCATTTGGAGTTTCTTCATTGTTTAGCATAAATCTGTAAAAACCTTTTATTTTGTTTTTTAGGAAGAGTTACGCAAGTTTACGGTGGAGGCATACTGGCTGCTTCAGAGTAACAGATAGTTGGTATATGACGAGACTCGTCGTCGAGCGCTGTATAGCACCCCCACAACCCATCATAGTTCCGGAACATCTGAAGGCATATTCAATTCAAGTCCGGAAAAACACACATTTCCCAGCAAATATTGCGATGGAGTATCCTTGACGAAAACCCAACACTGTCGCAAGTGTCCGGCTACAACCCTTCCGCATCGAATGCTTATTATGTCCCTCAGCCTTTTGATAGTAACCTCCCTGTAGGTTATAACTCGTTATTGGAGCATGCCTCCCCGACGATTAGTGACTTACCCATCTCTAGTGATTTTTTAAGGATTAGCTTGGGTGGTAGTTGTCATGGTAGTGTGCAGGGTAGTGGTCCAAGAGGTGATGATGGAGATGATATGGATGTTGTGCTAGATAGTCAATTTTTTGGCTAACTCTAGTAAAACTGGTTAAAATTGTGTTGATTAGCTACGGCGTAGTAGATGTTTTCTATTTAGGAGTAGTTGATATATTTAGTTTTTCCTCATGTATGTTGGACCTCGTATTATCCCTATTTTATGTTCTTCATATTCCATGTTTAAGTGCGTTATATTTTATTTTGATATTTCCGTTCACAAAACAAAACACCGTTTTAAATTTAATGGTATGATTTTGTGAACAAAATACTGTTTTAAATTTGATGGTATGATGATATAATTATATTTTAGTTTAAAAATGGAGGCGACTATCGTTAGATATATGCGACGATGGAGAGAGGCGACATACCCCAAACGATACCACGATGATATCCATGGATATTTCGTCATCATGTATCAACAAATTTTGCAGGAGGCACATGATTTGCACCAACCCGAACCGGTCCAGGTCTTGACTAGAAGAACCGTTAACAGATGTCATATGCAGGCAGATGCCAGGATGATGCAGGACTACTTTAACCCCGGTTGCAGATTCGGACCTCAGCGTTTTAAGGGATATCACGGTTTTCCCCGAGAACTTTTTCTTAGAATATTGCCTCAAATTTGCGCTAGAGATCCCGATTTTTTGCAGCGAAGAGATGCGTGTAACATCCCGGGTCACTCTCCTCATATGAAAATGCTCGCCGTCATGAAACACCTGGCAAAAGGGGTGGCTGCGGATAGCTTGGATGATTACACCGGGATGGATGCGTCAACAATATACATGTATTCTAAGAAGTTTATGGATGCACTACTTTGGGAATATAACGACCGTTACATGAGGCTGCCAACAACCGAAGATACTAAGAGGTTATTGGCTCAAAACGCAGCTCGTGGTTTTCCGGGAATGCTAGGAAGCCTCGATTGCACCCATTGGGAGTGGAGGTTATGTCATACTGAAGAAGCAGGGCGACACGTGGGACACCATAAGAAACAAACCTTGTTCTACAGGAATTGGCATCGTACGGTCGATGGTTCTGGCACTGTTTTTTCGGCGAGCCCAGGTCTAACAAAGACTTGAATGTGTTGGCGCAGTCGGGATTATTTGATAGAGAGAATGACGCATTAGCCCCTACTTGCAATTTCCATCTCATGGGCAACGATTACAAACATGGATACTATTTGGTGGACGACATCTACAACGAAATGCCTGGGGTGGTCCATATCTATAAGAAACGAGATGTTATGCCGTCGGTCCATAAGAAATTTAATAAATACCACCACGTAAAAAGGAAGGACGTGGAGCGTGCTTTTGGTGGTCCAAAGTCCAAATGGGGTATAATTAGGAATCCTTGTCGTTACTGGTCTCATCGTGACATACACACAAAATATACAACCAATATATACGAGATTATGGGAATCCAAATAGAAGAAGCCTTCAACAAATTCATGATAGGTACCAGATTATACAAAAATCCATTTGAGATTTTATAGCTATTCAACAACGACTCACCAGGCACGGCCGTATTAGAATGCCATACCGACAATTTATAAGTATTGTATAATATATTTCGTCCATTGGTTAACTGATGGATTCTAAATTTGTTGAGTATATTTGCGCTGTGTTTTTTAGCACGAACTGATTAAAGCGGGGTATTTAGAGGAAAAAGGTAAGGCATTCACATTCGATGATTGCTATAATTTCATGGTATCCAAAATCCCAGAGTATGGACCACCGGGAAATTCATCGACTTCATCGAGTGAAGTCTGAAACTCAAATTTAGGTTTGTGTATAGTTTGTGGGTTGGTATGTTATCAACCCTCACGAGACTAAACTCGTCCGTTAGGGTGACCTAAGGGTTTAAAGGCTTGTTTCACGTGCTAAGTGTAACCGTGATTCCTACGAAAATGAGTTAGGTTATTAATTACGTTGTTCTAATGTACTACGATGTTAAACATGAAAGTCGTTATTTTAAAAGTTGTCTGTTACGTCATTGCAATAAGTAAGAAAACACATTACATCATAAACATCCGACGATTTCGAACTAACAATATTAACCACTCATAAACATCTCACGAGAACAAGATTCAATTTTATATGCGAGTACCAAAAAAATAATTGGCCATGAAATGTTTGAAAGGCTTCCCTAGTTCCGTTTCATACATTGCCATCGCCTGAGAACGATTACCATTTGCAAGAACGCGATACTGCCTAAAACGACCACAAATCCTTTTCAGCATGCTAACGCGGTGTTGGATACGTATGGCGGAATACCAAACGCTTCCATTCCCAATTTGAATCAAAAAGTCTTACCTCACTCGAAACCAAAACGCCATACCCGCTTGAGTATTTTCTGTATCATGATCCATATCCGCAACCTTACAATAACTTATGACTAGAGCGTTATCTTCATGCATCGAAAAACGTGGCATCGTGAGTGATTATTATGGTGGAAATAAAATATGCGAGGTTTGATAATTTGGTATTGAAAAACTTTATCTTTTGGTTGAGTTTACAGAGCATTACACCTTCGGAGATAATTGAATTGTGAGGCATTTTTCACAAATTTATACTAAAATTCTCAGATGGGTTTAAATGTAATTTTGAAATTCTACAAAGGAATAAATTATAAATATTGGCAACTTGGCAGCATGAGTGGTCATCATTTTTCGGGCATTATTTTGCATGTCATCTTCTGTAGCGTGATTTATTTTTGTAATCTGAGTAATGGTTAAATAGAAAATGACCTTTGAAAGAGGAGGAAGCTAAAGACTGTTGTACAGTACTACCGATTAGATGTGTAATAGTAGTCTCTGACATCTACAATTATCACCCGTCACAATGTGTTTTCAGAACAAGCCCCAGTGAGTTGTCCACCACTTGTGTGTCATACAAAAGTTTATAGATAAGCATTGAATTATGCAGTTTTCCCTTTTGATTTATTATCATACACGTGGACTGGAATAATGGGGTTTGGGATCTGGTGGTTGGGGAGTTTACCGACTTAGAAGGAGGTCCTAAAGTACGCAAACATAAACAAACCCAAATAAACGTTGATATACATAAACAACATAAAAAGTAAACAATACATAAAACATAAACATTACATCAGACCGGGCGTCAGTGACCAGAATAAAACACAGGATTAAACATTACATCATAAACACAAAACATAACACTAGAAATTAAAGAGCAACATAAAATATAATTACTCGACCCATTCCACCAACTTACACCCAGGACATTGCCATAAATGTGCACCATAGGTGTTCTTATCTTTAGAACGATGTAATTTCATAAAAAACCTACATCCAGGGATCGGGCATGACGCTCCCTTTTCATGTTCAACCTTAATCATACTTTTCTCTTTGAAGTTTTTGCAGATTTCGTTAATGATTTTATCATCTTTGTACTTCATTGCATCTTCTAACCACTGAGCTTCTTCACGACAATTATCGAACTGGCAACGAAGGTACCTCCTTTTTCCAGGTTCCGCTTCTAATAAAAATTTGATTTACATACAACCTCTCTGCGGTACTTGGAATACATCCAAGGGCATTGCATGGCTGAATGGTCATCAAGGAAATATGGCGGACATAATTGGTTTGCTTCTACACACACAATTTGTTTTCCCTTGCGATTAGAATTCATTTTTGAGCATCTAAATTCGAAGGATCGTTTTATGTTTGATGGTGTGTTTCTTTGAGTGGGTGATGGAGTGTATTTATAGGAAAAAATTATTATTATTTATAAATGAAATCCCCTATAAAAAATCTTGGCGTTACAGTGTGTTGATAAGGATAACGATATTTCTATCAGAAGTTGTTGTGAAAAACAGTGTGTAGATGACTTAGTAGTAACTTCCTAAGTTGAGTCGTATGAGTGTTTGCAACTCCGGAACTGGGCTATGTTTAACCACAGCTCAATTTGAGAAAGTATACGAAAAATACTCGGCGTTTAACATTACAATGTAAACCTGGTGTAGGAAAAAAAGGTCAAACAAATATAAAACGGCCATGCAGTTTGTAACCGCGTATAAAGAATATGCAGTTTGAATCTTCGTGCAACGCAGTTTCTAGATGCGTGCAGAAGAATATTCCGTGGATTATTCTTTGATACGCGGTTAGAAACTGTGTGTTCTGCTTTTTCCATATGCAGTTTGAAACTGCATACTTGGGTACTTCCAACTTGGATCCAAGCTAGACGCAACACTCATTATGGATCATGCAAACTGTTCACCAATAAACGATGGTTCTACAGGGAAAAATGTTGGATGTTGGACTCCATAAGAGCCAGCCTTATCTTGCGAAGACGAAGAACTACTCAAGGAACCGGTGCAACTTCATCCGACCAAAAAGGTATGTGGAGACTTGAACTTATCTAGCACTCAAAAGTCTATATATCTCCTACTCTTGAGACAACAGTCGTATAAGTATGATAGTTTTCATATATACACATTTGCTATTTCGAGCCGAGTTTACTCGCCTATCTTTTTCTAGAAATATGTGTTGGTAAGCTTGCGCTTTAACCACTTTCATCTTTATCCGTGATGAAAGTCATGATGACGTTTTAATCTCAAAAATGGCTTTGATGAAGATAGTCGATTCTTTATGTCTAACGACTATTAAAATTATAGAAGAATGTTTCAACGATTGAAATATAGATTTGAGATTATGTAACCACCTATGGATATAAGCATATATAGTGTGTTCGCACATTAGTGTATAAGTCCATGTACCGAAAACCAAGTGCGTGCATATGTGTGCATGCGGCATTGGTGAAGAAGATAGGTTGGGTACGCGTACTGGTGGAAGTTCATGTCCGTGAATTTATGCTGAGTTTAGAGTTTACAAACTTACAAACCAGTCACCAGGTACGCGTACTCACGGAAGTTTTCCATCCGAAAATTTCTACAGGGTTTTCAAACCCAATTCCGGTAGCTAAGGTACGCATACCCGTACGCGTACCCAAGCTGGTTATTTCTCAAATCGGTTGTTCATGAACTCAAAAAATAAAACAATAAGGAATGCAATCTTTGCAATCCATGGATATATTTCTCATGAATTGATTCAAGTGAATCAAACCGATTTTGCTTCAATTGTATCTTGTGTAGTACATAAGATTTCCTTGCAATTGAACAACTGTTGAACTAGTTCTTATGAGTCATTTGAACCAGTTATGAGAAGATGAATGCGGTTGATATGAAAGTACTCATATGGCTAACCATTGGTCAACCATTTGTGAACCAACTAATGTACACGTTTAGGTACGTTTACTCAAACCTAAATGGAATACATTTCATTTGTGTGTGACAAGCTAAGTTTCGATCTAACGGTTGAAAGATATTAGCTTGGATAAATCAAGGTTTTCATCTAACGGTGAATATTGAATGCTTTGTTACCAAGGTAACTTGGATTGCAAACCCTGATTTGAAAACTATATAAGGAGACGTCTAGAAAGTGGGAAAAACTAATCCCCATACCTCCTGTGTGATACTAGTTGGTTTGCTAGAGTCAATTCTCCTTTAATCGTAGGTTTCTTCTCGAGACTCTATTAACGACTTAAAGACTTCATTGGGATTGTGAAGCCATACGAAACTACTTCTCTTGTAGTTGAGCGATATAATCTTGCCATTTTCTATCGTATGAGTTCAATTAAATAATTGGCTTGAGATTATATCCCCGATAGGGCAAGATAAAAATAAATCACAAACATCTTCGTCTCATCGTTTGTGATTCCGCAATATCTAGTTTCGCTACCATACGATTTAGTTTATTGTGAGGTGATCAATAATTCTAGGTTGTTCTTCGGGAATATAAGTCCGGGTTGTTGATTGGTTCATGCTTACCTTGATTTTATCAAAAGACGGAACAAAAATCGTAGGTTTATCTGTGGGAGACAGATTTATCTATTATCGTAGACTTTTCTATGTGATACATATTTGTTTATTCAAGTATTCGACTTTGGGTCGTAGCAACTCTTGGTTGTGGGTGAGATCAGCTATGGGAACAAAATAGTAGTATCCTGCTGGGATCAGAGACGTAAGGAGCGCAATTGTACCTTGCATCAGTGTGATATTGATTAAGGTTCAACTACAGTCCAGACTGAAGTTAGTTTGTAGTATGCTAGTATCTGTAGTGGCTTAATACAATGTGGTGTTCAATCTGGACTAGGTCCCGGGGTTTTTCTGCATTTGCGGTTTCCTCGTTAACAAAATTTTTGGTGTCTGTGTTATTTCTATTCCGCATTATATTTTGTTATATAATTGAAATATCACAGGTTGTGCGTTGTATCGATCAATTGTGAAATCCAACCTTGGGTTGTTGATTGGAAATTGATTGATCCTTGGATATTGATTTTTGATACCATCCAAGTTTATATCTCTCTTGTATTTGATGAAGACTCGCAGATTTCTATTTGCTTGAGTATATATCAAATCGAGAGATATAGATATTAACTCATTGATATACTTTTTATTAAGATTAAGTCTGACTGTTTGCTTGATTCTCTTAAAAGTATATTAGAGTTAGTCCGTACAGATTGTTAATCGAAATATTGGGTGAGGTTGTTAGACCCCCGCTTTTTCATAGGTATTCGTAGGTTATTCATTTTTCTTAATTTAAAACCATTAAACGAAGAAAGAAAATAATAAATACCAAAATAACTTCCAACTCCAGCGACCAATTAGATAAGACAGAATGTGCAACCCGGTTTTAGAGGGGTGTACATTTCACTCGAATCTATAATACTTAATATATATGTATATAAATGTTAAATTGTTCTTCGTGAAATAAATATAAAAATTAAAAATATAGGCATCCGTCTCATTCCGAACGGTAACCCTTCGAGTTCGAGTCTCCATTGGGTTTGACCCTGTTCCGGAACTCGGGGTGTTACAATTCTTGTTTTCTTTGATGTGTCAGCTGGGTTTGAGGGGGGGAAAAATCTCATCATCTTTCCATGCGATTGATCGTTTCTTCAAAAATGTCTTCGGCGATTAGTCACTTCTATAAAATAGCTCCTCGACGTAAACCTAATCCTCAAGTTGGAGTAGCGGCAAAATCAAAATCAAAGTCGCAATAATTGCTTGAAGATAGGTAAAATCAAATTGTTGTTAAATAAGAAGACGAATTAGAAATGGCTTCATTGAGAAAGTAAGTGATACCCACTTTTATTTAAAGTGTTATTGTTGTTTTAAGAAATCATTTAAATAGAGATCAGGTTAGGATCATAAATTCTAACTGAAATTTTCTAAGTTACAATCTACTATCGACATTATGTTCATGATTATTACGCTGCCGAAAGTGTGCATCAGCATTTATTTTATTATAAATACCATGTCGTAAGTTGTTGTCGGTATTGTATTCAATTAGAATGTCATGCCATCAGTGATGGTTATAGTATCAAGAATTTTGCATGCATATATATGCTGGCACGATTCATTTTTGTAAACCATGCCTGCACTTTCTGTTGGTATTGTTTGTAATTTTACAATCTATGCCAGTTGTGCTTGTAACTTACAAGCTTATTATGTTTTTGTTTTTGTCCGACTGTCGGCGTTGAAATCAAATAATCGACTATGCCAGAAGTGTTGTAGGTATTGATTTTATTTTTAATCGTATACAAGTCGAGTTCGTAATCCATAGAAACTTTCTAGATATTTTGTATCCATTCTCAGTATTGAAGTTAAACATTCTTCAATGCCAAGTGTCTCTGTCGGCATTGTAAGTAAAATGATCGACTATGACGGGTGTCAGTTTAGGCGTAGTATGTTTTCATCGTACAATGCCGGCGTGTGTTCTATGCCGACTAACTTTCCGTCAGTGTGGTTAAATGCATTTGTATCTTGTCATGTAGGTCTAAATAAAAGGAAATTAAGAAAAGAAACAAGAAAGCTATTGCCTCTGCCTCTCCCGAGTCTATGCCTCCTCGAGGTGGTCACCTTAAATGCACGTGGGAAGACCCTAAAAGAAGGACTGAATTTTCTCGTAGAGGCCGTAGTAAACTCGTAATTTATGAAGAAAAAGAAGAATAAGATGTTTAACCAATTCAAGAAATAGGACAATCGATTGATGAGAAAGAAAAAGAAGAGGATAAAACAATACAAGAAGCAGGAAAATCGGGTGATGAGAAAGAAAAAGAGTATGAAAAAATACAAGATGAAAGGGAAAGGATTAGGAAAAAGTGAAGCAGAAGGATGGAGAAAAGGTGAAGTTCCAATGCCGAAATAGTAGTTATATGCGGACGGTTTGGCAAACTAAATGAGCAAATCCCCAAATTCTGGAAAATTTATAACACTTGTTTCGTTCACCATCATATAATATCGGCGCTGAAGACAAGTTTCCGGCATGCTTGATAGCTAAACTTCAATGCCGGAAAATGGAAGCCGACGTTGAAATACCATGCAGGCGGTTTCTCAAATTAAAGGTGGGAAACCCAAAGTTTATGTCCAATTTGAATTGAACGTGGACTAGGGACCAGGTGGAATTATACTAAAGTCAGGATTATTTAGATTTATGTTGTAGAGAATGAATAGATAAATGAAACACAAAAAGAATGAGGTCATTCCGAGTTCTTATGAGAAAGTTATGGGAAAAACAGTTTTCAAAAGATTGATCCCAATTAAGGACCATCCTGATACTTTAAAAGTTGTGAAAATAGCTTTTAAAGGGAGGAAAATTGGTTCTGAAATGATCCCAAACCCTAGGATTGTTAGGGATATTTAAGAGTGCATCTAAGACTTCTTAAGGGACGTTTTATTAGGTTTTATCATCAAAAGATAGAGAGGAAGTGAGGTTATACATCTATATTTTAGGGTGTATCTTTTTAGGAGGAAACCGTGATATATCTTCTTATTCTTTCTTTGTGTCTTGATTATCTAATTTTTGTTGTCTAAGGATGAATTCAATGTTCTAAACTTGAAGCTTTATTTGGAATATCTAATCTCGGCCAATGCTTTAAACTTGCGAATTGCACCACTATGGTGCAATTTCGCTCTTCGTCAGCAAACCACTAACGTGATGTACCATAATGGTGAAATATTTGTTCTTGATCAATATGCCATGAATGCGCAGTAAAATATTGAGACGAAAGCATCATCTCATTTAATGACACATCTTTGAGCATCCGCACACGGAAAAAAATACCCATGTCGCACCTTGTTATGACCGAGCGTCCTATCTAGGGATGCAAGCGACACTAACTTGGTCGTTTGGAAATCACATAGCCAAACAAATATTGTATGACCCTTACATGGAATTACTTATCATATGGTTTACTTATTTACTCTTTCTTATTTTCTTACCTCATTATAGGTACATAGTCATACTATAATAATTTAATTCACTTATTTACTTATTTTAATGGGATTTTCTCTAGTGGAGATGGAGCCAAAATCCCTACAAACAACCACAAGCCCCAAGAAACGAATAATAAAGATCCTTACAAACAATTACCTCATCGAATTTTACATAAATTAATAATTTTATTATACGTAAAAAAACTTCTGTGTACACACGAAAAAGAACTAGCTATATTCTTTTTTAACGTACTATTTGAAGAAAATACAAACAGAAGCAAACGATACATATAAAAGCTAATGGTACATTTTTTATTATTATTTTCCTAAAGATGCAAATCATCAAACAATTGCAAATCTTCAAATTTATTGATTTTCTTCCTTCATCTCCTGTAAAACTAGAAAATATAAGATAAATCGGCTTTATATATGCAAGTAAATACCAATGTCATATCAAAGATGTCAAGAAAACATCTTTGGTGATACTATTATAGGATATTCACATATACACTCGTCATGCAAACCTTATTGTTTTCTGGAAAAAAAAACTTATTTACACATATTTTACAAGATTTTATTGGCTCCGGCCCAAAGAAGGCAACGATCATATATATTTCTATACAAACTGTAAATCCAACACCCCATGGAAGAGAATAGCTGGGTAATAAGAGCAAGTCTTATGGATTATGGTTAAGTTATTAATGGGGTTAGTTCACCGTTGGAAAAAAGGAGGATAATTCACTCCTAATTCTCAATCTCAAAAATCAATTAGACAAGTAATAATGAAATAAAAGCGGGAGTTTTAAGTTTTTTTGAACTGAAATATCTCTATTACCTAGTCGTTTATAATGATTTAAAATGATAGTATCTTATCTCATTAAAATAAAATAAAAAATATTTACTTACAAGATTTAATTAAGGTGGAAGAACATTATATTATGGAATCAGTTCTTACTAGCCAGTGGCATTTCCGTCTAGAATTAAAATTTATGAAAAAAATGTTATTTTAACAACTCGGGTCAAAATAAGCTCAACCAATACAATTTTCTAGTGTTATCGGAATAGCCATCTCGGCGGGGAACTGGGGTAAAGCAGATAATTGTCCACACTTGCCCAAAATCAACCCTAATACTATTGTTTCTAAAGTCCATTTCATGTAAAACAAATAAACTGACAACCAAAGCTCATTTCAGTTATATAACAAGTTTCCTCCCGCAACAAAACCCTTTTCAGAAATATTTAACATTGTTGTTGGAGTGAAATAGAATAAATCTCTACTGGGGGAGCTAGCAAGTCTGAACCAATTGTATTAAAATCTTGGCTAGAATTTTTTTATATTTTTGCTATTATATATATATTTGAGGAAGGATCCCTTTACACTCTTATTATAAAACTATCTCACACGTTGGACGTTATTTTTGTGAATAAAAACCAACCCGTAATGAATTTGAAGCTAATATTTTGAGGATATTTCCTCTTACCAAATTCTACATACCTACCAAAAATGAGTTCATTTCGAAATATAAAACCTCACAATCTACCGGTTTTAATTTCGACGGCCAGAAATCCGCAGATTTTCAACGGCTCATTTTCAAAGTAGTAGATGATGGTGTTATACGTCTCGAAATATGCTCATATTCGGTAGGAAAATAGAGTTATGTAATAGCAACATATCCCCAAAGTATTCGCTTCAAATCCGTTACGGTTGGTTTTAATTCGCAAAAATGATGTCCAGTATATGAAATAGTGTGATAGTAAAAGTGTGAGGGATCCCTCCTTTATATATTTATGTTTTTGTAAGTTAACAACCTAGAAAAGAAAAAATCTATTGTTGTTATCAAATCAGTGGGTGAATTTACCAACCTGTACAATTTTTTTTTTGCCACTCGTACTTAAATTCACGGCTCCGCTCTCGGGGTCAGAGCCGGCCCTCGGCCAAGTTTATCAAGACTTTGCATCAAGGCATGTTAGGGCAACAAATTAGGTAAATTCCAAAAAGGCTTTTAACCTTTTTTTGGAAGAAAAAATCTTTCCATATTGACACCAAAAATCTTTCCATATCCATGCCTCAAATTCAATAATCCTAAACGTAGGATTTTATCAAGTGTTGCTCTTATTTTTTGTGCTTTGTTTGTCTATGCGAAGCTTTTGAATAAGGGTTTTTGTGTTTGTTTTTTCTTTTTTGGGTCCAATTTTAGCATTTCTCATTAAAAAAAAAAATTTGGTCCATATTCTATGTTTTTGATATTTCAAAGGGATTTATCCCAAAGACTTGAATTGGAGGTGGTTCGGATGAATTCCAGAAAACCTAATCTCATGTTGATCAACAAATTGTTGATTTGTATGGAATCAGTTATATCAAATTGGATCATTGCTAGTTGCTGCTTCAAGTAACTTATACTCTGTTATGTGCCAATTTGGTTAACTAAAAAGAAAACCTAAAAACTTAAGTTTGGAAGAGTAACTTCCTTAGGGTCCACCCTTGTTGCCATAATCTGAAGCTTTTAAGTACAAATTCGTAATATAATATGAAGCTACTAAATATGAAGCATATAAACTATTTATAAAACGTGGTCATTTGATCAGATATACAACCAATCAGAAAAAGAAGAAAAAAAACGCGAATTGAAATATGATGAATTACACTTACCATATAATATAGGTTATCGATCGCTCACACATGGGCTGCTTTGATAAATTACTAATAGTGAGGAGGAGGAGGCGATGTTGGTGATTTGTGATGATGATGGTGGTGGTGAACAGGAGGAGGTGGAGAAAATTCATAAAACTGCCGATGAGGAGGTGGAGAAGCAGTAGGTGGTGGAGGAGGGTATTCATAATAATGCCGATGAGGAGGTGGAGACGCAGTAGGTGGTGGTGGGAATTCATAATACTGCCGGTGCTGTGGAGGAGAGTTGTTGGGTGGCGGAGAAAACTCATAGTAACTCCTTGCCGAGCAACCTACAAGTAGAGAAACCATGATCACGACTAGAAGAGTAATTGAATCTGGTGTCTTCATTCCAACTTTTGTAATCCCCATTTTCTTCCTGCTCGCTAACTAAAGATCAAGATTTTTGGTTAAGAAATGAAGTATGATGTCTAAAGGTTTGAGCCTTCCTGGCGCCCACATATATAACATTTGTGTCGTAGTTGTTTACCTAATTTCTTGTGTACACACTAATCTCAACTTCTAGTCAAATTTTAATATGAAAAGAATATCTTTTTGATTTTTTTACTATGATTAGGTCCCTTGATTATATATAATTATTATTATAATTAAGCACACAATTAGCCCGTCTATATAGCTTAAATTAAGGAAAGGATCGAAGAATTTTCTAATAAAACAGTAATTCTACTCCTTCCTGGCGCCCACATATTACTGTACCGATTTAATCCTAGATGTGATCTATAGTTTAACATTTCCCAGTGGTTTATTATTCAAACTCCATTGAATGGAAAAATAAGTTTGGCTGCGAGAGAAGAGTGAACAGCAGAAGAGAAAGCAAAGGGTGTGCGAGTGTGTCTGTGTCAACACCAAGTCAATGCCACATCACTGGTGGGATTGACCGTGCGTTTTAAAAGTGGGCTGAAAATAATTATTGCTAATAAAATTACTATGCTGGTGGGCAGGTAAATGCTTACTAAGCTGGCACTTTGGTCGTATTAATCTTCTATTGGTTTTACACTTTCATCTGGACAACCGCGAGCAGAGAAGTCTTGGCAACGCATCAAAAAGGACATATGTATTTAAACGTACCTGACAAGAATCTAATTGAAAACGAGCCATCAGCCATGGTTTGCAAAACTCGAAGTTGCTCGTTGACCCTCACGGTCACCTACTCACCTACGTCCTAGTCTTTGTTCAATTCGCACACGTCTAACCCCTGACCGGTGCTTGAAGTCCTGGCCTGGTGGCGTGTTCTTTGTTCTCATTTCTTTCTTTTTAAAATGAGAATCACAAAGAAATACTACTCCATCCGCTACTAAATAATAGGCTTGTTTTTATAAATAGATGTTTCAAAAAAATAGTCTGGTTTACTAATTGGGAAATTCAAATGTTACTTTAGTTATATAAAACCACTTTTCTTTTAACTTATTTTGATGACAAGTGTCATGTGGACCATTTCACTTTACTTCTTTTGCCGACAAGTGTCATGTGGACCATTTCACTCCACTCTTTTATTGACAAGTGTCATGAGGACCACTTTCAATGATTGGTTCTCTTAATTTTCTCTAAAAACAAAATCAGCCTATTAATTAGTAACGGAGTAGAAAATAAGAAAAAAAGAAAGTACAAAAAGCCGACTGCTGAGAAATCCATCATGGCGCATTAAAGATTGATTAGATTAAACTGTAATTAGAAGAAGACAAAATTATTTTGGATGAGGTGTATCTTTCTATTAGAAGAAGACAAAATTAATTAGGAGTAATATAATAATACTAGGTAATTATCTCAAAAGTATAGGTCCTGTCTCTATTTACGGCAGAAAATCAGTTTTGTTAATGTCAAACAATTACGTATGTGATCATGTTTATCTGCAAGATTAGGTTGAATAAGATACTAGGCGCGCCAAGTTTGAATTTTTGCTGGTTTATTCCTTTCTAGATGTGCCTCGATGGGGGATTAGAAGAAGAAAAACATCTTTAGATTTTGAATATGACACGGTTTTTGCCTTTTTGGCGTGTCATGGGACGCACTATTAACACCAACGAAGTGACGACCGATGATGTATGCATGATACGAGCATTACTTTAACTAGATTTTGTGCCCGTGCTACGCACCGGGCAGATCCGACAACCATTCACCATCGTTTTTTTTCTTCTTTTAACCATATTTTTGATTTGGTGCAATATGGATTCACCTCATCCTGTCGCGCATTTTTTATTAGATGCCGTGGGGCTCGGCTTCGATTTCGCCTCTCCCTCGTGCATTTATTAGATATCGAGGGGCTCGGCTTCGGTTTCGCCTCGATACATTTTTTATTTGTTGTTGCAAGGTTTCGCTCTGTCCCGTCACGATACATTTTGGATTAGGTTTGGCTCGGCTTCGCCTCGCCCCGTTGTTTGTGATTTTTGATTTGGTGAGGCTCGGCTTCACCTCGCCCCGTCACTTACGGTTTTTCATTTGGCGTGGCGTGGCTTTGCTTCGGCTCACCATATTTGAGTTGATGTTTTCTTGATATTTTTTCTCAATATACATATACAATATTGGAAATTTTATTAATTTGATTAGAACTCCAAACCAATGCCATAACCATTATTGCTCCATGAGAATATGTGTAAAGGCAGTAAGAATTGATGCATAACCTATTAGAATACTATTAATATTTTGCTAAAGATACGGATATTGAAGAGGGTTTGTTTCCAGGTCTAAACCTAAAACCATTGCAGGGGACAAATACGAATGAAATTTAAACGCACGGCAAAGGGTAATTTTGGACTGATTTTTCAACACCTTACACGCCTTTACTCTTCCAAAATGTCTACTGTTTCGAAGATCTTGTTACAGCTGCTTTAACGTAAATATTAACAACACGACTTACTGTATCAAGATGATCTCTTGGTTTCTGCCTTGGTAAAATCATTTCTCCAATTTCAGACAAACCGATGGCAAAAACAATATAAACTGATCGTCGTGTTAATTGATCATTTAAATCTGTCATTAACTACAGTATTATTACTCATTAGCCAAAGCTATCCAAGTGTGCATACATTGTTTTTTATTTTCATGCTGAAAGTATGCATGTGTGGGTTACAAATCAACAACAAATAAAACATGCATAGTAATGCATTTTCTTGCTAGAAAAAGGGATTACCATGCTCGAATTAATCATTGGTGCATACAAATCATTAACTGTTGTCAACGTTTAAAACACCACAGAAAGACCATATATTTTGCAAGAAACAGAGGAGCAAATTTAGCAAGTCCTGGCATATGCGAAAGATAATAAGTGATTAACATTAACTTATAAATACGCATACCTTATAATATAGGCTACCCTCAAAGAATCATTTTTAAGAGAATTATAATACATGAAATGTTCTTGTCCTTTCTAGACTTCGTTTCATCTGTGCTTCTTATACCAATCATCTAACTGTGGTTTAATCTTTATTGCAAAGATTAAAGTAGTGAAGTACGAAAACTTACAGTAGCAGTAGAGATGTCTCTTCTTCCACTGTTGGCAAAGAGTCAAAAATTGCATCCTACACAAAATAAAAAATAAAAGAAATTGACATTAAAAGGACCGGAAGAAGATAAGAGAACTTTTAGAGCTATCAAAAATGGGGTCTTTGCAGTTTGAGTCTGCGGCTTGTATGAATATATCACAGGTGAACCATCACCAATTAACATAAACTAACAGAAATTAGATTGTATGCGATGACATTAACCAATGAAAATCATGTAAAAAGATGTCAAATCAGGTGCACAACAGAATACCTCAACTGAAGCCCCTTACATTGTAGAGTCGCCGTTTTTCTGAACAAAACATAGCCGGGAAAAGTGCAATAGCTAGAGCCTATATGCAACAGAACAACATCTTCATGTGGATTACTTAATCAATTAAAAATGCCAAAGAAGAAGTTCCAGTAGAAAGCACTTGAATTGTGTTACTGCACTATAACAAATTATATAGATCTTTATTTGTGTTGACAGATTCAAATATCTAATCTTAGCATCGCACCGCGCTGCAATCTGACTCGGTCACTCGACATAATAAGGTATCCAATCCAATTAACCCTCATATTACATAAAGCTAAAAGATGGAAATAATCTAAGTGCAAGTCAACTGAACGGTACACAGAAAAAGATTATGCCCCGTCCCAACCAAAATTCTTGAGGAGCACCCAAATGATAAACAGAAAAAGATATTTAAGGCGACAATCTTAATCCATCAACTAAGTTTGAGAGATACAAAAAACATTATACCTGTAACCCACTGCATGCTATACTCCCAATTTGACGAAATATAAGGAAAAAATGTTGCCAAGTTCTTTTTCTTTCTAAAACTTACCTACCTGTTTTCTGATTATTTATAGAGCTGTGCGTTTGGCCTCTGATGCTAGTTGGCCACTGAAACTCTCTCCTTCAACCCTGTAACCACTCATGCTATACTCCCAATTTGACGAAATATAAGGTAAAAATGTTGCCAAGTTCTTTTTCTTTCTAAAACTTACCTACCTTTTTTATGAATATTTATAGAGCTGTGCGTTTGGCCTCTGATGCTAGCTGGCCACTGAAACTCTCTCCTTCAACCCTGTAGAAGTTTCATGTTTAGTCAAAGAGAACTGAGCCACTCATATAAAGAGAATTGCATTCGGCATCCATGAGGTTTACTATCAGTAAGGGCAAGCACCATGTTTTGACTTTAACCCTTTGATATTGATTGTGATATCCTGAAATTATCATATTAGTCATAAATCATCAGAACACCATAAATTATCAGATCACAAGCCAAGTAAACCTCACAGAAATTATAAGATACACTTTTAAAGCAATTCAAATAAAATCAAAATTTTAAGCATAAAGACATCGAAGATATGCTTCAAAAAAAATAAAATCGAAGACTTATACTTACAACTGTCCAGTAAACTAACACTTTTGCATTAACTACTCTTTGTGATTCCAATAAACTAACACCTTTCCAGAGCCCCTCTGCCCATGGTTGTTATAAAAACCTAATTTCAAAATTTAATCCCTAGATTGAGAACCCAAATTTAAAAATCGGAATCAAAATCCACAAATTTGAAATCTGTAATTTGCATTGAGAATAAATAGTAACATCTATAACAATAAAACAGAGTTTAGTTTGGGTTTGTTGATTTTTATACCTTCTTGAAAGTGTATCAGTCTTCTTCTCATAATAATCGTGAAAACTCTGCCCGTTTCCCTTGTTATTAATCGATCGAAATCAAACCCATTTTTCCAGATACATATCATGAGAACTCTATAACCATCAGATATGAATTTTTACTTCCACACTAATTCATTACGAATGACTAAGCCTCATCAAGAATCCGATAAATAACTTAATCTTACACGAATAACTTAACTTAACTTAAGTAAATCGAGTAGCATCATCGAAAGTCTTTTAGGACTTAAGTAATAGAACTCACCAAAAAGTATCTTAGGAAGCCAGTCTCAAAATCAAGCACCCTGGAGAGATGCACAATGATCTCAGTCAATACAGAAAATCTCTTCATGAACAAACAACCAATCTAATCTATTCATTACGAAGGTTACCTGCATTAAACCATTAGTATTGTTCGTAAGATGAAACAATCAAAACAAAATAAATCAGACAGATGCAAAAGCGAAACTGTCGAATCTAGGGTTAGTACAAAAAGTTTACGATTGAAAAAAAAAAAAAAAACTTACGGGATATACCAAACATGCTCGCACAAATCAACCACCGATTTATTTTATTCATTCGTCAAAAGATCTCGGGGATTCGATAGAAGGACAACATCGAGAGGATGAGAGACAAAATAAGGATGGTTTTAGGTTTAGATTCTTTTTCTTTTCCATAAGAACAAAAGTTTTTTTTTTTTTCCGAAAAAATTGTTATATTCGTGAAGCGTTCTTTTCATTAAAACTTACCTACCTTTTTTCTGAATATTTATAAAGCTGTGTGTTTGGACTCTGATGCTAGCTGGCCACTGAAACTCTCTCCTTCAACCATGTAGAAGTTTCATGTTTAGTTAAAGAGAACTGAGCCACTCATATAAAGAGAATTGCATTCGGCATCCATGAGGTTTACTATCAGTAAGGGAAAGCACCATGTTTTGACTTTAACCCTTTGATATTTATTGTGATATCCTGAAATTATCATATTAGTCATAAATCATCAGAACACCATAAATTATCAGATCACAAACCAAGTAAACCTCACAGAAATTATAAGATACACTTTTAAATCAATTCAAATAAAATCAAAATTTTAAGCATAAAGACATCGAAGATATGCTTCAAAAAAAATAAAATCGAAGACTTATACTTACAACTGTCCAGTAAACTAACACTTTTGCATTAACTACTCTTTGTGATTCCAATAAACTAACACCTTTCCAGAGCCCCTCTGCCCATGGTTGTTATAAAAACCTAATTTCAAAATTTAATCCCTAGATTGAGAACCCAAATTTAAAAATCGGAATCAAAATCCACAAATTTGAAATCCGTAATTTGCATTGAGAATAAATAGTAACATCTATAACAATAAAACAGAGTTTAGTTTGGGTTTTTTGATTTTTATACCTTCTTGAAAGTGTATCAGTCTTCTTCTCATAATAATCATGAAAACTCTGCCCGTTTCCCTTGTTATTAATCGATCGAAATCAAACCCATTTTTCCTGATACATATCATGAGAACTCTATAACCATCAGATATGAATTTTTACTTCCACACTAATTCATTACGAATGACTAAGCCTCAGCAAGAATCCGATAAATAACTTAATCTTACACGAATAACTTAACTTAACTTAAGTAAATCGAGTAGCATCAATTTCACAAAAAGTGTCTAAGATTGATCAAAGAGTATCTGAAATATGGAATCAAGCTATTCTCGAAAGTCTTTTAGGACTTAAGTAATAGAACTCACCAGAAAGTATCTTAGGAAGCCAGTCTCAAAATCAAGCACCCTGGAGAGATGCACAATAATCTTAGTCAATACAGAAAATCTCTTCATGAAAAAACAACCAATCTAATATATTCATTACGAAGGTTACCTGCATTAAACCATTAGTATTGTTCGTAAGATGAAACAATCAAAACAAAATAAATCAGACAGATGCAAAAGCGAAACTGTCGAATCTAGGGTTAGTACAAAAAGTTTACGATTGAAAAAAAAAAAAAAAAAAAAACTTACGGGATATACCAAACATGCTCGCACAAATCAACCACCGATTTATTTTATTCATTCGTCAAAAGATCTCGGGGATTCGATAGAAGGACAACATCGAGAGGATGAGAGACAAAATAAGGATGGTTTTAGGTTTAGCTTCTTTTTCTTTTCCATAAGAACAAAAGTTTTTTTTTTTTTTTCGTTTCCAAAAAAATTGTTATATTCGTGAAGCGTTCTTTTCATTAAAAACCGGTATTCACTGTTACATTCATATAATTTGACAAAAAGCAGAATGGAGAATTTTCAAGGGGGCGGTGACGCTCACTCAAGGGTGGGTATTCTCACCGCGCGACGCATGGCCTCGCATGGCTGAGGAGTTTAAAGGAGTAGATTTTTTTGATCGGCAATCAATAAAAATGTTATAAGAGTCCGCCTATTAAAGGTAATGAAATATAGTAGAAACTCCTTTAATTAATACTCGATTATTTAATAATTTTCTTAAATAATAGTTTTAGCTGGTCCCGAGTCGGAGACAACGTGTCAAATTAATAATTTGCAGATAAACACAATATTAATATCAAATCATATTTTTATAAACACACTGAATAATTTCTTGACGAGCTATGAGAAAACAACGCCACTAATTCTTACGATGATAAGAAAAATTAGAGATGAGATTCAATGTGATATTGATTTTAGCAAAAAACATAAGAGAATTAAATTATTTTTCAAAAGATCTTCGTAGATCATTAATGTATCGAATATATATAATGCATTATTAATTTATATTTCACATGGGGTCTACATAGGTAATAAAAAATGTATTATCTTATACAAAGCACAAACCTATATGGCTTTCTACAACTAAGATTAAAATTTGTAGCTCTAGCTTCAACTACACTGATTTAAGTTCTATCCAAAGAGAAGTCTAAGTTTCTTACACGAAGCTCTATAACGGAAACTATGACTTTTAGATTTGAATTCTCTACACTAATTTCTATGTCACTAATTTACTGATTCCAAGTTCTTTGAAGATATCCCATAATAAAGTTTCTCATTAAAATTTGGGATCTATTAGTTCACTAATAGAAGCAAGTCTCCCTTCAATGCCTAGTGATACAAGAATGCAGTTGCCCTGTCTAGGTTCGCGACGCCTGACAATGCCTACTACCTAACAAGTATCACCCGAACATATCAGAATTACCAACCTCACTATTCCCCAGTGCTGGATTAACTATGTGCAATCTTATTACGATTAACCAAGTGTTAATTTGATTTTATCAAAATTATTTAGTCTTTAACTTCTATCTTTACTAGTGTATGTCTGATAATTTAATTTGTAAAATATATAAGCAGTTCACATCATTTTAAGAAATTTAATTATTCGAATTATTTATCTCACCTTTTATTTTTATTTTTTTTATTTATTTAAATGAAATCGAATTTTAATTCCAAATGAGACTATATTATTATAACTAGATAGATTTTAAATTCATGTATTAATTAAGAATAACTTAACATTATATCGATTATTCAAATGTTACTATCATTATTTCCAATGTATCTATTTGCTTATTTAGTTATAATAAGTAACCGCTAACAATTTTTCCATAATTATTTGGTGTTAATAATTTCATCATTATTATAACATTTATTTCTTATTACTTAGACTGATAAAAGTTAATTTGTAATTAATCATAACGCTAAGTTTAATCTTATTATTAATACTCGATTTGTTTTTATCTAACTTTATTTTCTTAAATATATTTTATTGTTAAATAATCCTTAAGTTGTACTATTAATAAAAATTACATTTTGCTATTACTATCCAATAATTATTATTCAAATGACATTTACAATAACTCTAAATTTTATAGCAATGAGTAAAATATAATGTTATTAATTACTTATCTTATCAAAAATTATTGTCTTAATTATATTATCATTTTCATTATTCTTGTTCCAATTTTCCTTATTTGATTACTAGCGTAGCTAAAATACAGTCGAACTAATTATTTAGTAATGATACTTAGTTTAATTTTATTAAGCCCTAATCTTGTAAATATAATTTTGCTTTACGAAAAGATTGATATAACAGATTTTATTTATCCAGATTGAATCAGTAATATAGTATATCTTGTTACATGCGTTAGCAATTTAATATGATTTAACTTTTGAGTCTGCATAAAATTATAATACGTTTTGATAGTCTACAGATTTTGGGTAGTAATAATAAGTATCTATTTCACATGCAATTTTATTCTTCTTTAATTTTAATTTTGTTCTAAGTATTCAAATATTATAATTATCACTTCATGTGTATAATTTAGCAAATTTAGTGAATCATTTATTGGACTAAAGATAATCTAGGTGTAAGATCGTTAACAAGTTTTGATCTTTATTTTATGCCTTATATGACCACACGTTCTTAATCCTATAGAAGAAGTCTTATTTATCTATCGGGTTTAAACGCAAAACACAAAATTCAAATTTGTTACTAGTTAACTTTGCAAAGCTTAATTAATTGTAGATAGGCGCTAATAATTTTTCCATAGGTATTTAATCCTAATCATTATTTTATCACTATATGTATATTTGTAAATGAGATTTTAATTTAAGTTATGCTCAATATAATACTAATCTAAATTCTAACAATTTAAGTTCGTCATACTAATTTTCCATTTCAAAAGATGATTAAATCTATTTACGAAGAAGGATCCTAACAATATACGAATTTATTTTCTTTTAAATTCTAGTATTACACTAAGCATCTGAATACTATTATTACTAATTCATGTATATCTGTTTCATTTTATTAGAGATTTACTGGATCATTTGTAAGATTAAAGATGATTTAGGTACAAGATTATTAACAAGTTAAGTCTTTTTATTTTATATATTATATCTCACCTTTTACGTCTAACGTCTAATAAGTATTATTTTAATTGTCTAATTTAAACACAAAACTTACATTTCTAATTTGTAATTAGTTTAATTTGCAAAACTTAACTATACACAAGTGTTACTAATTTTTCATAACTATTTAATTAATTATAATTATTATTTTTATCATTATATATCCTTGTTGAAATTTTAGTTAAATTAAGTTAAACATGATACTAATTGATAAATGCTAACAATACTTTATTAAATAATAATTATTATTACTTTTATTATCATATTACAGTGTGGGAGCTCAGCTTGTTGCTAGACTCCCAACCAGTTTCTTGTAAGACCTATATTATCCTTCATTATTATTATTAATTATAATTATAAATGAATTTTTTTTTATCATCTATAGTTACTATTATAATATTTTTATTGTTAACATTGATGGTTGAAATATTATTCTAACTACTCTTCCAAATATTATTGACATTTATGTGATTATAAACTGTTGATTCTACGTATAAGTCAAGGTGTTAATAAGTATATATGTGACTTTCAAAAAGGGCTTGCGGCGCAGCTTGTTGCTCGCTTGCCTTCTATGTAATAACTCATGAATCTGTTATTAATCTCTTTGATAAAAAAGTATAAGAAATACTACTAATCTAATTATTTTTATTATTAAATTGTGCATGTGTTCTTAATTTTAAATCATTTATTCTCTAATCTTTATTAGATTAATTATTGGTGTACCCTACAATTATTACTTCAATACCTAAACAAACAATCAAACAAACAAATCAATCAATCAAATAATTATTTTAATTATTGATAGCTTTTAGTGATTAGATTTATCTCACAAACCCAACCCAGTTCTAGACTAATCTAGTTCACTAACAGGCACTGGTATTACTATCTTTCCCACGTAAGATCTAATAGTGAGCTCTGATACCAACTTTTGTAGCGCCCCCTAAGCTAACAGCTGACTAATCCAAGAGATTAACTAAATAAGAGGCACTAAAAATCTAAAACAAGTACTTAAACATTCAATTAAGAAATCTGCTACAAAACTTAACCCAAAACTAACCCCTCTCAGAAATATATATACAAGATCTTCTCTCAAATGATACATATATAATAGTCAATTGGTTTTTAAATAAAATATACAACATAATAAATATAACAGAAGTTAATCAACTAGCGAAGTCAACCCGTGAAGCTTTCTCTGCGCAACTCTGATCTGTCACAGAAACTGAAATGGGAATAATTAACATTTAACCTTCTAAGTAATCATAGGCAAGATTTGGAAAACAATACATGTTTTTCCGAAAACATTAAAAAGTGACTAAGTCACTTAAATAATCATACATGTATATCAACAAACTCCTTCTTCAAACAATGTATAATATGGTTGTAAATCCCAACCCGGCAATTCACACCTAATAGCTATGGATGCCACCAAGACCATGATGACCAATACTCTAAACAATAAAAGCTGAATTAAAGTAGGTATAAATGTGAAGGAGCGTATCCTATATGCCACAAGTGGAAATTCTCATTTCCCATAACAATTCATATTGATAACAAAACAATACAAGTCCTTTCCACATCGTGGAAAGATTCACCGAATCGACAGGATTATCATAATGCATTTTAAACAAAACATGGAATGCAAAAACAGACAATGCATGAGTTTGTTAAGCATAAAATTTTATAAAAGCAACAATAATGAATACAAAGAGTCAAATGCATTCCCACACATTTTTGATGACAAGCCACGCCTACCTCGCGATCCACGATCCACTGGTTCATCCTTTGAATCGATCGTTGTTAATAGCTAACTGTTAATCACACAAGAAGTCTAAGAATCTAGCCAAAAGGCTCACACAAGAATCATACAAGTTTAACTAATGGTTCTAAGCCCATTACCACCAGTCTAGCCCATTAAATTAAGGTTTAGCCCACCTGAGTCACTAACAGTCTCTAACGGTCAAACTGACGGTCAAAGGTCAACTAAAAGTCAACGTCCAAAGTCAGGTCAAAGTCAAAGGTTAAAGTCCAACTCAGTCAAAGTCCAGTCAACGAGTTGAGCCGGGTTCTGGTCTACTAAGTTATTCTGAGTCAAACCGATTCAACTCAGGTTAACATGGTCAACTCGACTCAGTCAGATTAACTGAGTCAAACAAGGTTAAACGAGTCAGACATCTGACTTGAAAAGGAAATCAGGGAATTCAAAGGAGTCACCCCTTGATACAAAAAGAACTCTCTAATGTTCAGTTTCACTATCAATTCTATCCAATTTGATCATTATATAAATATTCACTCCAACATAATTCTAGAATTCAAAGTACAATTGTAATTTAAGATTACCTTGATATGCAGTTGAAGGCTTTTACTAATGCCACAGCTATAACAACATTACAAACAACTTCAGTTCTACCCATATTAAGACTCAAACCACCCCTATTTGATTCACAGTCCACCTTGAACACACAAAACTAACATCTCTTTCACTGTAACCTCATTCCAGTTCAGCAACAATCAACATAACAACATTCTTCACAGCTGCAACAACATTCATCCAACTCTCTTTCAATCACAGCCATAGAAACATTGCTATAGAAGCATCACTTTCTTTAAACTCTTCATTTATCATCCAAACACCCTAGAATTAAACATCATCCACAAGACCACTGGCAATATCAACTCAAGGCATTAATTCATACACTGCAAATCACATCTCACTTCACCTGTGATAATTCATATAGCCTCTACACATCACAAACAACTCATAACAGCATATTCACCACAATCCATTTAGTTCAACTTCCCTGTGTCACCACAATTGTGACTTAACTATCACAACAGCATCACCATTTGCAATTTCAGATTACTACAATAACCCATTGACTTATCCTTCGTAACCAACAACATCCATCTCCAATAAAACCAGTTCATACACAGCAAGCACAAACCCACTCCTTATCAATACACATCATTCTCAACAATACTTCAAACATACCATAACCACTACCATATTCTACACTGATTTCAATTCGTAATTCATACAACAATTACAGAACCACTACCATTACACATCTCCTCTCCTATAACATTAACATCATCACCATCTACAACAGCAATACAAACTCCTGATACCACCTGCATCATCACCCACACTAATTCACCTCAACAACAAACTCCATTTCCATTTCACTAACACCTGCACCTAAAATAACTCAACCTTCACCTGTAACTCTGAGATATCCAAACCACCAAAACGTCTTAAACATTCATTTAATTCTAACTATAGCAAACCTTATACACTCAACCCTAATCCACCTGCAACCTCATCTGAACGTCAATCTCATACGCAACCCACCTTAAATTATCAACTGAAACTGAAAATAAAATTACGAATCTCAAATTCATACTACCCAACTTTTATAATCTATCAAATCATCCATTACCATCGTCAATTTCTCCTTCCAATTCCAGAAACTGATTTGGGGAAGAACATAAGAAAATCCCTAATACGTAGCTCTCTAATTTTCAATCAAACTGAAATTACAACACCACATAATTGACTCTACTTTAATCTAAAAAGATCCATCTAATATTCATCAACTCTTATCCAAATTCATGTAACACAAATTCAATTCAAGAAACCCTAAATTACCTTTTTCTTTCGATTCATCTTCAGAATAGCTTCACTTCATCAATTCGGTGATAACCCATTAATTCTTCATCTAACATCAACTCAATTCATCTCTCAATTCACCTAAGAACTCGAATTCATTCAATTACTTCATCTACAACCACAAGAACCGTAACTTTTAATTCACAGTAGCATCGACATCTCTTCTTATTCTGAAAGATTAATTGACCCTAATCATCAACACCAGAAACCTAACCTTGATCTTTCTACTCTTGACTCGATCTCAGAATCCTCATGCATGGCTTACGAATTATCAGAGGAAAAGAAACTGAGAAAGAAAGAAAATGATGAAGAAGAAAGAGAAAGAATATAAGAGAATAATTTTCTCTTCGATTGGCGTTGGGAGATAAGTCCAAGGACAAATGACAAAGGTAATCTACAAATGATATGGGGAGCTCATGTCGGCTAAGATGCAAAATGACTATTTTGCCCTTTCTCATAATTTCGTTCAAGTCTTCTTCGTACGGTATCCGATTGCCACGTTCGAGCAGTCCATTCTGCATAACTTATCGAGTTCTATCTAACGGTACTAGTTCCGTATATAGATCATTGTTAGATTAAATTTTAATAATTAACGTTCGAGCTACACTAATTAGTGGCTAAGGCGTCTCTTGACTAGTCTAATAACGTTGACGAGCTTGAGGGTCCTTACAGTACTAATGTCACAACCTGCTTACGTAAGGCCGCATATGGGAATTTTACTGCTGCTGTGAAGGCTATTAGTTCGTCATGGGTGGCTCCAAACAATGCAGAGACAAGACAATCTCTTGAGGATAAACACCCGACTATGCCTCCTCCACAGAAACCTTCTATCCCACTGCATGAGTCGGACTTAGTAGCAGAGACATGGACTATTCTTAGCTGTATCAAATCCTTTCCTAAGGGTACGTCATGTGGCAGGGTCTGCCTTCGGGCACAACACCTTTTGGATGCTTTTTGTGGGGAGGGCTCGGCTGTTGCAGCAGATTTAGTCGTGGAAATAACAATGGTTGTTAATTTGTGGCTCTGTGGGAGATGTCCACTTAAGCTTGCGGAGTTCATTGCATCATCTCCTTTAACGCCTCTTCTCAAGATGGATAACAACATCCATCCCATCGCTGTTGGGACAATTTGGTGTCGTCTTGTATCCAAAGTGGCTATGAAAGGGGTTGGCAAGGACATGGCTGAATACCTATAGGACTATCAGTTCGAGGTAGGTGTTTCTGGAGGTGCGGAGGCAATTTTTCATGCTGTGAACAGGTTTGTCAATAAACACCACATGAATGATAAGCTTACTATGTTGACAGTGGACTTCACAAATGCTTTCAACCTTGTTGACCGTACGGATATGCTTCTCGAGGTGCAGAAGTGATGCCCTTTATATCACCATGGGTTGAATACTTATATGGGCAGCCTGCAAGACTGTATGAAGGGGATTACTACATCTTTTCCTCAGCGGGGGTACAACATGGCGACCCATTGGGGCCGTTATTATTTGCTCTAGTGCTCCACCAGCTTGTAAAGAAAATAAACGAGGAATGTACATTATCCTTACAGTCTTGGTACCTTGACGATGGCACTATTATTGGTGACACAACAGAAGTAGCGAAATCTCTTACGGTTATTCACACGGAAGGGCCAACATTAGGGCTTATTTTGAACATTAAGAAAACAGAAGTTTTCTGGCCTTCTTGTGATGGATGTAAGGTAAGAGATGGGATGTTCCCTGCTGCTGAAATTTCAAGACCAAAAAGTGGTGTTAAATTATTGGGCGGAGCAGTCAGCTTAGATGATGTGTTTGTGAAGGGCCTAGCTTGCCATCAAGAGAGAAGAGAAAGTAGTTGAATTAATGCAGGTTTTATCAAAGCTTCGTGATCCTCAGTGTGAATTACTACTTTTACGTGCATGTATGGGTATTTCCAAGTTGTTATTTGTACTTCGTATTTTCCAGCCAGAATTCATTATGGAGGCAGTGGACATTTTTGACAAAGGCTTGAGAGAGGTGGTTGAGGGCATAGTGGTTTGTGGGGGTCCGTTTTTTGGGGATTTACAATGGAGATTATTTACATTGCCAATTAGATACGGAGGGTTGGGCATATATACTGCTAGAGAGTCTTCTCAATATGCCTTCGTAGCATCACGTGTCCAAACTTGGGGGTTGCAGGATCATATATTAAGGAGTGGGGAGGTAGAAGGCATGGATGACAACTTTAACAAAGCTTTGATGATGTTACAGGAAACTCTCCCTGATTTTGACTTTAGCAGCTTTACTAGTAAAGACACCGCCCCCCTTAAAACCCAGAGTACCTTGGCGTCTTCTCTTTTTGGTAAAGTAGTTAAAGACATGGACAGAGTTTACGAGTTGTCGGGTAGACAAAAACCAGTTTTAGGATGTCTGCAAGCAGGGCATGCTCAGGACTTCCTCCTCGTTATTCCAATTGAAGGCCTTGGGAAGAAGATGTCACATGTGGAGTACCGTACCATCCTTAAATACAGATTGATGATCCCCTTATACCCATCAGACTCTCGGTGTCCTGCTTGTATCACTGGGTGTTTGGACGCTTATGGGGAACATGCAGTTCATTATAAGGTGAACCCTGGTTTTAAACATAGACATGATCATGTGAGGTATATTTTGTATGATATACTATGGAGAGCTAGTATTTCTTCGAAAAAAGAAGCTTCTGTCAACTTTTTGACTGATTCACTCGAGGGGAGATCAATGCTCAGGCCGGCAGATGTTTTAATTTTTGGGCGGGCTAACGGAAAACATGCATGTGTTGATCTTACTGGGGTTTCTCCGTTAGTAGGAATCGGACATGGCTCGTTTACAGTTGGGCAAGCGGCGTTAAGGGCTGCCTCAGGTAAGATAGCGAAACATGAGAAAGCGTATCATGACAATGGGCATGCCTTTATCCCCTTCACTTTTGATACATTTGGTTTTTTATCTCCATAGGCAGTCGGACTCCTCAAAAGAGTCCAGAAAGTCATGCACAATAATGTCATGACTCCTGGGTCGAGAGAGTTTGTTTTTCATAGGTTAGGATTTGCAATTCAAAAAGGGCTTGCGGCGCATCTTGTGGCGAGTTTGCCTATTTCCTCGATGTAATTAATCATTGTTTATTAAATATCAGTTTATAAGAATATATTTTGATATTGATATTGTGATTATATATGAGATAAAAAAAGATATGGGGTAGTATTGTGTTTATATAGAAACTAATTATTTGATAATAAAATTATCCATAGGTTAATAAGATATTAATTAATATATAAATTAATACTTATTAATTTATCGGTTAATTAATTAATGTATTATAAAAACAAAATTAATTAAAACCACACAAAGCTTTTGGTTGGCAACCTAGCGACAAGCTGGGGTTCAACTCCTTTTTGAATAGCAACACCTAATCTATAGAAAATGAACCTACCTACTCCACTACTAGCGTCATTGCTAAAGAAATAATTCTTCAGACGCTTGAAAAAGGCTAAAGTATCCTCACCAAGTTCGCCTAAGGTAGTAAAAGCCAGAACACCCAATCCATATCCATGTGCAACACACTTGTCCGAGTATTTGGTATGTTTACGTGAAACAACACCAGAAATAGCCTTCCCAGGGACAAACTAGCGGACACCATCGCCAGTGAAAGGAGAGACACATGTAACATCCATGCAAACATCTTTCCCATTCTCCCAGTTGAAAACGAGGATATCAGCGGGCTTTAGGTCTTTTCCATCATCTGATCGAAGACCGAGAGGAACCTCCTTGCGTGCAGGCACATTGGCTTTGTAACAAATATCGAAGACAACATCACGAACAACGTCATGACGAAACTTATATCCAATATCCTTAGCACAATGAAGCGTATGATCTCCAAAACTGTCCATAGATTTGTTTCAACTTGGGCATAAACTATTATCAACAAACAGAGGAATACCAAGACGATAACAAATCACAACTCTAAATTGTCGAGGTCCAAGGCATTGATTAAGCCCACTAATGGGAACCGCCAAAAGATAATCTTGGGCATGTTTAACACGGTTGCAGTGCCATAGTGCGGAATCTCTTGCAGACATAAGAAATTGATCTGGAATTTTCTTCTTGACTGCATCAAAATAAACTACTGCCAGGGAGTGCATGGAAGGGGGGGGCAGAATCATCGACACAGTAAGTAGACGGTAATCCACATACCTGGGTAAAGGTCTGAAGATCCAACTGATAAGCTGACCCTCTGTCTGTTGAGAATAAATCACCAAGGATCACTTTCTGCATTGAAGTAGTCTGGCTCTGAGAAGCAAGAAAACAATAAGCACGGGTGTCATCCATGGTATAAATACCAAGTCCACCATCCTTAATAGGCAAGGTAACTAATCTCTTCTGTAGAGGACCAAAACCCGCACCATCTCCAGTAATTAGTAGCCTCAAATACTGATATAACTTGTCATCATAAAGATCAGTGGCAGTTTGTAGAGCAGCAGGATTGGTAGTTCGCATTACAAAATAAAGTCTAGACACACCAATACAGTTGCGAAGTAAGAGCATCTCACTTTGAGGATCTTTGAGTTTTTTGATCGCCTCCATTAATTGAACAGTTTTGTGCACCCTGTTCAATAACATGTTGCTAATGAAGTTCATATCCAAACTCACCGGACTACCCAACATTTTAACACCCTTAGAAGGTCTACCAATATCTGAGGGGAAAACACCATCTGTTGCTCTTCTGGGATCGACGGAAGGCCAAAATACCTCCGTTTTATTTATATTGAGGTGTAACCCCCTACTTGGTCCTTCAGATTCAACTATACGCAAAGCCTTAGCCACCTCCAAAGTGTCACCAATAATTGTACCATCATCCAGGTACCATTATTAATATCTCGCTTAATTAATAATTTTTGGTAGTCCCGACAACATTAATTTATAGACTTTCTACTGTAGAATAAAGAGGGTACTATGTTTTTAAAGAGGGTACTATTTAGAAAACAGGAAACCAAGAAAAAAAATCACCGTCCATTAAAAAAAAACTAAAGTTTGCTTTAAAAACATAAGAAGAATTTATACTAGAAGTAACTTGTAATTTCACTTGCTTAACTACATCAACTGAGGTTGTGGCATCGTCGAAGATAATATAGTTCATTGTCTTCCGAGTGGTCCAACATATTGTTGTTGGAATAATTGGCCATGTTTTCTACGCACATGATGAGACAATTTAAAATGTCACTATTGATGATTGTGTCGATGCAATCAGGCATTGCATGCTAGATGCTCATTTCATCCCTAAAATACTTCCAAACTTGGGAGGTTGAAGAACAAATATGTGGCCGAGTCACCAGCCCGGTGACATAGTAAATGGCAACTTTTGATAATTGCGTCAATGCAATTATGCATTGCTTACTAGATGCCCACTACATCCCTAAAATACTTCCAAACATGGGAGGAAAAACTAAAAGGGAATAACAAATATGAGGATGATTTACCAACGTTACATTACGATATAGTAAACAATCATTTACTAAAAGCTTTCCTTTCCTTTATAAGGTATCCATTATTGCAAGTCTCCTGTAGAAGACTGACTAAAGAAAGAAACCTACCTATGAATCCATGATCTTAACCAAACACTAATGCTAGAGTAATGCTCGGCTGAACCCATTAGCATTGGTATGTCAAGTTAGTTGTCAAATTTAGATGAAAAAATGCATTCTTGATTTAGTCTCCTAAATGTCAGTTTTAAAGTTATCCTTGAAGAATGGAGATTGAAGACTACACGAAGACATCTTGGAGAACTTCATTGAAGGTTAGTAACAAGTACTTGATTCTCTTGTTTATTATGTATCTTTATCTATTGAAACAAGTGCCCACTCTATGAAACAATTTCTATGGCGTTAAATATATATTTATATGATGTACATCTTTTTCAACCCTTGTGCTCGAGCCTAGGGTTGCCAACGGGTACCCGAATACCCGGAAACGAACCGGAACCGGGTATCCCGGGTCCAAATGTTGGACCCATTAGTAATTTTCCTACCCGACGGGTAGACCCGTTTAAGAACCATTAATATCGGGTTCTTATCGGGTATACCCGACGGGTATCGGGTACCCCGTTTAGATGTAACTCATATTCAGGGCTTAATTTTAAAAAGTTCTTAGGGTTATAATTTTTTTTTTTTGAAGGAAATTAGGGTTATAATTATTCTTCGTCATTTTGTTCAAGCCGTACTTCTTCCCGCTTCTTCTCCTCCTCGGATTCACATCAATTTAAGAGATAATAGAAATTGTTATACAATCAAATCTTGCTATTAGTGTTGGAAACAACAAAATCTGAATCAACTTTTTTCTATACATTAGGTACCGCATATCCTGTTGGAAGCACAACTGATGCTTGCTTGATTGATATGGAAAAAATGATTAGTTTGTCTTTCCCATTTTTCTGTTTTGCTAGTGGAAGTAGAACAACAATCTTACACCGTACAAATCATTTAATACAAGTCTTATATTTTCTTTCTTTCTATTTTGAATTTTTTGTCTATATGATGTTCACCCATGTCCATGACTGAAGTGGATAATCATGATATCATGATCGGCTGTATATCAAATATTTTTGCAAATAAGTAGGACTTCAGTGGTGAAAATTTCAGTTACGATGAATATAGTGCACCCGTATATATCATGAATTTGTTATGTTTTGGCGTACAAACGGAATCGATGACATTTACCTTCAGAACTTGGATATTATTTTCTCAAAATTGTGAAGATCTTGTTGTTAGGTGAAGTCAGTGAAATTGTTAAGTAAATAATTGGGTTGGATAGATTACTGGAAGTTCAAGGGCACTGCACTAATGCAGTATGGGTTCAGAGAAAAATGAGACCAAATTCATAACCCAAACAAATGAAATTACGAGATTTTTTTTTGATGAAACTGATAACCCAAACAACTTAGTTTTGAGAACCGATTAGGACCCAGAACCGGGAGTCTTACCGGGTCCGGTTTTGGGTCCAACAATTTTGGAACCGGACCCGATAGGACCCGTTGGCAGCCCTACTCGAGCCCACTTCTTTGCATCTTCCCTATCAATCCACTCATAGTTATTTGCATAGTGACCACTTGTGTTCTCGGAAACTTGCACATGTTGGGGTTGATCTTGCATAACTTCCCCTTGCTCTTCAATAACCATCTCTTGATCTTCCATATCCACCTCTTGGTCTTCCACCGGAATGTACGGTACAATCTATAATAGAATGACATATGTCACATAATTATTCACAAAAGAAATTTAAACACACACAAACGTCTGAGTCAACCAGTGATATTCCAGCCGTCATAGAGTATACGGCTGGGTCGATAAGTGATATCCCAACCGTCATAGGGTATACGGCTGGGTAGATAAGTATGATTCCAGCCGTCACAACTTACACGGCTGGGTCTAAAAGTATTATTCCGAACCATAAAATTGTTACGTCCAGGTATTCCAAGACGTAAATTGGCATGTAACTGCATGAGTCGTCTTACGGCCTAGAAAACGTGACGTAAAAAAAGTTATGGCCGGGCGGCCAGGATACCAAACCGCCACCGACACTATTAAATGCTTCCCATGCACGTAGAAAAAACCTGGCCGTAATTTTTTAGTAACGGCCAGGAAAATACATCGTCCCAGCCGTAACTATTTGATAACGGTTGGGAGTTCATTTATTGTGAGCCGTAACGTAAGATAACGGCCAGGAGTTCATGGTTTCCCAGCCGTGATTATACCTGTCGGCTGGAAACTTAGGGTTTTCGGAACGAAAAAAACGAAACTTCTTGCCTTAAAAACTGAAATTGGAGTTAGAATAGAGGTATACCTGGTAATCTTGAGCATTGATCTCTTCGATTTCTTCTGCTTCTTGGGTTGGTCCTTCGAAATCATCGTAAGGTTCATAAGGGTTAGTTTGAGTTTGAGAAAATATTTCTTGATTTTCTGAAAAATCAGCAAAGAACTGATCGTTGTTGATGGGTATTAATATGTTATCATATTTTGAAGATGAAGTCTCACCTACATCAAAAGAACAATTAATTGGGGGATATGGATTTTAATTGGGGGATATCACTAGAGGACAAAATAGGGATCCGAATATCCTAGCTGGGTTACCCCTTATGTAATTAATTTATTATTTCCTAATCTAACCCTCCCTAATTAGGATTAGTTACTAATTAAGATTAGTAAAATCTTAATGATTTGGGGGATATATTTAGTGTTTTTGAGTTTATTTGAATTTTTTGTGGGTAGAAGGAGGGGAAAAAATTTAGAGTAGAATTATTATTTTTTTGAAAATGGAAGATGAATTTGAAGAGAGACTTGCAGCTGCTGAATCCTTGGCTCAACTACAACAACAATCATATCTTCAATCTTCAGTTAATGATAACACCTCCCAATTGGAGTTATATGATGAACCAACACCCTTGGATCACGATTTTCGTGACCATGAGGAGTTATGTGAAGAACCAACTCAAGAAAGTAAACATGTTCAACATACAAGCATCCCCAACACACAGGTAATGCTTCAAAGAGGTCGAAAATTTGTTTTTTTTTTCAAACCGCCATTTCTGTCCGAAAAGCGAAAAACCCAAGATGCGCGTTATATGAATACCATCACAGGAACCTCTATAACCGGCATTGTATTCATACAAATTTGAATGCCGGTTTAAAATATCCCCAAGTTCAAGAACATACCGCGTACCATTCAAACCAAGATTGTATGCCGGTTTGAATTTTTACTTTTACCAACCACCGAATATTGTATGGAATACTCAAACCGGATGACCGTACATGACACACCATGCTTAGGTTTGTGATACCTGCAGATAGATCCTTGTATGTCGATGAATTAGGTTTAATAGGAAAAACATACAGAAACAAATTATATTTTGAACTTAAAAACCGGCATTCCTTTTTTTGATCTATGTATGCCGGTACGATATCCCGGCATAGTAACTGAATTTGTAAAAATGCCGGTATTACGTTCACAAATGTACCTTCACGGATTCTAAGTGCATTACGTTCACCACCACTCTCCCAATCTAATCCTCTTGTTTGAAACCCCAAACGCTTCTTGCGACCCGCATCTATCCCCAGGGAGCGTGGACCGGGAGTATCAAGACCGTCCTTTCTCCTTTTTTAGTGAGAATAGGACCTTTATTTTTCCTCGATACTTTGGCTTTTGACCTATAACATAAACAAACGAAACAAACATAAGAAAAGTCATCACAGTTTGTAAACCGGCATTGAAATTCTTAAAACAACTAATGCCGGTAACATGTACCAAGCATATATGTTCAAATATCGAGCATGCCGGTTTTTGAGTTTTTCTTCTGAATGTTTCAAGTGTCAAACCTAAGATACACGAATTGAACTACCGATGCCGTATTTCAAAACCGCAATGACGAAACCTAGATATAATGCTGGTAAAAAAAAAAAAAAAAATCCCGTGTGTTTTAAGTTGACTATGGAATAGCCTTCAACCCAATTCGAATGCCGGTCCTAAAATCTAATTTTCAGAACTCGTTTCGGTTTGGTGTTCAACTACTATCGTATGCCGGTATTGATATTTCAGGTTCAGAAGTTAAACCAAACATGGTGTTCAAACTAAGATTGAATGCCGGTTTTTCTCGCAACTCCACGCTTTCACCAATTTTGGCGATTCTAACCTAAACCCATGGCTAAAAATCGATTAAAACAATCATAAATGAGCTAAAAAAACACTTACCTTCTCGAGAAGCCATGATTGGTTGATCATCCGAGTTGGATGCTTCTTCCTCTTCTAGTTCTTGAGCAATGTTCTTGATTCTTTGCTCATGTGTTTGTTGAGCAATCGATTTATTTTTTCTTTTGATTTCTTTCGTGGAGGCATGGTTATGGTAGGTTAGTCAACGAAGAAATTTTTGATTCAACGATTAATCGTCGATGAAGAATGAACGATGAGGAAGACGATGAAGATTTTTTTTTTCTTCTAAACCTAACCCTATGCCGGTACAAATTGAATTGGGGGATATATGAATTTGGTATTTAGATTTTATTGTTTTAGGGAAAGGGCATTACAGTAATTTCATAATGTTTTTTAATTAATGAAGGGATATTCTGGTATTTTCGCACCCAAAAGACACCCCTTATCAGCCACAAATGGTTGGGGGAAGTAATTCATATCCCCCAATTAAAATCCATATCCCCCAATTAATAGTTCCATCAAAAGTCTTGCTTGAATCACTCATTTTCCAAAAAAAATCCCAAATTTTTTTCCCCTCCCCTTCTTCTTCTTCTCTTCCCTCTATTTTTTTTTGTTTCCATTTCATCTACACCTAATTTAAAGAGATGAATTAGTCTTAAATCATGATTAATAATGTTAATCAAGTTTATTATCTAAAACCATATGAGGGCAGTTTAGTCATTATATAAGTATCGGATAGGGGGTTACTATTTGGTGACCCAAAAAAGCCCCCAGAAGACCAAGACTTTTTCAGCCCAAAAAATAGGATTCTTTGTTTGGGCACTACCTAAAGAAAACCCTGGAGAGGCTCTGTCTCGCACATCGGTTTTGAGCATGAACAATGGAAAATGAAATTAGGGTCAGCAAATATTTGTTGAGAGAAAAAGTCTCTGAAGGATCTCTATCGATCATTTGGAAAGCTGAGCATAGAACCAGTAGAGAAGAAGTGATTCTGAAACAAGTTTTTCTCTCAAAACTCAACCAAAATCTTAAGGATTGTTTAGATTGTGAACTCAACTTCTTGTCAAGTGTGAAACACCCAAATATTATTCATCTTATTGAAGTTATTAAGGTTCTTCTTACTTTAAGCCTTAAAGCTTGCTCTTTTCATTTTTAACTAATCAATGACCTTAAAGGTGTTTGTTTTATTGACACAAAGAACTAGATTGAAATGGCTGCTGTTATTTTATCCCAGGTAGAAGGTTGTGTATTCTTGGTTTTGGAGTTCTGCTCTGGAGGAAATCTAGCTGCGTATATAAAGCAACATGGGAGAGTCGAGGAGCAAGTTGTGAAGCGATTTACACAGCAACTAGGTATAGATTATCCTTGGCATACTTGCATCTAAAGCATGGTTTTCCTTTAGTTCTTTCAATTTTGCGATTCAGTCCAATAGATGTCTTGTATGATGCAGGAGCTGGTTTGAAAGTAATGCATGCGCACCATGTCATTCATCGTGATTTGAAACCAGAGGTAGAGATTATCACAACATAACAGCTTTAGTATGGTGGACAAGTAGACCTTAGATTAATAAGTGCACCATCGCTTACTGATATTATTACATTTCGTTGCAACTTTGCAAGGATTTCGTACTAATCTTTTGATTGCATAGCTTTGTATCCTGGTTTAGGCTTGTTATAACTGTTACGATTGTGTTTTGCAACTACTAACTTGTTAGAAATCAGTCTTTCTTTGAATTTGCTGACCGAGATGCTTATATTGACAGAATGTTCTGCTATCGACAACTGAAACTGATGCTGTGATAAAGATTGCTGATTTTGGCCTCGCAAGGTATTAATAGAAGAAATGATAACTAAAGCCCAAGCTAAGCATATCTTGTAGGTCGTGGACTGAACAATTTCTGATCTTTATATTTTGAGAAAGTAGATTTATTCATCCAGGAGATAATGCTGAGACAGTTTGTGGGTCTCCACTGTACATGGCTCCAGAGATTCTTCAGTTTCAAAGATACGATGAAAAGGTATTAGATATGAAAATTGCAAATTTATTTAAAATAAAGAAGACTGAATCTCTAGGGTTTGAATACAGATCGACATGTGGAGTGTAGGCGTGATTCTTTTTGAGCTTTTGAATGGTTACCCACCTTTTCGTGGTAGAAGTAATGTTCAGGTAACCTCCCTACTTCTCACTCAGGGCACTCTTTGAAATCCAGATGCTCTAACATATGTTGTGTCAAATTTTCTCTGCATCAGCTGATAAAAAACATCAACAAGTGTTCTGATTTGCCCTTTTCTCGGTTCATTCTTCCTGAATTGCACCCAGACTGTATTGAGATCTGTACCAAGCTACTCTGCCCAAACCCAGGTTAAGCCTTTCAGAATCTTTAAATCCGTGTTATTTTTTCAATGATCTAAGTGGTGACTTATGGTATCCATTCATATATGCAGTAAATCGTTTGTCCTTTGATGAGTTCTATCAGCATAGTTTCTTGAAGAGGCTGAATGGTTGATCAGGTAGTAAGAATTCGTATCTTTCAGTGTGTTGCTTCCAGAGGGGAGGAGTTGATCAAAAAATAAAATTACTTGATTTCAGTTGGTGTTGCCAATCAATGTGTTTTGTTAGCGAAATACCCTACTGGTGCTAATTGTGTGATAACAGCTTTTGCAAACATGTATCATTTATTCACCTGGTTTGAGGTCTAGAAATTGCTCAGTTTCAATTGCTTCTATCTTAAGACTCCTGTGAGTTCGGTTACTGATTTGTGAGTCAAGAAGTACTTGAGTTTTGCATTTACAAATGGCTGAGCTGCAGAAATTTGCTGATCTCCTTCGGAACTGTTCTAAGTATTCCTTACTGGATCATGGACGTCAAATTCACACAGCTGTGCTGAAGATGGGATTTGGAGTTGATCTCATGATAAACAATGATCTTGTTGGTATGTATGGCAAGTGTGGTGCAACTAGTACAGCTCATAAAGTTTTCGATGAAATGCCTGTAAGAAATGTAGTCTCATGGACGACACTTATGACTGGGTACTTGGGAAACGGCAATGCCAAAGCTTCATTGTCTCTGTTCTTTCAAATGGGTTACTCAGGAATTGAACCTAATGATTTTACTTTCTCAACTAATCTAAAGGCTTGTGGAATTCTGGGTATTCGTGAGACTGGAATGCAGATACATGCGCTCTGTGTGAAAACAGGATTCGAGTCTGTATCAGTTGTCGGAAATTCAATTATGGATATGTACTCAAAATGTGGAAGATTAGATGAAGCAACTCAAATGTTCGATGAATTGCCTTCTAGAAATCTCATTAGTTGGAACACAATATTGTCAGGATACGCCCATGACGGACATAGTTATAGACCTCTGGAGTTAATCCGGAGAATGCAAGAAGAAGGAGAAATCCCCGATAATTTTACTTTTGTGAGTGCATTAAAAGCTTGTGGTGGTGTTGGGGCAATGCACGAGGGACAGCAAATTCATGCCTCACTGATGAGAAGGGGGTTCGATATTTCGCGGCAGACAATTCTAGCTTGTGCTCTTGTTGATTACTATGTTAAATGCAGAAGTTTATCTGAAGCAAGATATGTCTTTAATCAAATTGAGCAGAAGAATGTAGTTTGCTGGACTACAATGATAGCGGGTTACACTCAAGCAGGAGATGCACAGAATTCGATGGAATTATTTGGGCAGACTAGGGTAGTAGATGTTCAAGTTGATGGTTTCATTCTCTCAAGCATGATAGGCGTTTTTGCAGATTTAGCCCTTGTGGAGCAAGGGAAACAAGTACATTCTTATACCATTAAGGTTCCATCTGGTTTAGATGTTTCAGTGGCAAATTCAATTGTAGATATGTACCTTAAATGTGGGTTAGCAGAAGAAGCTAAAAGACGTTTTAGTGAAATATCAGAACCCAACGTAATTTCTTGGACAGTGATGATAACTGGATGTGGAAAACACGGATATGGCAAAGAAGTAATCCAACTGTTTGAACAAATGCAGCTGGAGAATATCGATCCCGATGAGGTAACTTATTTAGCTGTACTTTCTGCTTGTAGCCATGCTGGGCTCATAGAAGAAAGTCACAAGTATTTCTCGAGGCTATGTGGGGACCATAGGATCAAACCGAAAGTAGAGCACTACTCTTGTATGGTAGATCTTCTTGGTAGAGCTGGTAAGTTAAAAGAAGCTAAGAATCTTATTAACAATATGGAAGTTGAACCAAATGTAGGGATATGGCAGACACTGTTAGGAGCTTGCCGAGTTCATAAAGACTTAGAACTAGGAAAGGAAGTTGGAGAGATTCTGTTGAGACTAGATGATAATAACCCAGTAAATTATGTGATGATGTCGAACCTTTTTGCTGAGTCTGGGGAATGGAGGGAGTGTCAGAGAGTTCGGGAACTGATGAAACAGAAGGGTTTGAAGAAAGAAGCAGGGTGTAGTTGGGTTGAAATTGACAAGGAAGTACACTATTTTTACGGAGGAGATGACAGACACCCACTCACAGAGAACATTCACAACCTGTTGAAAGAGATGGAGAAAAGGATGAAAGAAGAAACAGGTTATGTTTACAGGGCGAGGTTTTCGTTGCATGATGTAGAAGATGAGTCGAAGGAAGAGAGTTTGAGAATGCACAGTGAGAAGTTGGCAATTGGTCTAGGGTTATTATTAGGAGGGGACTTGGAGGAGAAAGGAGGTGTGATGAGAATTTTTAAGAACTTGAGGGTTTGTGGGGATTGCCACGAGTTTATAAAAGTATTGTCAAGGATTTTGAAGAAGGTGGTTTTCGTAGTTAGAGATGCCAACAGGTTTCATAGGTTTGAGAAAGGGGTTTGTTCTTGTGGGGATTACTGGTGATTATTTGAAGTTTGCACTGTAAAGTCTGTATTCATTCTTTTCGTCTCTAAACTTGGTTGGACAAGATTGCCTCATCCATAAGATACAACCTTGCGTTGAATGCACCCCATTATCGCCATTTTTATTTGTCTCAGACTCTCAATGGCCATTGGCCGATCTTCTGATTCATTTTTTCTGACTTTCACTGAACGCTATTTTAGTAATTTATTGTACAATCTCACCACGCATGTTATGTGTCTGGTTCTGAATCTTATTTTGCGCACCCATTTACGTTCTGAACCTTTATTTCCAAGTTACATGGAACTTGACTTGCTAGTTGCTACATTTACAGTGTACACAGCTCTAGTCTTACAAAAAAGTGCGTTAAGGCCGCCACTGCCATTGCTAGCTAGATCTAGGCTTCATCCAAGAACTGTCTATGTTGCGTATGGAGCTCACATATTAAAAAAATGTTGATTTTGCTCATCCTCTCAAAATATTGATGATGTTAGATCATCCTCGTCTCCACATGTGGTTTACCAATAGGGAGAATAAGAAAACTACAGGTTAGGTAATGGGAGCGATGAATGCTGCTTAATGCTTACATACTTATAATTATCTGGCTTATATTCCAAGTACTGCAAAATGGTAGTTGTAACATGTAAACAGCTTGGTTGCGCCACATTTGGCCCAACAGTCATGGCACCCTATATGACGAAGTAGCAGGTGAAAAGATTATGCAACAACTGTCATACGATTAATGCATTGAGAGCATGAAGTTAAAATTTATACTTTTATCAAGAACTTAGAACCCTTGATAATGTTTTCGGAGATATACGAGCATAGTGGTGTTGCTCGTATAGAGCTCCTAGAACTCTAGTAGTGAGGGTGGAAGCAAGGACTTTGTAACTTGAACCTTGTATTGATTGATTCTTGATTGCTTACTTACAAATGAATACAACATGCCTATTTATAGGCTACAAAAGAAGAAGAGAACTATGCCTATGGAGGCTAACAACTATGCCTTTGGAGGCTAACAACTATGCCTATGGAGGCTAACAACTATGCCTTTGGAGGCTAACAACTATGCCTATGGAGGCTTACCAAACCAACTACTAGACAATCTAGTATTCTTGTTTGATTTGTCTAACCCTAGAACACTCATTTTACACATGTTAATTGTCTAATATTGACTCTAGACATCCTAGATATTTCTAGGTTAGTCTAGATAGGTGTGAACTCTTGACTAAGTTGGTGTTGAATATTTAACACTCCCCCTCAACACCTACTTTCCTACTTCTCTTTATCGTAGACGTTTCGGTCCCCTTCATAGTTTAAATATGTTTTGGTCATCTTCATAGTTTAAGGACGTTTCGGTCCTCTTCGGAAGTTTAAAGACATTACGGTCCTCTTCGTAGTTTTAGAACATACGGGTTCCATCGTAGTTTAGGGACATTGCGGTCCTCTTCTTAGTTTAGGGACATTTCGGTCCTCTTCGTTTCAGTAAAATACTTCTTGTACTCTTTAGACAACTCATAGGATTTTCACCCACTTTTGTTGTTCTCTATCTCATCACCACTTGGTGATTGCTTCCGTTTCTTCACAACATTTTTGTTGTTTCTTCTTCTATCCATCTTTGTTCCAGTCACGCTTTTGTTCGAAAACTGTAACACTTCTTTGGTTATCCAGATTCTCTCACAATCTTTCATTTCGTCAAGCTTCTGCCACAAGCTCTGACTATTCTTATTCTTGTTATTTGATGTTACAAATTTGCCACTTTATCCAGATTTGCCACATTTCGAATTGTGAATGATTTGCCACGCTATGACATAATTGTCACACTTTGGTTTGTACGTATTTAAACAAACACACCGTAAATCCATTTAGACTTCATTTGGACATTACAAATTAGGTAATTCCAACACTCCCGTAATTTGTAATGGCTCTGTTTTTTGATATTCACCCAATCTCCGTTTGCGGCTTCTTAGCTCCTCATGCTTGCTTCGCTTGCAGTAAACTCTTTATGTTTGCCGCCACGTTTTTTTTTTTTTTTTTTGTTCTTCTTCTTATCACGAGTATGATTTAGTATCTCGTGACAAACATGCCATGCTTTTCTTCGACAATTGAGGAAGCAATCTGTTGCTCTTACCCTCAATATTCTTTTTTTTTTTTTTTTTTTCTTCCCGATTTGAGGAAACAACCACTTATTGTTCTTACCCTCAAACCCTTCTCTGATCACTTATTAGGAAGTGACCCTTTCTTCTTCTCTTTTATCTTGTTTTTTTTTTTCATGGAGACCCCTTCTTTTTTTTTCTTCATGGAGACCCCATTTCTTCTCTTTTAGTATTTCTTGCTCATTTAGTATGTCTCCTAACTTCTGCGTGCAAGCCTCTTACAAATTCAACATTTTTGAAATGTCGATATTACAAAAGCTTTGTCTTGTAGTAGCAGTAGTTTTTTCTTCTTCCAGTGGATACATGTCCACCGGCTTCGTGTCACAAGTAGAAACTTGATGTTGTCGTGACAAACATGGCTTTCTTGCCATTTTTTTTCTCTCTCAAAACCGAGTAGGTCGTCTCATTGAGGCTCTCTTCCCACAATATGAGGAGGCGATCATTTGAAGCTCTCTTCCCTCAATATATGGAGGCATTCGTTGTTGACGTTTTCATGATATCGGCTTCTAAAACTCTTGAACGATTGTGGAGGCAATCCTTGGTGCACTCTTCCCACAATTGTCTTTAGAATTTTGTAAACAATTTGAGGAGGAAAATTATTGCTCTCTTCCCTCAAACTTGTCTTTTGGTCACTTATCAAAAAGTGATTTCTTTTTTTCTTCTCTACTTTTCTTTTTCCACATGGAGGCGTTTTTTGCTCATGTGAAGGTAGGATTTTTTTTTTTTTTTTTTTTTTTGACAGTTGGAATGGTTGAAATCTTCTTAGTGGTGTTTGCATCTTCTCCTTCTTAAACTTCATATCTTCTCAACTCGAAAGCTTTGAAACCCATCAATTCGTAGCGGAAACTTTTACGCCCATTTCGGATCGAATGAGCTCTGATACCAAGTTAAAATTTATACTTTTATCAAGAACTTAGAACCCTTGATAATATTTTCGGAGATATACGAGCATAGTGGTGTTGCTCGTATAGAGCTCCTAGAACTCTAGTAGTGAGGGTGGAAGCAAGGACTTTGTAACTTGAACCTTGTATTGATTGATTCTTGATTGCTTACTTACAAATGAATACAACATGCCTATTTATAGGCTACAAAAGAAGAAGAGAATTATGCCTATGGAGGCTAACAACTATGCCTTTGGAGGCTAACAACTATGCCTATGGAGGCTTACCAAACCAACTACTAGACAATCTAGTATTCTTGTTTGATTTGTCTATCCCTAGAACACTCATTTTACACATGTTAATTGTCTAATATTGACTCTAGACATCCTAGATATTTCTAGGTTAGTCTAGATAGGTGTGAACCCTTGACTAAGTTGATGTTGAATATTTAACACATGATCATACTGTACCATTTATATCGAAAATCTGTAGTTGGTGCAAGGCTGATTATCAGCACAAAAAATAACTCACATTCACCTTTTCCGTGATTCCGTTCCATAAGACTGAGAGTGTGGAAACAAGAAAGGAGAAACAGAATAAGAATGAAGTTCAAGTCAATCCAATGCAAAAACTACAATTTTTCAATTATTAGTATAAGTTTTTCGCCCACAAAGGGCATGAACAAAATAGACACACGAATGAAAATACAGAAGTATACCAAGTATGGTTATTATTCTAAGTTTACATAACAATGTTTTCTTCACACAAATTGAGGGAATTGAATCACTAATCACCAATTTAAAAGGTTCGGGTACGACGTAAACTGGTAATCAAAAACAGGTTCAAACTCATGTAGTGGTGACGGTTGCCAGCTAAAATCGTTCACAACAGTAGCATCAGGCCAGAGTTCTTGATCAACTTCATCAGTTCGCAGCGACAGCAAACCGCTGATGTCGCTTATCTTGTCATCTACTACATTGACCCCGCCTATAAACTGGGAAATTTCTCGGGTCGGATCTGAATCACATTCAAACCCGTAATTTTGTTGATGGAACTGATCTTCATTGTTCGGTGGTGATTCTTGGTTAGGAATCGTAGAATCATTTGACGACGACTTATCAAAAGAAAGATCAAACTCACTTGACAATTCAGGTTCGGGTGCAGATGCGGGTACGTCAGTAACTAACCCCGGATTTAAAAAGTTAGAGAAGACAGCCGCAAGATCAATAGCAGGAGGAGTAACAGTTTCATCAGTGTTCTGAATTGGATCATCGCAGTCAGGTGAACTACCCATGAATACCCGACTGGGTCTGTACCGAACAGATTTTGCTCTACGATTTTTCCGACAACCGCCACCAACGGGTACATTACGTAGCGAGCCACCTTTAGTCCAATACCTTTTACAGCCTTTGCAAAAGTAGCGAGGTTGTGAAAGACTATAGTTGTTGTAGTAACAAAATTTGGTATTTGGTGAAGCACATCTTGGACAGTTAGGTGCTATTTCGACGTGATGAGATTTATTCCACTTTTGATTATTGTTTTCGATGATCATCATTGAATTTTGATCAGGGCACTGAAACATTTCTTCAAAGTCATCTGATTTGAACATAACTAAACCAGTTGTGGCAGAATTGTGATGGGAAGAGGAGAGAAAGAAGGAGAGAGAGAGAGAGAGAGAGAGGTGAGAAATGGAGGAGGGAGTGTGGAGATATCTATAATGCGTGGGTAATGTACTAATATGCATGGATCAAGCGTGGGCGGTTTAAGAACCGTTTAATCCAAGGAAAGTCGTTATGATTTTACTATTACTAGTTAGCTAGTATTTCATTTCATGCTATTGGCAACTCTCTTTCATTGGCCGAGAAGTAATTGAAATGGATTTCTGCTTCAAGGCCGACGCAGGTGGACATATTGTAAGGACGCGTCGTTGAGCTTGAGAAATAGGGGTCGGTCAACTTATTTCATAGGTTATTCTTATGCACTGTCGGTCTTTGGGACCAGTAAGGACTCGGATGAGCTCCTTTCCGAAATTGAATCCGAATTTGTGCACACTTCTTAACAAGTGTGTGCACGTAATATTTTAATTTATATCATTAATTTAATTTAGGGAGTTATATAATGAGGGTCGAAATTTTAAACATAGCGAGTAATAAGGTTATCAATTAAATGATCAACCAATCAGTAAAAGATGTTAAATATACATTCTTTAAAGGATCGGGAACAAATTTGGACTCAAATTATGATGAAATGAGGTCAACCTTAATCGATGGAGTGAGTGGAAGCAAGGCATGTTGAAATGTTGCTTAAGAAGGGTAACGTGCCGAGTTATCCTTACTATTCCCTCCTCTTACGTTTCTTTCATGAACGATTATGATCAATCAATCACTCGCAGTGGAGTTAGGGCTTGAGAGTGTTGATGAAGTTAGATTCACGTACACTTAGTTCTTGATATCTGTGTTGTGCATCAGATTCAGAATCACATATCTCATCTTTCCCTTTTTATTAAATATCCTTCCTCGGAATCAAACAAAGTAAACTCAAAATTTGACTTTACTAATAAACTCTAATTATTAAGTCAACGATTGTACAAGCTTTGGACATACTCTATGGATAGATGTACCACCACAAACAGTTCAGAGGTGTTTCTTGTTCAGATTACAGATGCAAGTAGAATCCACAATATGCGTATAAATTTGTGTTTTGGCCCTTTGGCTACTCATTTAGTCATATTAAGACACAAATTTGAATTGGGAAATAATCCGATGATGCATCAATTTTTGGTCAATCATAATCATTTCTCAATAGCCCAAAAACGTTTAGGTGTTGTAAAACACCTAATTTTATATCTAGTATTTATGCTTTCTTTGTTATTATTATTGGGAATTGCATCTCTTATGTTTGAATTTGAAATATTAGGTGCAATAAAGTCTTTGGGAGCAAAAGAAGGAAAAAAGCGTCTATTTGGAGTGTAAAGGGCAAACAGATCACTTCACATGCGAGTGTAGCTGATGCGGCGAGAAAGGGGCGGAAGAATGAACTGTCAGTTGTGCAAAACTGACAGTTGAGCAAAATCTATGAATAAGCTTGTCGGATCCCTGGAACCGACAGTACAAAAAGTTGAAAATTTAGTGGGTGGCCCTTATCTGGGTGTTGGGTTATCATTATCCAGCCTGGTTTCATTACAACCACGATTCAATGAGAGATATTTCTCTCATCCATCTGAAATTCAGACAGAAGAAAACACAAGCAGTGATTCTTGCTACCGAAATTCACAAACCCTAAGATCGAGAAAATGGGATTCTGTCGTCCATTTGAGCAGATGGGTTTGCTGTTGAGATCTAACAGCTGAGGTATTTGATCAGTTGAGGGTTTGTGGCTATTGTGTGGATGTGTAAAGCAATTAGGTGTTTGAACTACTCTGGATCTGAAATTGATGCTGTTGTTGAAGTGAATCTGAGATTTCAGAGATAGGTTTTGAGCAGAATGAGCTATGGAGGTTTGCAGGGACAATGTATGTGAAGTTGGATATGATTATAAATGGGTTTTGTGGTGTTCTGAAATTGAATCTAGCACTAAACAAAGATGGGTTGCAGTGAGCATAGTTTGGCAAGAGTTGGTATAATGAAATGGAATGTCCTGGTGTTGCAAGGGTTAGTGAGTGGAGTTGCAGCTGAGTTGATGTTGCTGCCATCAGTTCATAGTAATGAAAACTGCAGTGGTTGCTGTTGTGAGAATGATGCACAGCATGAACTGAGTTGCAGTTACAAAGCTGGGGTGAGAGCACTTGAACTGTTGGAATGGGGAGGAAGATTGATTGAGAAATTGCAGTGATTGAAGAAGATGGTGATGGCCATGGAGATAGATAGTGGTGTTACAGGGATGGTTATGAAGCAGCAGGGAGTAATGGCTTGGTTGTACTGAGGTGCCGCAAAAAAGGAGCAGCTGGAGTGAAATGGCCTGAGCTGGTAATGTTGTTGCTGCTCAGTTAATGAATTACTGTGAGGCTGGTATGGGGTTGTGAAGCTACAGGTGTGGTTTCTGTAGATGGCAGTGTAGTGCTGCCAGAGATAGGCTGTGTCTGCACAGATTTGTTGCAGGTACAAATGGTGATGGCTGGTGGCACTGTAGAGGGGCAATACAAGTGATTCAAGATGGTGGTGTTTGCAACAGATTTGAGATGCCAGATAAAGAGGAAAAGAACCAAATGGTAATCTGATATGGTGAGGTTGCAGTTGAGTGGTAATAAATTGAGATAACAGTGGCAATGGAAGCTGTAGTGGTTGGTTGCAAATGAACTGAATTAAAGAGATGGTGCATTGAGCTGGTGCAAGTGGTATGACTGAGATAGAGTTGAAGGGGAATTGGAATGGTTGATGCAATAAGGCACTGGTGGTACTGGTGAGATAAAAAGACTGAATTGGTGAACCCAGGCTGATATGAGGAATTTCAGGTGATGAGGTGGTTGCAGTCCAGATGGTTTGAATTAGAATGGAGTGCTGTTGCAAGAATTGCTCTGAAGTTGGTGATTTCGAATGGAAATTTGAGGTGAAATCTGGGGTCCTGTGATGGTTGGATTTGAGAGGGGTCTTGATGGTTCATTTTAGTTGTGGTAGAATGGAGGTGTTGCTGGTAATGTAATTGCATATGCAATAGTGGCTTTGCTACAGAAGGTCAAACAGGTGGTAATGCTGTGAGAGGTACAGGGCACTACAGATGCTGTGGCCAAGTTTGAATCAAATTGGAGATGCATTGGTGCTACTGGAAGTGATGGCTGAATTGCAGAAGCAGCTAGGGTAATGGCATTGCAGTTGGAGATGATTACAATAGATGGTTGGCTGTAGCGATGATGCAGTGAGTAAAGCAGGTGGTTTGGGGGTGAACTCAGATTGCAGAGTCAGAGAGAGAGTAATGGGAGTATTAGTTGCTGTGTGTTCTGGTGGTTGAGAAATAATTAGGCTAGATGGGTTGATCTCAGATGTGGAGTTATGTCTTAGAGAGCACAGTGAAGCCGCGGAGTTAATGCTGTCGCAGGATGAATCAAGCTAGTAGCTACGGAAGGTGTTCATTGGTACCTGGTGGATTCTGCAAGGATAACAAGGAAGTGAACTGGTGGTGGATGTTGCTGGTGAAATTGCAAGTAGAATGCAGCGGTGGCACCAGCTGAGACAGGAAATAGCAGGTCTGAGCTGATGGTCAGGTGGACAGGTTGCATCTGGTGGAGAGGGTTTCTGTCATTTTGTTTAGGATGGCTGGCATTGCAGGGACTATGACGTTGGAATTAGAAGAGGTGTTACTGTTGCTCATGGAATTGCGGAGAAGTCACTGAAATGAGTTGATGCAGTAAGGCTGGTTCTGGTGGAGTTGCAGCCGCAGTGCGAAAACGGAGCAGAATTGGTGAACTGGTGGTACCAGTTCCGGGTATCGGATTTCTGAACCGAGAGTGTTAATCATAATATTTCAGTGAATCGTGAGGCGGGTATGAGTCGGATGCAAGAATTGATGGCCGGATATATGCTCTACGGACCACGCTTTTGGGTACGTTTTCGCAAGAAATGAGAAATGGGTTAGATGATTTTTATGAATGTGTGAATTGCAGAGAAATGGAGTTGAGCCGCTGGGAGTGTGCACTTGCCTGGTGACGTCTTCCAATGGTTCAAGTGATCGGAGATACATTTCCGGTGACAGGATTCCGGCGACTGTTATCGGATTCCGGTAATATTCCGGCAATAAACACAATTTTCCGGCGACTATTTTCTGGGTCATATTCTCACATGGGTATTTCACACATGAGCTTAGTGGATTTTTAGTTATTGGACCTTGGGCTTTGAAGACCTAATTTGGAAAGTTGGAAAGCTATAAAAGAAGGAGTTTCTATTCTTTTGAGGAATCACGTATTTTTTTTCTACTGGGTTTTTGGAGGAGAGCAGCGACTAGGGTTTGCTTCCATTTATTTTTATGTTCTTCATTTTATTTTTAATAATTATTATGTTGAGTTCAAAAACCATGAGTAGCTAAATACCTAATTTTGGTTATGGGATAATAAGTGGATTTCACAAATAATATCTGATTCAATGCATTAGTTTTGTCTCAAGTTTATTGTTTATGTTTCATTGTTGATATTGATTTATGATTTGATTGTTTATTTGGTTGAGTCCGGAATCAATCCGATTTGCATTCATATCTAGAGCTATATTAGGGTTTTCAATACGAAAACGTTGTTCATCCCTGATTCTAAGTAGCATAAATGTGGGTAGTGCTTGTAGAGATATATCCTACTAGTCATTTATGAATCATAACTTGGGTTAAATTGATTTAGTGCTTTTACACATTTCGATTGCCTTGATTAGTCTTATTCCATATAACTTATTGCTTCTAGGGAGTTAAATCTAATTTGCTTTTACACTTTAGGTTGCTTTCTAGGAAGAATTCACATATGCATCTTTTAATGTGGTTGTGATGAAATCAGGGAATTAGCGGGATATTCTTGCGATCAAGATATCCTAGGACTTTTAGTAAATGAGAGATTAATTTTCAATTCTAGTCATTGATGAAAATATGTGTTTGTGAATGAAACTATCCCGTGTCCAATACTTTCTCCATATTGATTATTTTCATACTTTATTGCTTTCAATTTATTTTTATTGCTTTGATAAAACAACATCCCCCCTTTGGTTACTAAGAAACTGAAATTTTGCATAACAACAAAAAGCCTCTCTGTGGATACGAACTCTTTCTTATCGCATACTACTTTATTTTAGGAAGTAAGAAAGTGAAATTATTTCTGCTTCGGCTGACAACTGACCAGATTTTGGCGCCACTGCCGGGGAGGCAAACGGCTTGTTATTAAGTTTTTAGATTCTTTTTATCATTTTTCTGCTTGCATATTTGCTTTCCGTTTCTTGTCTTGTTTCTTACTTGTTTGTGAGAATTGTTTTTCAGGTACTAATCCCTGGCTTCTAAGGATTGGAGCTATCCAAGGTGCGGGATTGCTACTCGAAGAGGCACAATACTCCAACCAAGTCAAGACACAACGGAAGAACAAGTCGTGGAAGTAGAACACGAAGCTCTTCATCAAGAGGTGGAAGAAGAGTTACATCTAGAAGAAGAACTAGAGGTTCCATTTGTAGAAGAACCACTAGTTGTAGAAGAAGAAGCAATGGAAGACGCAAATCGTACACTCAAGGATTTGGCTTCTCATAGGGTTGATGCACAACGATGGTGTATTCAAACCAACTCAACCTTCGAGATCAAGCCGGGGTTGCTTAGAGAGTTGCCAAAGTTTCATGGTATGGCGAATGAAGATCCAAACAAGCATCTCATGGAGTTCTATACCATTGTCAAGGCTATGCTTCCAGCGGAGACCGAATCCGATGGTACAATGATGAAAGTGTTTCCATTTTCTATGGTAGACAGCGCTAAAGATTGGTTGTATTGCTTGCCGGCCGGAAGTGTCACTACATGGAACGGGTGGAAGAAACTCTTTCTAGAGAGGTATTTTCCTGCATCAAAGGCGACTCAAATTCGCAAAGAAATTTGCGGAATAAAGCAACATGCGGGAGTCTTTGTATGAATGTTGGGAGCGATACAAGAGATTGGTGGCAAGCTGTCCTCACCATCAATTCAGCGATGCTATGATAATCCAGTACTTCTACAAAGGCCTCCAATCAAGTGATAGATATCTTCTTGATGCTGCGGGTGGTGGTGCATTAGTGAACAAGACGGTGGCCCAAGCTGCCGAGTTGATTGAAAGCATGGCTGCAAACTCGCAACAATTCTGCACAAGAGGTGAACCAATGATTAGGGGAGTGCATGAAGTTAGTGATTCATCATCATCACACCGTGATCAAAGGATGGACAATATGGAGCAAATGATGCAAAAGATGGCTGCGGTTATATTGCCTTCGTATGGTGAAGAGTTGGAGCAAGCTAATGCGGTTTTTCCAAACCAACCAAGACGGTATGATCCCTATTCCAACACCTACAATCCGGGATGGAGAGATCATCCAAATTTCAGCTATGCCAACAAGCAAGGTGCGGTTCAACAACCTATCTTCAACCATCCGAGTGGATTTCAACCGCAACAACAACAATTTCAACCTCAACATCAACAATTTCAACAACAACAGCAGCAATTTCAGCAACCACAACAATCGGTGCAAAATCAAGGTTCCGATATTGATGCAAAGTTACAAACAATGATGCAAGATATTTCTACCATGTTCAAGGAGAGCCAACAAGAAACCAAGAGTGCGATTAAGGATTTGCAAACTCAAGTGGGCTCCATGGCAATTGATATCAACAAGTTGAAAGCACAAAATAGTGGGAGACTCCCTTCTCAACCCATTAACCCAAAAGAGGGTGTCAATGCAATTACGTTGAGAAGTGGTACACAACTTGAGCAACCCAAAGTTGCTGATTTGGGTGAAGAGGAAGTTCCAAAGGAGCCGGTTTCGGAGGAAAAGAGGGATGAAATTCCCCAAACATCCGAGGTACTTATTCCTAACTCTAAAACTCCTATTCCTACTTATGTTCCTCCTATACCTTTTCCTCGCAGATTTGCAAGTTCTAAGAAGGCGGAACTAGAAAAAAGGAGATTTTAGACGTTCTCAAGAAGATTCATGTGAATATACCACTCATTGATGCTATCAAGCAAGTTCCCAAGTATGAGAAAGTGTTGAAGGACTTGTGTACCAACAAGCAAAGGCTTAAAGGTAATGAAGTGCTAAGTGTGGGGGAGAATGCTTCGGCAATCTTACAACACAAACTCCCACTGAAATGCAAGGATCCCGGTAGCTTTGACATTCCCGTCACAATTGGTAACACCACTTTTAACAAAGCAATGTTAGACTTAGGTGCATCCATTAATGTCATGCCGGCATCCATGTATAATTCACTTAATCTAGGTCCTTTGAAAAATGCTGAAATTATGTTGCAATTAGCCGATCGCTCTAATGTTTACCCAATGGGTATTGTTGAGGATGTTCTTGTGCAGGTTAATCAACTTGTATTCCCTGCTGATTTTTGTGTGTTAGAGATGGATAAAGGTGCACCAGACTCGTCTCTTCCATTGCTACTTGGACGCCTCTTCATGAAAACGTCTAAGACGATCATTGACGTAGACAAGGGAACTTTGACTATGGAGTTTGACGGAGAAATAATACGTTTCAACATTTTCGTAACGATGAGATATCCTAGTGATGTCCACTCTTGTTTCTCCGTTGATGTTATGGATGCATTGGCGCAAAAAGTGTTTGAATTGAATGGTGATGATGCTTTGGAAACTGTTTTAACTACATCCATGGATAATGGAGTAGAGTGTGGTAATGAAGTTAAGGAAGCCCTTGGTGATCTCAACTCACTACAAGGATGTCCGGAAACTCATAATGTCTCTTTTATTTCTTTACCATGCAGTGATGAAAAGCTTTTACCTTCTGTTGTTAAATCTCCAAAGTTGGAATTGAAACCTCTTCCAAGTCACTTAAAGTACTTGTACTTGGGTGACAATGAAGAGTTACCTGTGATTGTTTCTAACGAGCTTAGTGAATTACAGGAGAAAAAACTTCTAAGGGTGCTAAGGAAGCACAAGACGGCCATAGGATGGAAAATCGTTGATATCAAGGGTATAAGCCCTGCCGTTTGTATGCATAAGATTCGTTTGGAGGACGATGCAAAGCCTAAAAGGGAAGAGCAACGTCGTTTGAACCCTCCTATGATGGAAGTTGTGAAAAAGGAGATACTCAAGCTTTTGGAAGTGGGTGTTATCTACCCCATATCCGATATCAAATGGGTGAGCCCGGTACAAGTTGTACCAAAGAAATCAGGGGTAACGGTGGTAGAGAATGATGAGAACTAACTTGTCCCAACTCGTGTGCAAACCGGTTGGAGGGTTTGTATTGATTATAGAAAGTTGAATGCTACTACTAGGAAGGATCATTTTCCCTTACCTTTTATTGATCAAATGCTTGAACGTTTAGCTGGACATGCTTATTATTGTTTCCTTGATGGTTATTCAGGTTACAATCAGTTTGTGATAGCACCGGAGGACTAAGAGAAAACTACTTTCACTTGTCCTTTCAGTACTTTTGCGTATAGAAGGATGCCTTTTGGCTTGTGCAATGCTCCAGCTACCTTTCAAAGGTGTATGGTAAGTATCTTTTCCGAGTATGTTGAAAACATCATTGAAGTGTTTATGGATGAATTTAGTGTCTTTGGTGATTCATTTGACCTATGTTTGCACAACTTGTCATTAATCCTTGAACGATGTGTTGAAACAAACCTTGTGCTTAATTGGGAGAAGTGCCATTTCATGGTAACTCATGGCATAGTTTTAGGCCATATTATATCTTCTAAGGGCTTGGAAGTTGATAAATCTAAGATAGACCTTATTCGTGCTCTAACCCCTCCCACTAGGTGAGGGAGATACGTTCTTTTCTTGGTCATGCAGGTTTCTATCGTAGATTTATCAAGGATTTTTCCAAGATAGCATCACCACTTTGTAACTTATTGCAAAAAAGATATGGTTTTTTAACTTTGATGAGAAGTGTATGGCGGCATTCAATCGTTTGAAAGAACTTTTGATTTCAGCCCCTATCATTAAACCACCGGATTGGAGCAAGCCTTTTGAGCTCATGTGTGATGCTAGTGACTACGCGGTTGGTGCGGTGCTTGGGCAGCGTGTGGGGAAGATACCTCATGCCATTTATTATGTTTCTAGAACGTTAAATGAGGCTCAACAAAACTACACAAACACTGAAAAAGAGTTTTTAGCTATTGTATTTGCATTGGAGAAATTTCACTCTTATCTAATTGGTACAAAATTTGTTGTTTTTTCTGATCATGCAGCTCTTAGGTACTTGCTAATGAAGAAAGAAGCGAAACCGAGGCTCATACGCTGGATTTTACTCTTGCAAGAGTTTGATATTGAAATCAAAGATAAGAAAGGAATTGAGAACACCGTTGCGGATCATTTGAGCCGTCTTGCTGTGGACAAGGAAGCTATCCCATTGCGTGAAAGTTTCCGGATGAGCAACTATTCTCAATTGCCGTTGGAGAACCATGGTATGCTGACATTGTGAATTACTTGGTAACTAAACAAATCCCAAAGAACTTGTCTCGTGCTGAGAGGGACAAACTTAAGAGGTTAGGAAACCAATACATATGGGATGATCCATATTTATGGAAACATGGTAGCGACCAAGTAATGAGAAGGTGCGTTCCCGAATGTGAGTTTAATTCTATCTTGTCATTTTGTCACTCCTATGCTTGCGGAGGACACTTTGGAAGTAAGAGAACCGCTCACAAGGTACTTGAAAGCGGTTTCTTTTGGCCAACCTTGTTTAAGGATGCACATATATTTTGCACAACTTGTGATAGGTGCCAAAGAACAGGCAATCTAGGTGCCCGAAATCAAATGCCGCAAACCTTTATTCAATTTATTGAAGTTTTTGATGTATGGGGTATTGATTTTATGGGTCCTTTTGTCAACTCGCATGGGAATTATTACATCTTACTTGTTGTTGATTATGTCTCTAAATGGGTGGAAGCTAAGGCCACCACTACTAATGATTCCAAGGTTGTTTCAGATTTTGTGCAAGCTAACATTTTTGCAAGGTTTGGAATTCCGAAAGCCATAATTAGTGATGGGGGTTCTCACTTCAACAACAGGACTTTGCAAAGCTTGTTGAAGAAGTACAATGTGTCACATAAGGTTGCAACACCTTATCATCCCAAAACAAATGGGCAAGCCGAGGTTTCCAACCGAGAGGTGAAATCCATTCTTGAGAAGACGGTGAATCCAACAAGGAAAGATTGGAGCTTGCGACTTAATGATGCATTGTGGGCGTATAGAACCGCATATAAGACACCTATTGGGATGTCCCCTTTTAGGCTTGTGTACGGTAAACCTTGTCACTTACCCGTGGATATTGAGCATAAGGCATTTTGGGCGATAAAGCAATGTAATATGGAGATGGATGGGGCTGGAAAGCAAAGGAAGTTACAACTCCAAGAGCTAGAAGAGCTTCGCAATGATGCATTTGAAAGCTCTCGCATTTACAAGGAGAAAACAAAGGCATTTCATGATACTATGATTTCTAGAAAACAATTTTGTGTTGGGCAGAAAGTGCTTTTGTTTAATACTCGCTTGCATCTATTTCTGGGTAAATTAAGGTCACGTTGGATCAGACCTTTCATTGTTACTAATGTGTTTTCTCATGGTGCAGTAGAAATTCGTAGCATAGCTATAGGCAAGGAACTTAAAGTTAATGGGCATCGGTTGAAACCATATTATGAGAATTTCACTTCCGAAGTGGTGGAAGGAGTGAATTTTGTGGATGCACTCCCTCTGGAGGAGTCGTAGAAAGCAAGGAGATAGTCGGGCTGATGACTTTAAACCAAGCGCTAAATGGGAGGCAACCCATAGGATGAGTATCTCTTGTCTTATTTTCATTTTCTTATTTTGTTTTTAGCTTTTTCTTGTATTATATTGATTTTATTTTTCTGATTTCTTGTCATTTGTCATGCATAATTTCCCACCTTTTCTTAATTTGGATGACTCAATTTACATTGAGGACAATGTAAAGTTTAAGTGTGGGGGAGTGGTTAAGCATTTGCATTGTAAATTTTTTCAAAATATTGCATTGTAAATTTTTTCAAAATTTTCAACTTTTGTGTAAATTAGTGCATGAAAAACTCCAACTTGTAGTTAGTTTAGAGTCACATAGTATCCATGTCGCTAAGATTACATCGAGAATCTCATAAGAGTGACTGAACTTGGAGATGACAGAGAACATGATCGGGTTTCTTATTTGTATAAGAGTTAAAGTTGGATTTAACCATGCCAGTGGCAAATATGGTGCAGACTGAATTCGGTAGTAGAGTAGTGGTCCCCTATAGTGGAGACTACCCATGTTACATCATGAGAGGCACCGACCTTCACTTCTTTGTACCTGTCTAAATTTGTGCTTTTAGAGTGTGTGTCACCGTACGTAAACTCCGGGTAGAATGGTGAGCTACCCAACCTCCCACCAATAGAAGCACTATTTTGATCTCTTGAGTGCTATTTTATCAATCATGAATGGTGACATCGAATTGCTAACTTACATACCACTTGTAATCTTGTTCGCAGTTAGCACCATCCACTTTATCTCTCTCTACATCAACAAGTCCATAGAAACACCATCATCATCAACAAGGGAAGCATCACAAGTTCGAAGGAAAGTTGAAGACGTTCTAGGTTTACAAGCAACGGTACAAAAATGAGCAGATTTCAGACTCAAGTATAGCAACAAGACAAGGAGCAGAATTTTTACAAGTTGAAGACTATTGTACAAGAGTGAAGATTTTCAAGATGAGAATTCAAGAAGTTTATGATATCGAGACATACAAGTTGTGAAGAATCAAGCGGTAAAGTACTCACACCATGGCATTTGTACTTGCATTTTTATTTTTATTTTTATTATATTCTCGTCTAAAAAAAAAAAAAAAAAAAGAGACAAGAGAAGAGTTATTTAGGAGCATCATTAGTTTTTTATTTTTGTTTGTTTTCATTTTGTATTTATAATGCATTAAAAAAAAAAAGAAGTATTCATTGCATCATATTTTGGTTTGTTTAGATCATATTTTGGTTTTGTATTCATTTAATAAGCCAACGGAAGAAGGAATATCTACAGTAAAGTTTCAAGCAACATGGAATAAGAGGAAAGAATCACATTGTCAAGATTCTACGAAGTTCAAGAGTTATCATCAAGAGTTGAAGACCGAAGACAAAGATTGAAGACCGAAGACGTTTCTATGGATGCTGTGAGAGTGGTGCTAGCTGCACGCCGAACGGATAACGAGGTAAGTAAGCATATTCCCACCTTCGTTAAGTGGTTGATTTCCTTTCTAAGAGATCGTCAGAAAAAGGGTTTTCAAAATGAATAATATATGTGGGTTTTCAAAACATTTCGGAGGGTTGCCTTCCTACTATTCAACGTGTCGCAGGATTCTCTATTCATTCCTACCTGGAAACATGTGTGAACCATAAAGAGCTGTTTATTATTGAGTGCAATTTCATAAAACCCTTTCTTGTGAGGCAGAGTCGAGACTTTTGATCACTCCGAACCCGAATTTCTTTCGATAAGGGATGGTTATTTCTCTCTCAACTTTTAAGAATGAGATTGTGTTCATTTATGTGTCTAACTTCTTATGACTAGTGTGCAGAATCTTTATGTCTTCTTAGCGCATTGGATACTATCATTTCAGAGAACTTGTAAGTTGGAATTGTAGGTTGTGTGGGGATTTCTCTAGAAAACGCTCACGGGAGTTGTATGTATCTTTTAGAATAAGTTTTGTTTGATTTGCTCGAGGACTAGCAAAGTTTAAGTGTGGGGGAATCTGATAGGTGTTGTAAAACACCTAATTTTATATATAGTATTTATGCTTTCTTTGCTATTATTATTGGGAATTGCATCTCTTATGTTTGAATTTGAAATATTAGGTGCAATGAAGTCTTTGGGATCAAAAGAAGGAGAAGAGCGTCTATTTGGAGTGAAAAGGGCAAACAGATCACTTCACATGCGAGTGTAGCTGATGCGGCGAGAAAGGGGCGGAAGAATGAACTGTCAGTTGTGCAAAACTGACAGTTGAGCAAAATCTATGAATAAGCTTGTCGGATCCCTGGAACCGACAGTACAAAAAGTTGAAAATTTAGTGGGTGGCCCTTATCTGGGTGTTGGGTTATCATTATCCAGCCTGGTTTCATTACAACCACGAATTCAATGAGAGATATTTCTCTCATCCATCTGAAATTCAAACAGAAGAAAACACAAGCAGTGATTCTTGTTGCCGAAATTCACAAACCCTAAGATCGAGAAAATGGGATTCTGTCGTCCATTTGAGCAGATGGGTTTGCTGTTGAGATCTAACAGCTGAGGTATTTGATCAGTTGAGGGTTTGTGGCTATTGTGTGGATGTGTAAAGCAATTAGGTGTTTGAACTACTCTGGATCTGAAATTGATGTTGTTGTTGAAGTGAATCTGAGATTTCAGAGATAGGTTTTGAGCAGAATGAGCTATGGAGGTTTGCAGGGACAATGTATGTGAAGTTGGATATGATTATAAATGGGTTTTGTGGTGTTCTGAAATTGAATCTAGCACTAAACAAAGATGGGTTGCAAGTGAGCATAGTTTGGCAAGAGTTGGTATAATGAAATGGAATGTCCTGGTGTTGCAAGGGTTAGTGAGTGGAGTTGCAGCTGAGTTGATGTTGCTGCCATCAGTTCATAGTAATGAAAACTGCAGTGGTTACTGTTGTGATAATGATGCACAGCATGAACGAGTTGCGAGTTACAAAGCTGGGGTGAGAGCACTTGAACTGTTGGAATGGGGAGGAAGATTGATTGAGAAATTGCGGTGATTGAAGAAGATGGTGATGGCCATGGAGATAGATAGTGGTGTTACAGGGATGGTTATGAAGAAGACAGGGAGTAATGGCTTGGTTGTCTTGAGGTGCCGCAGAAAAGGAGCAATTTGGAGTGAAATGGCCTGAGCTGGTAATGTTGTTGCTGCTCAGTTAATGAATTACTGTGAGGCTGGTATGGGGTTGTGAAGCTACAGGTGTGGTTTCTGTAGATGGCAGTGTAGTGCTGCCAGAGATAGGCTGTGTCTGCACAGATTTTGTAAATGGAGATCCATATATAGTTCATATAGTAAGGTCCATATGTATAGTCGGTCTTATGTAACGTGTCCTGTAAGCCAAAGTCTCATATGCTTAATATAAATACTTGTCTCGACCACCCTATTAGGGTTAAGAGAGTTTATTCAATTGTTCATGGTACCAAGAGCCAGAACGATCTCTCCAAAACCCTAGCCTCAATTTTTTTTTTTTTTTTTCCACAACCCTAGCCTGCTCTTCATCATGTCTTCTTCAGCTTCTTCTACCTCCAGTTCTATGGCCTCTGATTTTAGTCATGGTTCTCCAACCATCCCCGCTTCTACCTCTCAAACTGTAGGCTCTCTCATGTCTACTACTTCGTCTTCTCTGTTTGACAAATCCCCTTTCATGCCTTCTTCGACAAAAATAGTTCTCTTGGATAGAACTAATTATCTTCTTTGGGAGTCTCAGATAACTCCTATTCTCAAATCTCAACGACTCTTCAAATACCTTCATGCATCTTATGAGATACCAGCTGCTGAACTTGTTGATGCCGAAACTGAAGCTCGAACTCCTAACCCAGCCTATGAGGATTGGGAAGTTATTGATCAAACTATTATATCATGGATTAACTGCTCCCTCACTGAAACCATGAAGTCTGAATGTGCCAGACGTGGAAACTCTCGTCAAGTATGGAACTATCTTCGTTCTACTTATGCAACAATCAACCCAGCCCGTATTCTACAACTAAAAGCGAATTTATCAACCATTCAAAAGGGTAACTCTTCAATCTCTGAATATATTCTAAAGATTAAGGAAATCTCTGATTCCTTGGCAGCTGTTCTCCAACCAGTTTCTGACCTTGAACTCGTCTCCACAACTCTCCGTGGACTGGGTGCTGATTGGTCTAATATCTACACCGCCGTTATAGCCCGCACTACTCTTCCAACCTTTACTGAACTTCATGCCTTGTTACTTCATCATGAGTCTCATCTTCAATATTTGCAAAATCTGCAAACTCAAGCTGCTGATGTACAAAACCCAGTCTCCTTCTTTGCGGGTGCTCCTACTGGTCGTGGTGGTTCTCAACAACAAAATTCACCTCAACAGCATAACTATGGACGTGGTCGTGGTCTCTCCAGCAATTCTGGTCGTGGTCGTGGCGGCGGTTTTGGTCGTGGAAACTACAACAATACTCCCCGAGGTGGCTACAACAACTCTGGTGGTCGCCATAATTGGAATAACAATGTTAATACCAATGGTTGGCACAATGGTGGCCGTGCTAGCAACAATGGTGGATATCAGTCTTATGGTCGCGGCCGCAACATCAATATGGGATCTGTGCTTGGTCCTCCCCCTCCGAACTCGGTTGTAAGCTGCCAATGGTGTGGTGTGAAGGGTCATACAGCTCAAGCATGTCATCGCCTTACTCAAGCTCCGAACCTTGATCTTCCACAGGCATTCTCAGCTCTACAAGTTCAACCAATGCCGTATGAAAACCACTGGTTTGCTGATACAGCTGCATCTGCGCACATGACATCGGATTCATCTCAGATGACAAATCGTTATGATTACAATGGTAATGATAAAGTTCTAGTTGGTGATGGTAAACTATTACCTATCACTGGCATTGGTGACATTACCCTTCACTCTCCTTCATCCAAATTGCTACTGAAAAACACTTTACATGTTCCGTCACTTGCCAAGAATCTTATCTCTGTTGGCCAACTTACTCGTGACTCTAACTGTGTTTTTCTGTTTGATCGTGATGGTTTTTGCATTCAGGATCAACAAACGGGAGCTCTTCTGTACAAGGGCAAGAATGAGGCTGGCTTGTATGCTATTTTCCCTAGTGCTCCTTTTGATTCCCGCTTGTCTTCTGTTCAAGCCCTATCTGCTACCACTATTGGTGTTCGCACAACTCCCACTGTGTGGCATATGCGCCTGGGACATCCCAATGCTGCTGTCTTCAATTCTCTAAAGTCTCGTTTATTATTTAATTCTAGTCTTTCTACTTCTAGGTCTATCTGTTCTAGTTGCGTCGGTGCTAAACATCACCGTATTCCGTTCTCCTCTAGAAATATTTATTCTAATAAAATTGGAGCTGTTATACACTCAGATTTATGGGGTCCTGCGCCTTTTCTCTCTAGTTGTGGTTTTCGTTATTTTCTTCTTTTTGTTGATGAATGCTCTCGTTTTACTTGGGTCTACTTTCTCTCTGATAAAACACAAGTCTTTCGTTGCTTTCTCAACTTCCAAGCCATGATCGAAAAACAATTTTCTACAACCATCCAAGTACTACAAACTGATGGTGGTACTGAATATGCTGATCCATTGAAATCTTATCTATTTGAACATGGTATTCTAAGTCAATCTTCTTGTCCTAGCACGCCTCAACAAAATGGCCTTGCTGAACGAAAGATTCGTCATATTACTGAAACAGGTCGGGCTTTGATGCTTCAAAGTGGTTTTCCTGAGAGTTTTTGGGCTGAATTTTATGCCACTGCTGTTTATTTGATAAATCGTCTTCCAACTTCCATCTTGTCTAATAATTCGCCATATTCGGTTGTTCATAATCGTCTCCCTGACTATCACTTCTTGAAAGCTTTTGGATGTCGTTGTTATCCACTCTTGAATCATTTTCGAAGTAATAAATTACAGCCAAAAACTCTACCATGTGTCTTCCTTGGGTATAGTGATCGGCATAAGGGATACAAATGCCTAGAAGTTAAGAGCAACAAGATTTATATCTCTCGTCATGTTATATTTGATGAATCCATCTTTCCTTACCCAACTGATATTGGTGCTACATCTTCTCCTCTTTCCTCTAATCCAGCTACATCAACTCTTCTCACTTGGCCAAATTCTATTTCAGCCACGCACCTGTTTTCGTCTCAGTCCTCATCACCAACTGCTTCTTCTCCAGCTACTGATTCTATTACTGTTTCCCCATCAACTTTCATATCACCACCTCTTGCTCATTCTCCATCTACTATTTCATCATCTACTTCCTCTAGCTCTCCGTTACTTTCTTCCTCAATGCCTTCTGCTACACTACCGTTATCTCCTCGTCGCCTATCCTTTTCTGACACTTCTTCTTCCTTGTCACCTGTGTCTCCCTCCACGTTGTCATCTTCCCCTATATCATCTCCTGATGGTTCTTCTCTGCATACACCTACTGCTGACTTGCCCACTGTACAAGAGCCTCCACCGTTGACCACTAATGCTCATCCGATGGTGACGCGCCTCAAGGATAATACTATTCAGCCTAGAAGCTTTAAAGGTTGTTTTACTACACGTTATCCCATCTTACAATGTTTTACAGCTCAGTTTGCGTCTCTTCCTTCTGAGCCAACCAGTTTTACTGCTGCATCAAAGTTTAAAGAGTGGTGGATAGCAATGATTGACGAATTCAATGCTCTCTTACGAAATGTTACTTGGTCTCTTGTTCCTCGACGACCTGGTATGAATATTATTGGCTCTAAATGGGTTTATCGCGTGAAGCAAAAACCGGATGGTTCTCTTGATCGCCGTAAAGCGCGTTTGGTTGCTAAGGGTTATTCTCAACAATATGGTATTGATTATGATGAGACCTTCAGTCCCGTCGTGAAACCGGTTACTATTCGTCTAGTTCTTAGTCTTGCCATCAGTTATTCATGGCCAATTAAGCAACTTGACGTTAAGAATGCCTTTCTACATGGTTCTCTTGACCAGGAGGTATACATGGAACAACCTCAGGGGTTCATTGATCCTAGGTATCCTAATCATGTTTGTTTACTACACAAGGCGTTATATGGTTTAAAACAGGCTCCTCGTGCGTGGTTCAATCGTTTTGCTGCCTTTCTTCTTGCCATCGGATTTCAGTCTTCTCAGTCTGATCATTCCATGTTTATTAAATACTCTGGTGCAGGGATTATAGTTCTCTTACTTTATGTTGATGATATCATTATCACTGGCAATGATACTGCAGGTATTAATTCTCTTTTACCAAAACTTCAGTCAGAATTTTCTATGACTGACTTGGGTGACTTGCATTACTTTCTTGGTTTGGAGGCTACGCGCACAAAGGATGGTCTTGTGTTAACTCAGAATCGATACACACTAGATCTTTTAAAACGAGTTGATCTTGCTGACTCTAAACCGGTTTCTACTCCAGTGGCGCCGCGTTCTAAGTTATCATCCAATGATGCTCCATTGTTTTCTGATATTACCCTATATCGAAGTTTGGTAGGTGGCTTACAATATCTCAATCTGACGCGTCCTGATATCACTTATGCGGTTAATCAGGTTAGTCAATATATGCATCGTCCAACTCAAGCTCACTTTATGGCTGTCAAGCGCATTCTACGATATCTTAAAGGGACACTTGGTCATGGAATTTCTTTTTGGCGCAACAATTCTATGGAGCTTACAGCTTTTTCTGACGCTGATTGGGGTGGTGATCCTGATACCTCTCGCTCTACTTCAGGCCACTGCATCTTCTTGGGCAAAAATCTTATTTCATGGGGTTCTAAGAAACAACCTACAGTTTCTACTAGTAGCACTGAGGCTGAATATCGTGCACTATCATCTACTTCCGCTGAGCTCACATGGATTCAGTATTTATTGACAGATCTTGGTTTATCTTTAGCAAAGCCTCCAACTCTATATTGTGATAATATCAGTGCTACGTATCTTGCTATCAATCCTATTCAGCATGCGCGGTCAAAGCATATCCAGATTCATTACCATTTTGTACGTGAACGTATCTCATCCGGCTACTTGCTTCTTCGCTATATTGCCACAGAACATCAACTAGCGGATTTGTTTACCAAGGGTCTCTCTACGAAGAGGTTTGATTTTCTATGTAGCAAGCTTTCACGTTGTTTACCACCGTGTACAGCTTGAGGGGGGGTGTAAATGGAGATCCATATATAGTTCATATAGTAAGGTCCATATGTATAGTCGGTCTTATGTAACGTGTCCTGTAAGCCAAAGTCTCATATGCTTAATATAAATACTTGTCTCGACCACCCTATTAGGGTTAAGAGAGTTTATTCAATTGTTCAGATTTGTTGCAGGTGCAAATGGTGATGGCTGGTAACACTGTAGAGGGCCAATACAAGTGATTCAAGATGGTGGTGTTTGCAACAGATTTGAGATGCCAGATAAAGAGGAAAAGAACCAAATGGTAATCTGATATGGTGAGGTTGCAGTTGAGTGGTAATAAATTGAGATAACAGTGGCAATGGAAGCTGTAGTGGTTGGTTGCAAATGAACTGAATTAAAGAGATGGTGCATTGAGCTGGTGCAAGTGGTATGACTGAGATAGAGTTGAAGGGGATTGGAATGGTTGATGCAATAAGGCACTGGTGGTGCTGGTGAGATAAAAAGACTGAATTGGTGAACCCAGGCTGATATGAGGAATTTCAGGTGATGAGGTGGTTGCAGTCCAGATGGTTTGAATTAGAATGGAGTGCTGTTGCAAGAATTGCTCTGAAGTTGGTGATTTCGAATGGAAATTTGAGGTGAAATCTGGGGTCCTGTGATGGTTGGATTTGAGAGGGGTCTTGATGGTTCATTTTAATTGTGGCAGAATGGAGGTGTTGCTGGTAATGTAATTGCATATGCAACAGTGGCTTTGCTACAGAAGGTCAAACAGGTGGTAATGATGTGAGAGGTACAGGGCACTACAGATGATGTGGCCAAGTTTGAATCAAATTGGAGATGCATTGGTGCTACTGGAAGTGATGGCTGAATTGCAGAAGCAGCTAGGGTAATGGCATTGCAGTTGGAGATGATTACAATAGATGGTTGGCTGTAGCGATGATGCAGTGAGTAAAGCAGGTGGTTTGGGGGTGAACTCAGATTGCAGAGTCAGAGAGAGTAATGGGAGTATTAGTTGCTGTGTGTTCTGGTGGTTGAGAAGGAATTAGGCTAGATGGGTTGATCTCAGATGTGGAGTTATGGGTTAGAGAGCACAGTGAAGCCGCGGAGTTAATGCTGTCGCAGGATGAATCAAGCTAGTAGCTACGGAAGGTGTTCATTGGTACCTGGTGGATTCTGCAAGGCTAACAAGGAAGTGAACTGGTGGTGGATGTTGCTGGTGAAATTGCAAGTAGAATGCAGCAGTGGCACCAGCTGAGACAGGAAATAGCAGGTCTGAGCTGATGGTCAGGTGGACAGGTTGCATCTGGTGGAGAGGGTTTCTGTCATTTTGTTTAGGATGGCTAGCATTGTAGGGACTATGACGTTGGAATTATAAGAGGTGTTGTTGTTGCTCATGGAATTGCGGAGAAGTCACTGAAATGAGTTGATGCAGTAAGGCTGGTTCTGGTGGAGTTGCAGCCGTAGTGCGAAAACGGAGCAGAATTGGTGAACTGGTGGTACCAGTTCCGGGTATCGGATTTTTGAACCGAGAGTGTTAATCATAATATTTCAGTGAATCGTGAGGCGGGTATGAGTCGGATGCAAGAATTGATGGCCGGATATATGCGCAACGGACCACGCTTTTGGGTACGTTTTCGCAAGAAATGAGAAATGGGTTAGATGATTTTTATGAATGTGTGAATTGCAGAGAAATGGAGTTGAGCTGCTGGGAGTGTGCACTTGCCTGGTGACGTCTTCCAATGGTTCAAGTGATCGTAGATACTTTTCCGGTGACAGGATTCCGGCGACTGTTATCGGATTCCGGTACTATTCCGGCAATAAACACAATTTTCCGGCGACTATTTTCTGGGTCATATTCTCACATGGGTATTTCACACATGAGCTTGGTAGATTTTTAGTTATTGGACCTTGGGCTTTGAAGACCTAATTTGGAAAGTTGGAAAGCTATAAAAGAAGGAGTTTCTATTCTTTTGAGGAATCACGTATTTTTTTTCTACTGGGTTTTTGTAGGAGAGCAGCGACTAGGGTTTGCTTCCATTTATTTTTATGTTCTTCATTTTATTTTTAATAATAATTATGTTGAGTTCAAAAACCATGAGTAGCTAAATACCTAATTTTGGTTATGGGATAATAAGTGGATTTCACAAATAATATCCGATTCAATGCATTAGTTTTGTCTCAAGTTTATTGTTTATGTTTCATTGTTGATATTGATTTATGATTTGATTGTTTATTTGGTTGAGTCCGGAATCAATCCGATTTGCATTCATATCTAGAGCTATATTAGGGTTTTCAATACGAAAACGTTGTTCATCCCTGATTCTAAGTAGCATAAATGTGGGTAGTGCTTGTAGAGATATATCCTACTAGTCACTTATGAATCATAACTTGAGTTAAATTTATTTAGTGCTTTTACACATTTCGATTGCCTTGATTAGTCTTATTCCATATAATTTATTGCTTCTAGGGAGTTAAATCTAATTTGCTTTTACACTTTAGGTTGCTTTCTAGGAAGAATTCACATATGCATCTTTTAATGTGGTTGTGATGAAATCATGGAATTAGCGGGATATTCTTGCGATCAAGATATCCTAGGACTTTTAGTAAATGAGAGATTAATTTTCAATTCTAGTCATTGATGAAAATATGTGTTTGTGAATGAAACTATCCCATATCCAATACTTTCTCCATATTGATTATTTTCATACTTTATTGCTTTCAATTTATTTTTATTGCTTTGATAAAACAACATCCCCCCTTTGGTTACTAAGAAATTGAAATTTTGCATAACAACAAAAAGCCTCTCCGTGGATACGAACTCTTTCTTATCGCATACTACTTTATTTTAGGAAGTAAGAAAGTGAAATTATTTCTGCATCGACTGACAACCGACCATGGGTATTCTTAGAAAATTCATATGAAAAATGAGAATTCTGGCAAAATAATTTGAGAGCTCTAGTAACTAGAAAATGAAGACTATATTGGTGCTTGTGTAGTATTCACTGTTAATGGATAACACAGGCGCAAGAAAAACTTCGTCCAATAGTGTCACTGTTTGAATCTATCATTTATCAAAGAATTATTTTGAGTAAAAGAGTAAACAAATAGACTAATAGAGGGAGAAGTCTCTCTCCTCCGATTTTGCTCTGCAAATCGGTCTCTAAACTCAGCTTCATTTCAGTATTTGTTCTTGTTTCTATGTTTACAGAAAAGCCATATTTGTATACCATTTATCTTGCTTTGTTCATTGCTAGCTACATTCTCTGTAGTTTATTGTGCTATCTAATCAAGTCCATAATCAGAGAAGAACAATAGATTACTTTCATTTACACCAAAACTAAGGACAATTCCAACCAGAACATTACTGATAGCATAAACCAAGAATCCACCAAAGGTTCTAAAGGTCGTGTTCCAAGTACAAACATTCTTAAACACAAAAACATCATGTTCAACACCATTACAAACCAAGAAATCAAGACCAAACAAACATTTCATCATCCACAACTCATTTACACAAACATCACTAAAACTGAAAAACAACAACCTTCCAAATATCCCATTACCACTACCTGTTCCAAATATACTTCAAACTTTTCACAAGATCTAAAGCCTAAACACCATAACAAAATATTCAACTGTGACAAGAAAAAAACAAAGAGCAATAAACTGTCCATCACCTTCAATCATAGTTTCAAGAAGTCGGGTAGTCAAGGAAATCACCAGAGGAGTCTTTTCACAAAATATTTGCTAATTATTTTCAAGATTTTCAATCACCCAAAAAATCTATCTCCTCATGGTAACTTTGTGGCATCCACCACACGTCTTGCTACCCTCCCTCTGTTCAACGTTCACTGTCCTCGTTGCTTGATGGCGCTGACGACGTACCACTGGAGTCTGACTCTTCATCTGAATAAGGAACCCGGGAACACACACTCAAAGGAAACTGCTCTCCTTCATTCATGGTTCGAGAGTACTTTTTGGGACTGGCAATCTCCTTTTCAAATCGAGACCTTAGATGCTCAGCGTCATACTCAAGTCGCTCAACATCCATCTCCTCACTGCTATCCCCATCATCAAAATCCATGTCACTGGTCTCCTTTTCTTCCCCACTCTCTTCATCAGCATCAAACCCACCAGATGAATCAGTTTCTTCATCAGTTTCGCTCCCATATCGAGGTCCCTTGGCCTTCAGTTCAGCCTCCTCCTCCTCCTGTTTTGCTTCCCATTCACTATCTTTCCTCTCTCGTCTCTTCAAGTATTGAGGTACCCATTCAGGATAGATCCTTTCTTTTCGTTGTGCATCTCTCTGCCTGCGATATTCCTCTTCCCTATGGCGTTGTTGAACCATTTCACGACGATCCAATTTGGCTTGAACATCAACATTTAACTGTTGTAATTCCTCAGTCCCTAAATTGGTTAAAAGTGTTTTTGCCTGGCTATAAAGATATGATTTGGATGGGATTACGGGAACATAACCGCCAGAGTTTGACATCTCTCAATCTCTACCCAAACCTTTCCCTTTCCAGTAAAATTACTAATGAGTTTCTTAATCACCATCAAAACCCATCTTTTAAAGGCATAACTTCTATCATTAACTGTCATTTATGGTAGTTGGTTAATCGTCAAATCGCTTCGTTCTCTTCGCCCATGCAAATTCATGCGTGCACCCATCCTCCTAAGAACCATAATTATCCTATTGACCCCCACTACCAACACCTAGCCATCTTCACTATCCCTCTACCTAACAGAACCGCTTTTAAGTGTTGCCTTGGTAGGTCTTCTAACTTTGTGTTTCTCATTTGGGGTCTAATTAAAACTATTTTATTTTTAATGCAGTCTAGTCGGAGGAAGCATCATATGAGAGGCATCATTGCGGCTTTGAGAACCCTTGGCAGAAGCCGTGCTAATAATACCAAAGACAACCATATGCACTCCCAACTACCACAACTCAAAAATTCCCCCCAAATTACTATCATTATAACCATTGTCTTTTTCCCCCACCCAAATACAACCAAAACTGATAAATGTTCAGGATATTCCCTATATATTTGGGAAACCCACATTTCTTTATATCAAAAAGAATATCGATCCATTATTGGATTTTTCCATAAGTGGTCTTGTATCTCCACCTTTCTCATAAATCACTTGGCTCCAAACCAACCTGTGTCCCCCAGATATGAGAACGACATGCCTTGGACTAACAGTCTTCCCCAGAACAACATGTGTAATCATGCTACAATTACTTTACATCAATCTTCTCCTGAATTTCCCCCAAATCATAGTCAACCTGAGTCGCAATCCCTTTTTAAGGTTGGTAACCATAACCAAACAAAAAAAGCCTTATGTCATTTCTCAACTCTCTATATGGGGTCAATATCATTTCAGTAAGTACCATGGTATCATCTCCCTGAAACTGTATTTTATCCTGACTGTCCAAAAATCAATTTCCATCAACATATAATCTTGCATATGCATCTATCCTTCATGATGAATTCGTCTCAAACCGCTAAGCAAGATCAATCTCTGAACCAAGATATCCAAAACCTTTCTTTGCAAGTGTCTGAGAAACTTATTTTACCATCTTCCCTAGCTAATCCTGTTTTCATAGATAAAAGAGTCGTTCTTGCTGAAGCTGATTCTAACTGGAAAAGGTGTATTGTGGGATATGTCTGATGTGAAACATTGATTCCTACTGCCTCTATCAGATACTACATCTGTAACAACTGGCCGCTTGCTCAACACCCTACAGTATCTGAATGGAATGGCCAAAGGAACAAAGTTATCATTCGTTTTCTATCTGAAGAAGATTTCAACAGGATAAGATCTCAAAAACCTTGGTTTTTTTGTGGTTATCTGGCTGTGTTAAAAGTGGTTCCTACTGAAGGTTGGCCAATCAATAGTCAACTCTCTTTTGAAGAAATCATGTGGTTCATCTTATGCAACATCCCAAACGAATGCACTGAGTTTAATGACCTCAAAATACTCACTATGGAGATGGGAGAATTAGTGGAAGCCCAAAATCCTTTTGGAAAGCACCCTCTCATGAAGAATATGAAAGTCTGTATCAAGATTTCTGTCCAAAAATCCCTTCCAACTGGCATCCCCCTATTCACAAGTGGAAAAAGAGAACCCTTCTTGATCGAATGTAGACACATCATAGTTCCAAGGTATTTCTGCACCTCTTGCCGTGTTCTTGATCATAAGGACAAAAACTGTCCAGCTTGGAAACAGAAACAAAAGAAATTCACAGAACTCAAGGCTTCATGCAGTAACTATACTTTACCAACAGCTTCCAGGTTAATGTTGTCACCAACTACAGATCAAACGGAATCCACTCATGTTGCTGAAGATGATACTTCTTCTATATCTTCGGTTATCATCCCAGATACTCAGGTCTTACCTTCAGACTCTAAAGTTAATGCTAAAGGTAAAGCAGAGGATGTGGATCAACAAATGGGTAATTCTATCCAAAAAAGTTTCTCCAACGTGTTCCAAATGGGCCCATTCATTAACAGATCATCAACTCTGAAAATCTTTGATGTTGGACTAGTTCAACAATACACTACTTCGGTAGAAAATGGCTCACCATTGATTTTCAAACAAACTACTACTCAAAATGTCTATGTAGCTGCTTCTATTACCGGTGCTGAGTTGAACCAAAATGGCCCGATTCGAACCACCAACTCGTCAAGGCGTTTTAAAACCCAGCTCTATTGTCACTAGAGGAGCTGCTAATAATTCTGATCAAGAAGCTTTAGCTAACCTAAAAAGGAAGATAAACCCCAGAGCTGAGTTACGTAGATGTACCATAGCTAATTCCAGCTCTATTAACCCTAAAGCAACAGCTGAAGAAACTCCTCAAACTGAGCACAATTATGCTCAACTCTGTCCCCCAATCACCAATTTGGGAGATCTACCAGACATATATCTCTCCACATGTTCCTTAAATACCCAACCACTCCTCAATTCCCTTGGCAATTACAATGTTCCTGCTTCTGGTTCTCCAAGAAACACTGATGTCTGCAATAATTCTCACCTCCATGCTGATACTTCTAGTCTGGATTCCTCCCAAATGGCTTCTCAAAGTGGTGGCATTACTAATGCTTCCCTCAATGGTGGTTCTGATCAGACTACTCAGGTAAACCTCCCTCAAGTCTCTCCCATATCTGTGTGTGAACCTATAACCATTAACCATTTCCCTGTTAATAATGTGAATTGCATTTCCTGGAACCTTAGGGGGTTTGGCAAAAAATCTGCCAATAAGGAACTTAGTCTATTGTGCAAAAATATCAATCCTGATATTATTTTCTTGTCTGAAACAAAAATGAATAAAGATATGGCAGCTATAAAACTTAGAAATATGGGGTATCCTTGCACTTTCAATGTGCCCAGTGTTGGTAGGAGTGGAGGCCTTGCTCTTGCTTGGAAAAAAAGAAATCCACCTAAATGTCACATCTTCTAGTCAAAGGGGCATCTATGTTACTTCTACTGACATCATCCATTCTAAAACTTGTCACATTCATTTTATGTATGGTGAACCTAATAGTAGTCTGAGGAATGCTTTTTTGGAAGAAAAATGCAACCTAGTTATAGCCCCACTTGATGAGCCTGTGTTTGTCATTGGAGATCTTAATGCCATTTTAAGCAATGAGGACAAAAATGGAGGCTTAGAAGTTGATGACCCTGATTTTGAAAATCTTAGACAATTTTGTTCTGTTTTTAACTTGCATGACCCTGGATTTTCTGGTCCAAGGTTTACTTGGTCTAATATGCAGCAAGGGCCTTATTTAATTATTGAAAGGCTAGACAAATGTCTTATTAACCAAACTGCTGAAGATTTACGTCCTAAACTATGTGTCAATAACCTCCCTAGGGATTCTTCTGATCATTGTCCCATGCATATTGGTTTCAACTATGAGGATGTTTGTATGCCTAGACCTTTCCATTTTATGGCTATGTGGATAGAGGATCCTACATCTAGAGATATTATAACCAACTCTTGGTCTGTTAATGTGGTAGGATCTCCTGCCTACAAGCTTAAAGCCAAACTCTTAAACACTAAGAATGGCTTAAGAGAGTGGAATAAGTCCTCCTTTGAAAATATTCAAACTAATATCTCTAATGTTAGGAAGGAATTATTTGATCTCCAGATCAATCATCCTACTGATACTATTAATACTTCCAGACTCAAAGCTAGATTGGAATACCTATATAATCTGGAGGAGTTATATTGGAAGGACAAATCTAGAGAAGTCTGGCTCTTGGAAGGTGACAGAAATTCACCATATTTTCATAGAGTAACTCTCTTTAGAAGAAAAAGAAATGCCATTAGTTGGATAAAGAACTCCCAAAATGATATCATAACTGATAGAGATATTATTGGAAAGTCTTTCATAGATTATTTCAAAACTTTTTACTCTTCTCAACCAAAATCTTTCCAAGATGATATCATAGCTGATTATCCTATTAAGTTTTCTGAAGATGATAATTCTTCCCTAAATCTTCCTCTTACCCCAGAGGAGATTAAGAATGTTATTTTCCAAATAGGGGGAAAAAAGGCTCCAGGACCAGATGGATTTACAGGTTTGTTCTACCAAAAGCATTGGGACATAGTGGGAGATGTTGTTGTTGATATGACTCAGACTTGCTTTAGAACTGGTAGCATTGCTAAAGTGTTCAATCATACCAACATTGCTCTCATTCCAAAGGTCCCTTTAGCTGAGCTGGTTACCCAGTATAGACCAATTGGTCTTTGCAATTTTATCTATAAAATCTTGTCTAAAACTTTGGCTAACAGACTTAAGCCTTTCATGGAAAAAGTCATTTCTCAAAACCAAAGTGCTTTTGTTCCAAAAAGAAGCATCTCTGACAATATCTTACTAGCTAATGAGGCTATTTATGCTGTCAACCATTGTGATAAGGCTGAAGGTATGGATGCCATCAAACTTGACATGTCTAAGGCCTATGAAAAGCTAGAGTGGGACTTTCTGGAGAAATTCCTAACTAAGATGGGTATGTCAGAACATTGGGTTAAATTAATAAACCAATGTGTCTCTACTGTATCCTATTCTGTCCTCATGAATGGTAGTCCTGCTGGTTTTTTTAAAACTGAAAGAGGCCTTAGACAGGGAGACCCCATATCTCCCTATCTATACATCCTTTGCTCTGAAGCTCTATCTTATTACATAGATACCCTTCAGAGTAAAGGTGTGTTAGAAGGTATTAAGGTGTGCAAAAATGCTCCAAAGATGACACACATGTTATTTGCTGATGATTCCTTGTTATTTTATAAAGCTGCTGAAAAAAAAATTATGTTATCAAGGACTATCTTCAAAAATATTGTTTAGCTTCAGGGCAAGATTTTTTTTTTGAGAAATCTGGTATTTTGTTTAGTAGGAAAATTCCTGAGCATAGGAAAGATATTCTGGCTAATATCCTAGATATTCAGAGCAGAGACTTGGGAGAAAAATAATTTGGTACTCCTACAGTTTTCCAGGCTTCCAAAATTCAAACCCACATGGGAATTCTCCAAGCCGTGGATGACAGGATATCTATCTGGATACATAAGCTCTTATCCCAGGCTGCCAGGACTACCCTGATTAAGCATATTGGTCAAGCCATTCCTATATTCCATATGGGAGCTTTCCTTATCCCTAAACATCTGCGTAGGAAAATGGATTCTCATCTCTGTGAATTCTGGTGGGGGGAGACCCTGGACCCTAAAGACAGAAAACTTCACCTACTAGGCTGGGATATTTTATGTTCTCCTAAAAGTGAAGGTGGTCTGGGGTTTAGGAAAGCAGAGTTGAACAATCTTGCTATGCTATCTAGGAATGCCTGGAGAATTATGGAACATCCTAAATGTCTCCTTACTACTATTTTGAAAGCTAAATATTTTCCCAACACTGATTTTCTTAATGCTAAATGTTATGATAATTGCTCTTGGACCTGGAAATTCCTCCATGCCATAAAGGAGCTTATTAAACCCTTTATTTCTTGGATTGTTGGGGATGGTCAATTTATTGACCCATGGTGTGACAAATGGATTCCCAGCTTGGGATCAGCCACACTCAACCCAATTGTTCCTCCTGATCCAAGTATCAAGGTTGCTTACTTTATTATTCCCATTTATAGGTCTTGGGATATCTCTAGACTTACCACCCATTTCGATGATGCTTCTGTCCAGAAGATCATCACCATTCCCTTAAGCTAGCTTTGCACTTCTGATAGGAGGGCTTGGGAACTTTCTAAGACTGGCAAATTTTCTTCAAAATATGCCTACTTGGGGCTTAGAAGTCTTAGGCCTTCCCCTTGTAAAAATCTATGGAAGTGTATTTGGAAAGTGAAAGTACCTTACAGAATTCAAGTTTTTCTCTGGAGAGCTGCTAGAAATGCTTTACTAGTAGAGTTGTCCTCCAAACTAGAATGCCCATAAACTGTGTTGATTGTACTAGATGCTGTGATCCCCTTGAAACCATTATGCATGCCCTGGTTAACTGCTCTTTCGCTAGCATGGTTTGGTTTTTCTCTGAGTTCAATATCAATACCCAGTTTTTTCACAATAAAACTTTTACAGATTGGCTGCTTTTTTGGCTTGTGGATCCTCTTACTAAGCTGTCTGATGAAAACCAATGTCTCATTGTTGTTATTATTTGGTCTCTATGGACTAGTAGAAATAACCTTGTTTTTCAGAACACTAAAGAACATTTTTCTACTGTTATCTCTAGAGCTAAAGCTATGCTTCTTACTAGGAAGTCTAGTCATTCTAGTGTGCATATTGTTTCTAGTCCTTCTATCAGTCTTTGTGATCACTGGATGCCCCCTCCTTTTGGATGGATTAAATGTAACACTGATGGTGCCTTTGATATCTTAACTGGAGCAAATGGTATAGGATTTGTGATGCGTTACTTCTCTAAGAAAGACACCTTTTGTGCCTCCCTGGTTTTTGATGCTGCCTCTGCTGAAGAAGCTGAAGCTAGAGCCATTTGGGAAGTTCTGAAGAAAGCTGTGGAACAAAAGCTAACCCACATCATTGTTGAAAGCGATGCTAAATCTCTCATCGACAAATTTTCAGATGGAAATTTTGAGGGAGATACAAGGACGGATGCCATCTTTAAAGACATTTTCTTCTTTTCCTCTACAATTTCTGCTTGTATTTTCAGTTTCCAACCTAGGACTTGTAATTCTGTTGCTCATGAGCTTGCTCTTTGGGCTAAACAAAACAATCTCTCCATGTACTGGTCTACACCCCCTGTTTGGATCCTTCCAACAGTTGAGGAGGACCATTAGCTCTTTTGAGAGCCTTTGCTTATAAAAAAAATAGACTAATAGAGGATCTCCTGTTCCCCTGTTTCGGCTGATGCCACTGCTTATCCAACACTTGTTAGTGTCTTTACCAAATTGAACAAAACTGTAGTTCTTTATTGTCAAAAAAAAAGAAAAAAAAATAGAAGTAGTGATTGATAACTCAAGGGTTTAGGTATGTACAATGCAGATGAGATCTAATTACTACTAATTTGTTTTTGCTAGTAAAACTAGAGATGCTCATTGAATTACGGTACAATTAAAAGGAAATTTTTCTTGAATTCCAAGTTAATTTTTAATAAAACTAGAAATAAAATTTTACGCATGTATCTATTTCATCCCAACTCATTAGTAATAGTAATTAGTGACTAGATCACTGTTGTCACTGTGGGGATGGTCGACCGAAGAAAAATGAAACATCGCTGATTGTATAACGCGTTATGCATCACTATTGAGTTAGATGTCTAACTCAGCTGGCTGATCTAATTGGTCTAAGTTGGATCAGCTCATCGACCGATACTGAGTTAACTCGTTGGGATGAAAATCCATCAGAGTCTTGTTTATATTCGTGGCATTCTCAGACGGTTTTCAGTCAGTTTTTTCTTGTAACAAATCCTACCATACATTTATTTCATTCACAATTCAATCATTCTTCTCATCAGCAATATCTCAAATAAGCTCTGTATCTCTTTCTTTGCTCATTCAGCACCATTATCTTCAATTACAATCAGTTCAAACCATCCCCAAGTCGAGAACTCTATCATCTGTTTTAGTTCAAGATCATCATACCCTATAACAACAAATTCTCAATTTCATCCTTTTTCTTTGTTGAATTAGCTTCAAATCACACCAAGAAACATCACCCATCAAAACCATTTCCCATGAACATCTCCATCTTGCCTTAAATTCACTGCCAACTTCAGATTCGACTCAAACACATATATCATATCCATCAAAACCCATCTGCTACCAAAATAGCATCCACCGTCAATTCCAACTAGAACCCGCTCTGCAACATACTCACAACCATTACATATTTCTCTTTATTTCAATTTCGATTCATCAATGTTATTAATGCCAGTAACAAACCCTAATTTACCATTTCTTCCTTTCCACAGTTCCATAGCAGCTTTGTATTGAACAACAACGACATCTCTCCTTCTGATTTCTGATTCAACCAGATTCAACCACCAAACCCATCTGATTTTATATCCAGTCACAATTTCCTTATTCTTCTCTGTGTGATTCTCTTCTTTCTTGGTCCCGATCTAAATCCCCATGGATAATCGTAAACACTCGCCATCTATCTCATCTGCACTCGGCTTAGCAAAGGCATCCATAGCTTCGTTTCTTTCTCAATTTCAGTTTCAAGTGAATGAGATGAACGCTAAAAAGACGAGGGTACCCAAATATATCACAATCTTAAACTTTTCCACCTAAATTTCCTCTTACCGAAAGTGATTATCTATGGACTGAGTCGAGACAATAAAACGAATCGGTATTCACACTTTGTGTAATCGTCTATGGATACGAGATCGAGACAATACAACAATCAAAGTGTGATTACTTGATAATAGGTTCGGACTTGACCAAACTCTATATGATCACTATCAAGTAACACGGATTTAACGTTTGTGTAACTTTAAATTATAATAACAACAATCATAATTACGGTAAACAAAAGTAAATGACACATCAATATTTTGTTAACGAGGAAACCGTAAATGCAAAAAAAAAAACCCGGGACCTAGTCCAGAATTAAATACTCTCGGAATTAAGCCTCTATATAAAATCAAACCAACTTCGTATAGTTGAGACCAAGCAACTAAACCTATAGTTCACCTAGTTTCTTCAGTATCCATGCGCTTCCGACATTCGATAAGTGCACGCATCAGAACATTTCCTTTAGTTCTTATTCCAAACAGTAAAGGAACAACAAATCTGTTCGGTAACAACTCTATTTAATCCCAATGATATGAGTTAGACAAAGGCTCCTGTATAATCCAATAAACTCCTTTGTCGGGTTTAGATCTATCTATCCAATAACTACCAAAGTAGCAGAGTTTAGATTTTGCAATCAAATATAAAATCTACCAAAATACTATATAATGATGCCGATATACGCAACTAATCGATCAAATTTATCAAGGATAAACCGATTATAGTTGGATCCCAGCCGATCAAGTGGTGTGCACAACAAAGATATGAAACCAATAAGAAATATTATTTGTCTTCAAATCTTCTTTAATCTTCAATAAACACCTTCACATCACAACCTGAATCTCTTGTGATCAATCACATACAGAACGGAGTCTGTTAATAATGGATTATCACAAGACGTCTTTAGATCTACAAACAGTTCTAAAGATCCCGTCGACACTTCGATCTAGTTTGAGTGAATCTTATATCAGAAGAAAAGATTCTCATGAATAAACAAACTAAGTGCAATCAAAGTTCAACAACCGTTAGTCAATCAAATCAAATCAAAAATTAATAATACTGCAATTATCTAGTTTCCCACCAACGGTACTCGTTGAGATTCTTGATCCCACGGAAGTCTTTAAAAGAGCGGTCGTAAGAGATTTCGCCTAATTAGGGTACTTTCCTCTCCGAATAGATGGCTCCACTAGTAACAACACAACAAGGTAGTTTTGTTGGCTCTTAGGATCGTTTGCTTGAAATGCAAACTTGGGTATTTATAGACCAAGGATGTTTGGACACCATGGAATTTCCAAAACCGAAATATTCTTAAGATGTGCAATAAATTCCCAAATCGGTTTTCATAATTACTAGAAATGCTCTGTCCAATATTTCTGAAATCTCACCAGAAAATCTCCAATTAGTAAATGCACATTACCAATTTTAATTTTCCAGAGATATGCATTTAATTTCTGGTAATTAAAAGCATATAAAATTAACAACCTTAATTAAAAGATTCTCAACTTATTTCGGTCCAAGATCTCCTTGAGTTATTAAGGAATATCTTTGAACAATAAAAGATAATATTTACTGAACATGTTCAAAGTATGTCGACATCTTGTTCTTTGTAAATCCTTTTTCATATTTACAATCTTGGAATCGATTATACCACACTTCCAAACAAGTTTAGAATTGGTTCATCTGTATTCCAAGAACAACTATGTGATTTATCAAATATCAATACACTAATCACGGTATTACGGTTCTACCAAACACAAGGATATGTTCTACCTTAATATGGTTACAAGGACCGGTTACATCAGTTAACATGATTGGTTACATCAATTACCAGGACCGATTACCATATTCTCATGGTATTACTTGTGATCAGTTACACTAGACACTAGGATCAGTTACACCAATTACTAGGACCGGTTGCGCCAATTACAAGGATTGATTACACAACTCTTTTGTGATTGGTCATACCAATTACCAGGATCGGTTACACCAATTAAAAATATCGATCATACCATCGGTTACACTAATAAAAGTCATACCAATACATAAGTCAGGCATTGTGACTAGTTTTACTAAGATACATAACAAGTTATGATCGACTCTACTAACTCACAAATATTGGTAATCCAAAGATATGCAATGAATAACAATACCAATAAGCCTAGCGATTCCCCTTTCGATTCATAAAACAAGTTCATGAATGTACTTCCTTTAAAAAATGTAAACATTGTTACGTATGATGAAATCTTCACCTTTACCCACACACATAATCACAATAGCATTCATACGATTATGTCGATGTCTTATATACGAAGTTCAAAAGATAAGAGTTATACTTCGTATTCTAATTCCTTAACACAATGTCTACTAGAGTATAATCATTCACATCTTCGCAATTATGTTTTCAATATAACACGACTTGAAAGATATGTTAGGAATGAAACAGTTCAAGTCACAATATTATTAACCTCAAGAGGAAGGATGATGTCATCGATGTAGCTTGTTACTTCTTCACATTCTTCAAGTCTTCGAGTAATACTTGAATGTCTCATAATCCTAATATTTCTAGCCTAACCTATACTAAGTTGTCTATAGTATATAATCAAGTGACTCTTTAATTGAGTTTTCATTACTAAAATATGACAACCAAACTTGACATACCAACGCTTGGTGGGTTCAACCGAGCTATGCTCTAACAAACACGAGAAAAAAGTATTCTCGATTTAGGGTTAGGTTGAAATATATAACAAAACCTGCTGGTGAAGAACTGATTTGAATATGGTTTAGGGACAAAGGAGAAAGAGGTTGGAGTTTTCTGTGTGATTTGGGGACGAAGAAAAAAAAAGAATAAAAGAGAGAAAATCATTAATAAGAAAATTTGGAGGTGGTCGGGATTCGATCCCGCAACCTTTATTTCACCTTGACAAAAAAAATAAAAAATCAGAGGGGCATTTTGGTTTTTCAACCCGAACCATTTCCATTGTGTCAATTGATCACTTACATTTTGCAAAAAAGTGACCATATAGAAAGTCACCCCTTTCTCGCTTCGCTCGCTCGGTCAGCCCAATAATCTAAGAATGTTAAGAACATGGTAAACAAGTGTGTCTGGATAATTTGGTACGTTAATTTTGTACAAGGTTAAATGCTCAAGATTAAGTAAAAATTTATCATATCTAGTTGTATATTTGGATGAATATAAATTTCAACAAAAATGAATTAAGATAAATTGAAATCTAGGAAGTTTTTAGAATAATAATAGATTTCAACAAAAATGGGAGCTTCTCCAGTGGAATGTATGTGAAGATAAATGTCTAAAATCCATATAGGATATGAAAACACGGGGATACCAAGATACACCACCACTTTTTTTCTTAGGCAATCTATATGGACAAACTCAATACAACTCTGAGAGTTAAACTCAAACAAGAAATAGTATCTAGAGTTATATCTCTTTCTTGCGATTAGAAAGTTTACTTGGACGGTACCAAAGACTAATGTCCAAGAATCAATCAAGTCGTATCCAACAAATTAGGGCAGATGTATCTATTATATTGATCAACGCACAACTTGTGATATTTCAATTATAAAGATAAATAATATAATGCGGAAAAACAAATAACACAGACACCAGAAGTTTTGTTAACGAGGAAACCACAAATGTAAAAAAAAACCCAAGACCTAGTCTAGATTGAATATCAAACTGTACTAAGCCACTACAGACACTAGACTACTACCAATTAAATTTAGACGAGAATGTCATTCATCCCTAAAAGGTATCCCACTGATTAATGTACAGTCACTCTCCTTATGCTCTTGAATCCCAGATGGATTCCGCACAATTTATTCTCTTAGATGACGTCACACCAACTAAGAGTTAATTCAACTTAATTGAAGACTTTAAACCGAATCTCCCTCCCACATATTAACCCTATATATGTGATTTCCTTTTTCAATCAAATAGTATGATCAAGGGTTTGGAAATCGATAGCAATAGACAAAGTCTAGCTAACCTCAACATCCGGAATTATGCAACCCGAAGTGCAGACTAGATTATTATGCACCTCATAAGTATAAAACATATGGAATCAACAAAGTTTAAGATGAATAAATCTTTGATAATTTCCATCAATCTTGATTAAGTGATAAATCAACAATCGATCAAGATTAGTATACACGAGTTATCAAGGAAAGATAACTGGACTTGGCCTCATGAATCCCAATGAATACTTTGTAGTCGCTAAACCCTAAAATAGTTAGGAAGATGACGACTCTAGATACAACTAGGACACACCAAAAAGTAGTGTCGGGATTCAGAGATCCTAGTTGCTTGTAGTTCCCCTTTTATAGACATTCAAAGCATATATTTCTTTAGGTTTAAGCTAAGATAGCTTTGGAACTAAGCAAACAATATCCACCGTTAGATGAATCTTTGAATCTGATTCACATACAAGATATACACTCTGGTTAGGGAAATCGTAGTTGAACCGTATGCAAAGGATATGTTCAACATGGTTACCCGAAACTAGCCAGTTTGAACTTAAAAGCTTAATATTCAATTTAATGAACACATAAGACATAAACTCTGAGTCACAAACATATGATCAAAATAATTCTAATATTTTTTTAGAGAATTAATCAAATGCTAATTATCCCATTGAAATAATTTAAACACACTTGAAAATATTGAAAAAGCGGAGGTATAACAACCACACCCAATAATTCGTTTGGAAATATGTATGGACTAACTCCAATATTATTGCGAGAACACCAGCTTAAAAAGCGAGCTCAACTAAGAAAGATATCAAAGAGTTATATCTCTTTTTCTCAAATCAATCAACAAATCAAACAGATAGAAATCTATGAGCCTGATTGGTATGAGAAATGATTGGACGGTACTAAATACCAATTTCCAAGTGTCAATCAATATATATCCAACAAACAAAGGCCGGATTCAATTGATTGAACTACGCACAACATCAGATATTTTAATTATATAAAAATATTATGCGGAAAAGAAATAAAACAAACAACAGAAATTTTGTTAAAGAGAAAACCTCGGTACCTAGTCCAAATTTGAACACCACACTGTATTAAGCCGCTACAAACACTAGCCTACTAAAAGTTAACTTCGTACTGGAATGTAGTTGAGCCCTAACCAAGTCTCACACCGATTAAGGTACAATCGCATTCCTTACACCTCTAAAGACACAGTGTATTCTTCAGACTTGATTCCCTAAGATGATTATCATCCACAACTAAGAGTTGCTATGACCCAAAGTCGAAGACTTATAAACGATCTGTCTCCCACAGGTAAGTTTATTCTGATAGATAAATTTGTTTCCAACAGAAGTACCTATGAAGTTTTGTTCCGTCTCATGATAAATCAAGGTGAACAGGAACCAATTGATAATACTGTCTTATACTCTCAAAGAGCAGCCTAGAAATATCAATCACCTCACAATAATTTAACTATATGGTAGTAGAAGAAGTTTTTGCGGAACTACAAAGAATGAGACGAAGAACTTTGTGATTACTTTTATATCTTACCTATCAGAGATAAATCTCAAGAAAATCTTAGAGAAGATAGTACTCAATACTATAGAACAAGTAAGATCAGAATATGCAACTACATAGAAAATAGTTGGATCTGGATTCACGAATCCTAAATAAAGTCTTCAAGTCGTTAACCTATAATGGTTTTGGAAAAACCTAGGTTAAAGGAAAATCAACTCTAGTTGCAACTAGGACACAAGAAAGTGTCGGGATTAGGTTTTCCAGTTGCTAGAGTTCACCCTTATATAGACTTTCAAATCAGGGTTTGATTTCAATCAAAGCTAAGATGGCTTTGTAACAAAGCGTTCAATATTCACCGTTAGATGAAATCCTGATTTGAGATTCAAGCTAAGTTTCTTAAAACCAAAGCAATATATCTCCACCGTTATATGTTATTAGCTTGTTACACACAATATAAATATACATTCATATAGATATGGGTAACCGTACCTAAACGTGTATATTGAGTTAACTCAATAACATTTAACCGAAGTTAGCCATATGAAGACGTTTGTTTTAACCACATTCATTTAACACATCTAGATCAACTATGATGATCAATCAATCATGAAAGATAATCAAATGAATCTAATTGTGTTTCAAATAGAGTTGTTCAATTGTTCACTATATCATAGAAATATATATGAACAAATTGAAACAAAATCAGATTGATTCGTAATTGTATAAAGTACTTATATAAGAATCAGTTCATGAACAATAAGCCACGGTTTGCAAAGATTGCATTCCTTAATTTTATAAATGTATTTGTTCATGAGTATGAAAAACATATATATTTAACTGATTTCAGAACTTACCCACTAAGTTTTCAAATAGGTATGCAAACTATAGCATCCGGACTTTGGTCTTGTCCAGACGTTTGCAAAAGCGTATGCAAACAGCCATCCCGGACCTAACTCAGGTAGAATCATTCACATACTAGGTATGCAAACAAGGTTTTCGGACCTGAATCATACCAAAACAGGTTGCATACTAGGTACGCATACTGTGTTGTATCCAGACATAGGTTAATTGTTCTAAACTCCCATTTCAATCATTGAAACATCCTTAGAAGACGACAATAGGTGTCTTACACAAACTATTAGCTTCAAGTAATTTTCAAGTGATCGAATAATCGCTACAAAAGTTTCCAAGTTGACATCAAATGATTGTCTCACACAAATCATGTAATATGTTTAAAGGCAATTTTCACATGATCATATTTTGACTTAATATTTAGTTTCTACCAATATTTGCTCTAATAAATATATTCGACATGGTTAGTAGATGTACAAGGTACAAATACTATTGCAGTTCGTAAAATCGGTTCAGTCACAGTACGCGGACCTGTTTGTAAACATTTAACCAAACTGAGTTCCGTAGTTAACATAACCTTTCAAGTTTGTATACTGAAAAGGCGAGGGTGCCCAAATATACCTCAAGCTATAACTTTTCCTTCCTATAAGTCCTTTCTACTAAAGTGATTGTCTATAGACTGAGTCGAGACAATATAAAAAATCGGTTCACACTTCGTGTGATTGTATATGGATACGAGATCGATACAATACAACAACGAAGTGTGTTTACTTGATACAAAGGTTCAGACTTAACCAAACTCAATAGTATTGCATATCAAGTAAATAAGAATTAATGTTTGTGCAATTTACTTTAATTATAATAAAACAATTATAATTCGAAAATATAAAATAAATGGCACAACAAGATTTTGTTAACGAGGAAATCGCAAATGCAGAAAAACCCTGGGACCTAGTCCAGAATTGAATACTCTCAGGATTAAGACGCTATACAAAATAAACCAACTTCGTATAGTTGATACCAAGCAACTAAACCTACAGTTCACCTAGTTTCGTCTGTATTCCCATGCCTCCAACCTGTAAACAAGTCACGTACTTGGACCAATTCCTTGGGTTCGTATTCCAAACAGTAAAGGAACAACAAATCTGTTTGGTATCAACTCTCTTCAACCAAGTGATATGAGTTGCACAAAGTCTCTTCTGTTTATCTTAACATAAACTCCTTTGCCAGGTTCCAATATCTATCTTATGTTCAATCACCAAAAGGTAATAGTTGAGATTTTTCTATCAATACCTCTAATCCCAAGGAAATGTATTGATGCCGATCTTCTCAACTATTCAATCAAAATACCACAAGGATAAATCGATTATAGTTGGATCCTCTATTACCGAAACAAGTATTGTGCACACCAAAGATTATAAAACCAATTCAAAAATCTTCTATCTCTTCTTTGTATTCAAATCTTCTTAGATCTTCAATAAACACCTGCACACAACTACTTGAATCTCTTGTGATCAATCACACACAGAATAGAGTATGTTAACAATGGATTATCACAAGATCGTCTTTAGATCAAACAACAGTCTAAAGATCCCTGTTGAAACCTTGAACTAGTTTGAGTGGATCTTATATCAGAAGAGAAGATTCTCAAGCATAAACAAACTAGGTGCAATCAAAGTTCAACCACCGTTAGTCAATCAAATCAATATGAAAACTAAAGATAAACCGCAATTATCTAGTTTCCCACCAACCGTACGCATTAAGGCTTCTCAATCGCAAAGAAGACTTTAAACTGGGCGGCCATAAAAGATTTCTCCTAATTAAGTTACTCTCCTCTCCGAATAGGAGGCTTCACCAGTAACAGTACAACAGAGGAAGTTTACTGTCACGAAGGATTAGTTTCCTAGAAATGCAAAATCAAAGTATTTATAGACAAGGAATTTTGGACACCAAGGAATTTCCAAAACCGAAAATATTCTCAAGATATTCAATATTTACCAAATTCGATTTTCATAATTCCTGAGAATGCACTTTCCAAATTTATAATCGAAATCTCCTTGGAAAATCTTTAACCAGTAAATGCACATTACGGAACATGTATGTTCAAAGTATGTAGGCATCTTTTTCTTTGTAAATCCTTTTTCATATTTACAATCTTGGAATCGATTATACCACACTTCCAAACAAGTTTAGAATTGGTTCATCTGTATTCAAAGAACAACTATGTGATTTATCAAATATCAGTACACTAATCACGGGATTACGGTTTTACCAAACACAAGGATCGGTTCTACCTTAATATGGTTACAAGGACCAGTTACATCAGTTAACATGATTGGTTACATCAATTACTAGGACCGATTACCATATTCTCATGGTATTACTTGTGATCAGTTACACTTGTCACTAGGATCGGTTACACCAATTACCAGGACCGGTTGCGCCAATTACAAGGATCGATTACACAACTCTTTTGTGATTGGTCATACCAATTACCAGGATCGGTTACACCAATTACAAATATCGATCATATCATCGGTTACACTAATAAAAGTCATACCAATACATAAGTCAGGCATTGTGACTAGTTTTACTAAGATACATAACAAGTTATGATCGGTTCTACTAACACACATATATTGGTAATCCAAAGATATGCAATGAATAGCAATACCAATAAGCCTAGCGATTTCCCTTTCGATTCATAAAACAAGTTCATGAATGTACTTCCTTTAAACAAATGTAAACATTGTTTCGTATGATGAAATCTTCACCTTTACCCATACACATAATCACAATAGCATTCATACCATTATGTCGATGTATTATATACGAAGTTCAAAAGATAAGCGTTATACTTCGTATTCTAATTCCTTAACACAATGTCTACTAGAGTATAATCATTCACATCTTCGCAGTTATGTTTTCAATATAAAATGACTTGAAAGATATGTTAGGAATGAAACAGTTCAAGTCATAATATTACTAATGTAGTGACCCTCAAGCTCGTCAACGCTATTAGACCAGTCAAGAGACGAACTAAGTCGTTGTTGACCCGATTAATTAGAGACGAACGTTAATTAATAGAAATTAATCTAACAATGATTTAGATACGAAACTAGTATCATTGAATAGGTCTCGAAAAGTTACGCGAAATAGAATACTCGAACGTGTCATTCGGATACCAGACGGAGAAGATATCATTAGAATAATCGAAGAGCAAAATAATCATTTTTGCATCTAAACCTCCTGGATTCCCTTATCAATTTCTCGAGCGCCTTTATCATTTGGATGGCTGCCTTCAACAATTTGGTTGGCCATATCTTCACCAAACCGATCGAGAATAATTCATTCTTATATTCTTCTTTCTCTTTCTTCGTCGCCTTTATCCTTCTTTCCCTGTTCTTCTCATTTCTTCTTCCGCTTCTCTGTTTTTCTTATGTTGAGAGTTTGTGAGTCGTGCATAGGGATTTACTCAGCTCAATCATTAGATGAATAAGGGGTGATCGTTCTGTAGAACTTGAATAAAGAAGATGGTGTTGATAATTCAATCAAAGGTAATTTAGGGTTTTGAATTGATTGAAGTTGCTTCTTGATGTGATTTGATTTAAATAAATAGAATATAGATGGTTTTGTGATTAATTGAAGTTTAGATGGTTATATGGGGTTTAATTTTAGTTTCTATGTTTATTGAATTAAATTAGGTTCGAGTTTCAATTAGAAATTAGATGAGTAGTATTGGAAGGAAGTTGAATTGGGGAATTAAGGATGTTGTTAGTGGTTCGGAATTAGAGTTCAAAGACAAGAAGATGATGAAGATTTTTTTGAGGTCTATGAAGTTTGGAAGTTAAAGTGGTAAGTGAATTACTGGGGATATGAATTTAAAGATTTACATATAATGAAAGATTGTAAGTGGTGTTTTGTATAGTAGCATTGGTGCAGTTGAAGTTGTGGGTTAAACTATAGATACAGATGCCATGGCTAGGCAGGGGTGTTGGGTATGGTGTTGATGTATTTGGCTAAGGTTGTGAGAACTACAGATGGAAGTTCTGTAGGTGGAGGCAATGAAGAGATGGTTTGCTAATTGTTCTTGAATGAACTGAGTTGGATGATTGAAGTGGAGTTGCAGGTGGATGTATGTGTTGGGGTTTTTGTGTTGAGTTACTGTTGTAGTTAACTGAATCTGGTGGTGGTATGTATGAATTAGGAGATGCTGTTGCTATGAGGGGAATGTCAAGGAAGAATTTATGCTTGGCTTCTGATTTTGAAGTTGAACTGTTAATGATAATGTTGATGGAGTTGATGCCAGTGGTGTCTTCTTAGTGATGCTAAATTGTTGACTACAGGTATTGATGAAAGTTGTAGAAGAATTAGATAGTGAACTTGTAAATGGTAGTATTGAGAGTTGAGAAGATTGCAGTTCCACAGGTTATAGTTTTGGCTTGAGGCTGTGAAGGGTGTAGGTGTTGGGATTCAGTTGAGCTGGTGGTACTGATGGTATTGTATTTGTGGTGTTGTAGCTTATGGGTAGTATGGCGAAGAAGAATTGATACCTAACTTCTGAAATTGCAGTTGAGATATTAATGAAGATGAGGTATGTGTTATTATTGGAGGATTGTATCACTGGAAGTGATGTGGATGTTGGCTTTGTTATGGATGTTAATGCTGCCATGGTAAAGACAATGGTTGTGACTGAAATTAGAGAGTATGAAGATTGAAATGAATGTATGACTGAAGTATTGTAGTTGAAGTTAATCTGGTTGAAATGAATTAATGAAGAAGAGTTAGGTTGTTGGCTATAGCCTTGGCATGTTTTGTGTTACATCTTGATTGTGCATTAGTATGTTTGGCCTGGGCAATGGCCTATATTTGAACCTTGTTATCAGTCAGATGTCTGACTGATTTACCTTGTCTGACTCAGTTAGTCTGACCGAGTTAACTCCTTTGACTAGACTTGACCATTGACCAGACTTTGACTCCATTGACCAGTGGACCTTGGACTTGACCTTTGACTGACGTTTACCGTTAGTTGACTTTATTGACCGTTATTGTTGATTGTTATTGACCATTAGTTGGACTGGGCCCTAAGTTAATGGGCTTCTTTAATGCACTTGGGCTTATGCATAGTTTTTCCTATCTGAATAAATTGGACCACTTGTGGTCTGGGTTGACCTTTAGTTCCTTCTACAAAATTGTAGATATTCATAAGACATATCTAATGAACTGTAGAACCAATCTAATTGGATTAGTAAACCTTTGTTTGCTAATGATAGATAATGAAAATGTGTAGAACCATTAGATAGTTCACTTAGTTTATAACTAAAGACTTGTATGAGATTATCTTATGAGCCTTTTGGATAATCTTTAGAATGATTGTTTTATTAACAGTTAGTCTGTATTAACAACGATCGATTCAAAGGATGATCCAGTGGATTGTAAATCTCAAGGTATGAGAGGCTTGCCTTCAAAAGAGGTGGGAATCGATAACGAACTCCCTTGTATTCATTATTGTTTTACAAATCAATCTTTGTGTTGTGAAATTCATGCATACCTTTGTGTGCTCTGTGTGGTATGAGATGTGTGCCGACACAATATCAATATTCTATGGCTAGGGCGATACACCGCAATATTATTATGGCTAGGGCGATACACCGCAATATTATTATGGCTAGGGCGATACACCGCAATATTATTCTTCCTTTATATATATTCAGTATTCTATGGCTAGGGTGATACACCGCAATATTATTATGGCTAGGGCGATGCACCACAATATTATTCTTCCCTTATGTGCGGCTACACACATCTCATATATGGATGTTTACTGTTATTTATGAATGTCTATGAAGAAGTTTCTACTTTATGTTTCATTGTATTTCCTTATATTACCGACTTTTGATTAAACCTGCATTGTCTTCGAATCATATTAATGATTACTTGAAAGCTAGTTGTTATTTCTGCTGGGCACCCCTTTTAGGGATGATGTGCTCACCCATTCCCACTTTCAGTTTCAGTGACAGATCATAGTTGTGCAGCGAAAGCTCCGAGAAGTTAACTTCGCTAGTTGATTATATTCTGATATGTTCATTATGTTGTATATTCTATTTGTAAACCAAATGACTATTTTATATGTATCATTGGAGAGAAGTTCTTGTATATATTTTTCTGAGCGGGGTTAGCTTTGGGTTAAGTTTTTGTAGCAAATTTCTTAATTGAAAGTTTAAGTGTTTAATTTGGATTCTTAGTGCCTCTTTATTTGGTTAAATTCTTGGATTAGTGAGCTACTAGCTTAGGGGGCGCTACAAATTTGGTATCAGAGCTCACTATTAGATCTTATATGGGAATCAATAGGAATAGCCAGTGCCAGATAGTGAACTAGATTAGTTTAGAACTGGGTTGGGTTTGTGAGATAAATCTTAATCACTAAAAGCAATAAAAAAACTAAAATAACTTTTGAATTGATTGATTAATTTGTTCAATATGTTGATTGTTTGCTTCTTGTTTTGCGTGTATGTATCTATGAAGTAAAAATTGTAGGCCGAAACCAATTGTGGTATAAGTTAGAAATTTCAGTAGATAACTAGAAATTAGTTAGTCTCAATTGAATGATACTTAAATAATCTAGCACTGGAGAATAGTGAAAGTTTGAAATTCTGGTGTGTTTGTGTTGTCTTTGTTCGTAGGAAACCATCTTCGGGTCTTGCTAACCTGGACAGGCCAACTACAAGCATGTATTACCATTCATATTAGGAGGACTTGCTTCTATTAGTAAATTGTTAGATCCAATTTTATTTAGAAACTAATAGAGTACCTTTACTCCTAATTAGAACTATTAATCTATTAAATTAGAAATGAAGTTAAACTATAAAAGTAAGTAAGATAATATCTTGACCACTAGTGTTAATAATAATAAATGATAAAATGTCACGACCGCAAAAATTCGGGCTTCTATTGAGTCGGATTTGACCCGATGGACCGAGTCCAACCCAACTAGCAAGACCGGATTCTTGAGTCATGACTATGGAACATGCTACATTTTTTTTTTAAAAGAATGCTAATAAAACAAAGTACAACTACAAAATGAATAAAGGCGATATTATTAAATGTCTTTTCCAACTCAAATTCCAAGTAAAAAGTTCTCAAATAATAATAATCACTAATGATGTTCTAAAATTTATAAAATAAGAACAACAATTTAAAAAGCATTTAACTAGAAATGTCTCTTATTAAAATACTTGAAAACTCCAAAGTAATAAAAATGATAATCAATAGAAGTACCCATTATCCCCCAGATATCATATAGTAGTGTCTTGCGAGAATACTAACATCTGAGTACTATGCCGTAAGCTTCCGAGTCCGCTTACTGTGCTAACTGCTCCTCAAACTATGTTGGGAGAGGAAAAGGAATTTGGGGTGAGCAAACCACAGCCCAGTAGGAATTTCAAAAAAATAATATAGTGCAACGAAAATTAAACCATGCAGCCGATAAAAATAAATAAAAACCACGTAAGTCAAAATCCTCTGAAATTACTTACTCATTTTACTCACATAAGCCAACCTATAATTGTAGGTCCTAGTCTATTGTCAGAGTTATTCCGGTTACAAACCATACTGTTCCCCGAACAGTCTTCCCAGGGTAGCCACCAGTGGTGGGATGCCATAAAGGCCTGACATTTCAACAGTAGCAGCAGAGGAGTACATATATTAAAATTTCATTTCTTACCAGCACACTCATTTCCGTACAATACTCAAACACATCCGTAACCCGATAAAATTTTATCAATGCATTTATATATAATATTTATATTAATCAAACAAAATGTATTACACTCCAAAAACAGAAATCATTTGTATGCACAAAACAACTATGCCTCAAAATGCATTTACCGGGTACTAACTAGACAGACTCCATCAATATGAAAATAGCTACGTGTCAAAAGATTGACTCAAATAGGAATGATTTAAAAATCATTTAGTAACACCATCCCACAGAAACTAATAGGAAAAAGAAGGAAAAGACGACTATTGATTAACAGGGGAGGAAGTGAATACATTTCCATTTGGTATACATATTTAAAGGGACCAGCAGTGATTGATTAAATAAGAAGGTGTAGGCCAAAAGGGAGTTGCCGCAAACATTTATTTTTTTATTTTTTTTATTATTTGATACTAGAAACAGAAAAGAAAATTGAGTATCACCGGGTCAACTAAATTAAAGGTACGAGCTAGGGAGACGGTGAGATTTTTAGCAAAACAGTAAAGTCGGTAATGGGAGACAAACCCCCAATAAATTATTGTTAATCTTATGTTTTTCTTTTTCATTTGGAAACGTCACTTCTCTTGATATTGAAAGGAATCAGTAAAGATTAAACTAGCTGAGTAGGTATAGGAAACAAAAACTAAAAGACAAAATAGCTAAATAACCAAAAGTACTGAAAGCGACATTTGGATTAGTAAAAGTGGAAGAAATGGTTTTTTTTTTTTTTTTTTTGTAAACAGGTGGACAAACTAAGTAATATTTTAAGGTTGAATCAATAAAATACTAACACGGGAAAAGAAACAAATAACTTGTCTACGGACGTAAACCGAGACATACCAGGTGAGGGCTACAGATTTTAAAAAAAATATATTAAGAAATCAATCAGCTTCTGTGTGACAGGATTTAGACTCATGATGAACACAAAATATGATACTCAAAGACCTGAGATTTTTCACAGACATAAATGATACGAATAAATCATGCTAAATAGTTTAGCTTTTAATATTACGAGAAACCCCTACCTCTTACGCAATCCAAGTGAAAATCCTGATATCCTAGCAATCCAAGCAAGTAGTATTCCAGGCAGATAAAGTAACAAAACAGATTCCCCCCCCTTTTTTTTTTTATAAAGTAGCAGAGATGAAAAGAGGAAGAAAGAGATGGTTTCTTTATCTTTTCTAGGGTTTCAGGAAAATAACAAAAACAATATATATAATAATTATAACCCTAAAAGTAAATTCAAAGAGAGAGAAAAAGACTCATTCTTCTTCTCACACGTATTACTAGCCACAAAAAAAAATCATGTGTTGTACTAGGTAGTGACCCTATCATTCCATGGGCTAACTATTCCCTCTAGCCACCCACTAATTTGAGCTATATGCACCCCAAAAACCATCACACACAAAAAATACTAAATAAACTAGGATTTGTAAATCACATATATACAAAACGTTATGTCAACTCTAATGAGTTGAAAACGGGCTTTAAGCCCGGGTTCATAAAAAAAAACCAAGCGTTATACTATTAACCTCTAAAAACAAGAATTTCTCCGGAAATTCGAGGCGTAGCTAAGTTTAAGAATTACCTCTCAGTAATTCCGGATATTTGTCTCGTATCTCAGACTCCAGCTCCCAAGTAGCCTCTTCGGAACCATGATGTTGCTAGAGCACCTTCACGGTTTTGATGGTTTTCCTCCGAAGGATTTGTTCCTTTGAGTCGATTACGCGCAACGGTTTCTCTTCATAAGAAACATTGTCGTTCAGTTGTAAGTCTCTCCATTCGATGACGTGGGACGGATCAACATTGTATTTACGAAGCATGGATAAATGAAACACATTGTGTATGTCTGCAAATTGTGTTGGTAGAGCTAGTCGATATGCTACTTCTCCGATCCGTTTAAGAATTTCAAATGGCCCAATATAGCGTGGCGCCAATTTACTTTTCTTCCCAAACCGTTTAATGCCTGGTCTAGGACTAACTCTTAGAAAAACATTCTCCCCAACTTGGAACTCCAATGGTCTCCTTCTTACATCTGCATAACTCTTTTGACGACTTTGTGTCGTTCTCAGACGGTCTTGGATGATCCTTATCTTCTTTGTTGTTTCTTGGACCATCTGGGGCCCTATGACACTTCTTTCACTAACCTCAGCCCAACATAACGGTGTTCGACACGGTCTTCCGTACAACGCCTCATAAGGTGCCATACCTATACTGGACTGATAACTGTTGTTGTACGCAAACTCAACAAGGGGTAAATGATCGCTCCAATTACCTTTGAAGTCGATCGCACATGCTCTTAACATATCCTCCAAAATCTGAATCGTTCGCTCGGACTGACCATCGGTATGAGGGTGGTAAGCAGTACTCATATCCAATCCTGTTCCCATCAACTGGTGAAAACTCCCCCAAAACTTGGATGTAAAAAGAGGATCTCGGTCGGAAACGATCGATAGTGGAACTCCATGCAACCTAACTATCTCCTTGATGTACAAATTACATAAAATAGGTACAAAGATCTGCTCCCCGCTTCAGGAAGAAAATGGGCCGACTTGGTGAGACGGTCTATGATCACCCATACGCCATCCTTCCCATGTTGGGTCTTAGGTAATCCTCTAACGAAATCCATAGCAATGAAATCCCATTTCCACTCCGCTATTGGTAAAGGCTGAAGAGGTCCTGCTGGTCGCTGATGTTCAACCTTCACTTGCTGAAAAGTAAGGCACCTGGAGACGAACAATGCAACATCCCTTTTCAAACCTTTCCACCAGAACTGGCGCTTTAAGTCTTGATACATCTTTGTGCTTCCCGGATGTACTGTTAATACAGACTTATGAGCCATCATCAAAATTTCCTTTCGCAATTCCTCAACATCTGGTACACACAACCATCCCTTATAACGTATAGCCCCATTGACTCCCAATGTCCATCCTTCCTGTTGATCCATAGTACCCATCTTTCCTTTGATTTCTTGAAAACCGTCGTCTAACGTCTGCGCCTGAATAACCTTCTCCACAATCTCAGGTACTGCAACAACATGCGCCAGGTATGCCCTTTCATCGTTCCACTCAACAACAAAGTCATATTTTTCCACAACCTTGACCATCCTCAATAAAGCTATGGATCCAGATTCCTTTCTACTGAGTGCATCCGCTACAACATTCGCTTTCCCAGGATGGTACTCTAACTTAAACTCATAGTCCGTAAGAAGCTCGAGCCATCTTCTTTGTCTAAAGTTCAAATCCTTCTGAGTGAAGATGTACTTTAGACTTTTGTGGTCCGAAAATACCATAAAGTTTTCTCCATAAAGATAATGCCTCCAAAGATTTAGCACAAACACTACATCTGCTAATTCCATATCATGAGTTGGGTAGTTCTTTTCATGATTCTTTAACTGTCGAGAAGCATAAGCCACTACTCTCCCTTTCTGCATAAGAACTCCACCCAAACCACTCCTTGAAGCATCACAATAAACATCATAACCTAATCCTGGTTCTGGGGTAACCAAGATGGGTGCCGTAGTCAATATCCGCTTCAACTCCTCGAATGCTTTATCACACTCAGTAGTCCACTCAAACTTCACACCCTTTTTGGTCAAACGAGTAAGAGGGACTGCTATCTTCGAGAAATTCTCAACAAATCTTCGATAATAGCCAGCCAAACCTAAGAAGCTGCGAATCTCAAAAACACTCTTTGGAGGTTGCCATTTCGTTACGGCCGATATCTTCTCGGGATCAACAGATATGCCATCCTTGGAAATAACATGTCCGAGAAATAAAACTTTCGTCATCCAGAATTCACACTTACTCCTCTTTGCATACAACTTGTGCTCTCTTAGAGTTTGTAAAACCATTCTAAGATGTTCCTCATGATCTTCCTTAGTCTTGGAATAAATGATAATGTCGTCAATGAATACTACCACAAACTTGTTCACAAAAGGTCGGAGAACTCGGTTCATCAGATCCATGAATACTGAAGGTGCATTTGTTAACCCGAACGGCATCACGAGAAATTCATAATGACCGTAATAAGTTCTAAATGCGGTCTTGAGAATGTCCTCCTCTCTGACCCGCATCTGATGGTACCCAGATCGAAGATCAATCTTTGTTAAGTAACACGCTCCCTTCAACTGGTCAAAAAGATCATCAATTCTCGGCAAGGGGTACTTATTCTTGATTGTAATTTTGTTCAGTCGTCGGTAGTCAATACATATCCTCATTGATCCATCCTTTTTGAGCACAAAAAGAACAGGTGCTCTCCACGGTGAGGTACTTGGTCGAATAAATCCCAGCTCTTCCAACTCATCAAGTTGTTTCCGTAACTCCTTCATCTCTTTGGGTGCCATGTGGTATGGGTGCATCGATATTGGCATACTTCCCGGTTGCACTTCAATCTCAAAGTCAATCTCTCTCTTTGGTGGTAATCCAGGCAATGCCTCTGGAAAGACATCCGGAAAATCTCGAACTATCGGTAACTCTTCATCTACTACCTTGGTATCCTCTTCTTCACTCAAATTAGAAAGATAAGCTATGTGTTCTTCGATTTCATCCCTCCTTTTCATCCCGGGTAAGGATGGATTTATAACTTTCCACCTTTCTCCTTGAACAGACACTCGACTTCCATCCGATGATTGGAAAGATACCTTCTTCTCAAAACATTCCAATATATCTTGGTTTTGCGACAACCAGTTCATACCAATAATGACATCATAATCCTGGAGCCTCATCGGTATCAAATCTATTTTTACTCTATAATCACCAAAAGTTATTTCACAATCCTTGAAAAATTTACTAAGGGTCACTACATTTCCTAGCGGTGAAGAGACGTTCAAAGTAAACCCCATGGGTACTGGTTTCAAACCAAGATAAGCAGCAAAATGCAAAGATATGAACGAATGGGTAGCTCCAGAATCAAACAAAACTTTAGCACGAGAACTAAAGATCAAGAAATTACCCTCTATCGCAGAGTTTTCTGTCCTCTTCTCAACAGTAGCAATATGGTTCAGCTGCCCCGGAACATTTGGCTGACGCCTTGGATGGAATGGTGGTGCATTGTTTCGCGGATGGTATGGTTGTCGTGCTTGGAAATTCGGCCTTGGAGCATTCTGAAACTTATTATGAGTTGGAGGCCTAGGTGGTGCAGGTAAAGGACACTCTCTCACAAAATGATCTTCCTTTCCACAACGATAACACCCCGAGATTGCATTCAATTGTCCAGGTGGTTTCGATTTAGGACAATCCCTAGCGAAGTGACCCACAACTCCACAATGAAAGCAAGGTTTTGGTGCAACTACCTTCCCAGGGTTATCCGTACGCGGACGCTTTCGATGAGTCAATGAGTCCGTCTTCTGGTTCCTCTTCTGATCCTTCGGCTCCCTTTCCTTATGGTTCTTGACCCAGTCCGCTTCTATAGCTAGTGCAGTATCAAGAACATCCTCATAAGTGGTAAGGCGACATGGTACCAACCTAGCACGGATGGTAGGTTTCAGTGCATCCTGAAGTTTTCTTGCTCTTCGTAACGGCGTATTGACCAAGTTATCCCCAAAACGTTCCAATTCAACGAACCTCTTGTCTAGTTGAGAAACCGTCATGTCTCCCTGACCTAAGGTTGCAAATTCAGCACACATTTGGGATTTAACCGTCTCAGGAAAATACTTGTCAAAAAACAGTGTTTCAAACTCTGCCCAAACGGTAACATTTCGGACTCGTTTTATCGAATCCCACCAAAAATCAGCAGCTCCAGTGAAAAGGTACGTAGAAAAACAGATCTTGTCATTCTCTTCCACTTTCAAGGCTAGAAACTCCTTTTGTATCCCCATTAACCACCTTTCAGCCTCAAGAGGTTCTTCAGTCCCCTTAAATTCTTTCCTTCCAACCACCTTCAAGAATTTTTCTAAGTCCACTCTACCCTGGCGTTGGGTTTCAACAACATGTACCAGTGTTCCCAATGTCCCAACAACTCGGTCAAGGGTAGCTTCCATGCGTTCCCTTCTATCCTCTCCTTCTTCTCCATTTGGTTGAGCACCGTTGGTAGCATCACGACGAGGCGGCATCTTCTAAATAGAGAGAAACGCGCACTAATGTTAATATCTAAGTCGAAATCCTATTTTAACTAATATACACAACATTTTATATTATAAGGCTTTTAGTTATTTACCCCAACCCCAAAGTAAATTAAATATGAAAAGAAAAACTTGATGAAAACTAAATAAATTTAATTTTTCAAAAATAATAAGGAAAAACATAACCTAACTCTCAAAATCATTTCAGATCATAAGTCGATAAATAAATAAATCAAACTAATCAGACTGTAATTTTTTTTTACAAATTTCAAAACTAGTAAGTCCACACGCACGGTCCAAGTAAATCGGAACCATGCTCTGATACCAAACTGTCACGACCGCAAAAATTCGGGCTTCTATTGAGTCGGATTTGACCCGATGGACCGAGTCCAACCCAACTAGCAAGACCGGATTCTTGAGTCATGACTATGGAACATGCTACATTTTTTTTAAAAGAATGCTAATAAAACAAAGTACAACTACAAAATGAATAAAGGCGATATTATTAAATGTCTTTTCCAACTCAAATTCCAAGTAAAAAGTTCTCAAATAATAATAATCACTAATGATGTTCTAAAATTTATAAAATAAGAACAACAATTTAAAAAGCATTTAACTAGAAATGTCTCTTATTAAAATACTTGAAAACTCCAAAGTAATAAAAATGATAATCAATAGAAGTACCCATTATCCCCCAGATATCATATAGTAGTGTCTTGAGAATACTAACATCTCGAGTACTATGCCGTAAGCTTCCGAGTCCGTTTATCGTGCTAATCGCTCCTCAAACTCGTTGGGAGAGGAAAAGGAATTTTGGGTGAGCAAACCACAGCCCAAAAGAGGAATTTCAAAAAAATAATATAGTGCAACGAAAATTAAACCATGCAGCCGATAAAAATAAATAAAAACCACGTAAGTCAAAATCCTCTGAAATTACTTACTCATTTTACTCACATAAGCCAACCTATAATTGTAGGTCCTAGTCTATTGTCAGAGTTATTCCGGTTACAAACCATCTTGTTCCCGAACAGTCTTCCCAGGGTAGCCACCAGTGGTGGGATGCCATAAAGGCCTGACATTTCAACAGTAGCAGCAGAGGAGTACATATATTAAAATTTCATTTCTTACCAGCACACTCATTTCCGTACAATACTCAAACACATCCGTAACCCGATAAAATTTTATCAATGCATTTATATATAATATTTATATTAATCAAACAAAATGTATTACACTCCAAAAAGTAAATCATTTGTATGCACAAAACAACTATGCCTCAAAATGCATTTACCGGGTACTAACTAGACAGACTCCATCAATATGAAAATAGCTACGTGTCAAAAGATTGACTCAAATAGGAATAATTTAAAAATCATTTAGTAACACCATCCCACAGAAACTAATAGGAAAAAGAAGGAAAAGACGACTATTGATTAACAGGGGAGGAAGTGAATACATTTCCATTTGGTATACATATTTAAAGGGACCAGCAGTGATTGATTAAATAAGAAGGTGTAGGCCAAAAGGGAGTTGCCGCAAACATTTATTTTTTTATTTTTTTTATTATTTGATACTAGAAACAGAAAAGAAAATTGAGTATCACCGGGTCAACTAAATTAAAGGTACGAGCTAGGGAGACGGTGAGATTTTTAGCAAAACAGTAAAGTCGGTAATGGGAGACAAACCCCCAATAAATTATTGTTAATCTTATGTTTTTCTTTTTCATTTGGAAACGTCACTTCTCTTGATATTGAAAGGAATCAGTAAAGATTAAACTAGTTGAGTAGGTATAGGAAACAAAAACTAAAAGACAAAATAGCTAAATAACCAAAAGTACTGAAAGCGACATTTGGATTAGTAAAAGTGGAAGAAATGGTTTTTTTTTTTTTTTTTTGTAAACAGGTGGACAAACTAAGTAATATTTTAAGGTTGAATCAATAAAATACTAACACGGGAAAAGAAACAAATAACTTGTCTACAGACGTAAACCGAGACATACCAGGTGAGGGCTACAGATTTTAAAAAAACATTAAGAAATCAATCAGCTTCTGTGTGACAGGATTTAGACTCATGATGAACACAAAATATGATACTCAAAGACCTGAGATTTTTCACAGACATAAATGATACGAATAAATCATGCTAAATAGTTTAGTTTTTAATATTACGAGAAACCCCTACCTCTTACGCAATCCAAGTGAAAATCCTGATATCCTAGCAATCCAAGCAAGTAGTATTCCAGGCAGATAAAGTAACAAAACAGATTCCCTCTTCTTCTTTTTTTATAAAGTAGCAGAGATGAAAAGAGGAAGAAAGAGATGGTTTCTTTATCTTTTCTAGGGTTTCAGGAAAATAACAAAAACAATATATATAATAATTATAACCCTAAAAGTAAATCCAAAGAGAGAGAAAAAGACTCATTCTTCTTCTCACACGTATTACTAGCCACAAAAACAAATCATGTGTTGTACTAGGTAGTGACCCTATCATTCCATGGGCTAACTATTCCCTCTAGCCACCCACTAATTTGAGCTATATGCACCCCAAAAACCATCACACACAAAAAATACTAAATAAACTAGGATTTGTACATCACATATATACAAAACGCTATGTCAACTCTAATGAGTTGAAAACGGGCTTTAAGCCCGGGTTCATAAAAAAAAACCAAGCGTTATATAAAATGATCACTAATAATCATAATAAAAATAATATTACCACTTATCAAATTATATTGTATTGAACTTTATTTAGTTAAAATCTTATTAGTAAATATATAACGATAAAATAAATCACTAGGTCATGTAGTTACGCATAATTATTAATAATTATCTATGGCCAGATTTTGTAAATTAAATAAAATTAGAAATACATTCTTTTGCATTGAAGTCAGATAGATAATATACGATTTATTAAATTAAACCTAAGAATGTACATATATATTGTGTAAAATAAAAAGACTAAATTTCTTAGTAATCTTATACCCAATATATTATTTTTAGTTCGATAACTGATTTAGTAAATTATTAAAATTAAATAATATGAAGAAATAATAATAATGTTTGGATGCCTAGTACAATATTAGACCTGAAAGATAATAATTTGTATATTAATATGATACTTATATTTAATAGGAAAATCTAAAGATTATCATAATACACTAAATTTTATGCAGACTCAAATTGAAATAATATTAAGTTACCAACACTAAATATTAACAAGATATATATAGACTCGTTATGAATAAATACAATCAAGTTTATTAATATTCACAAGAATATAAAGTTATATTTAAAAAATAAATAAATTAGGACTTTGTGAACCAACAAAACTATCAACAAACGAATAACGAGAATAATAAAGAAATAGTGAACATTAACACTTCTGATAAAAGTATTTCATCAAATATATTAATAACAGATTTAAAGTAGATAATATTTGGAAAATTTATATATTGTATATCAGTAAAAATTAAAATATTAGATAATACAGATTTACGTGAAATACAATTTGGATTAGTTATATAAGTAAATATATAACAAACTTGGAACTATGACAAATTAATAAAGTACTAAGTTTTAAAACTATAAATTTTAGTGCGAAGAGCCTAGACGTGCATATCTGTTAGAATCAAATTCACCATAGTGAGCTTAGAGACAATCATATTATGAAATAGAGATTAGTCTTTTGAACTTAGAGCTACAAATTATAGATTCTAGTTGTAGAAAGCCACATAGGGCGTGTTTCATTTCTTGTTGTTTTGAACTCATTTTAAAATGAGTTGTTTTCTTTCGTGCATTTGTAAGTATGAGCAATGCTTGCATTTGGTTGAAAGATAAGATTTCTCTAAAAGGTGGGGAGTTTTGAAGACCAGAAGAATGACTCGATTTTCGAGGACGAAAATGTCTAAAGGTGGGGATAATGTAGTGACCATCAAGCTCGTCAACGCTATTAGACCAGTCAAGAGACGAACTAAGTCGTTGTTGACCCGATTAATTAGAGACGAACGTTAATTAATAGAAATTAATCTAACAATGATTTAGATACGAAACTAGTATCATTGAATAGGTCTCGAAAAGTTACGCGAAATAGAATACTCGAACGTGTCATTCGGATACCGGACGGAGAAGATATCATTAGAATAATCGAAGAGCAAAATAATCATTTTTGCATCAAAACCTCCTGGCTGCCCTTATCAATTTCTCGAGCACCTTTATCATTTGGATGGCTGCCTTCAACAATTTGGTTGGCCATATTTTCACCAAACCGATCGAGAATAATTCATTCTTATCTTCTTCTTTCTCTTTCTTCGTCGCCTTTCTCCTTCTTTCCCTGTTCTTCTCATTTCTTCTTCCGCTTCTCTGTTTTTCTTCTGTTGAAAGTTTGTGAGTCGTGCGTAGGGATTTACTGAGCTCAATCATTAGATGAATAAGGGGTGATCGTTCTGTAGAACTTGAATGAAGAAGATGGTGTTGATAATTCAATCAAAGGTAATTTAGGGTTTTGAATTGATTGAAGTTGCTTCTTGATGTGAATTGATTTAAATAAATAAAATATAGATGGGTTTGTGTTTAATTGAAGTTTAGATGGTTCTATGGGGTTTAATTTTAGTTTCTATGTTTATTGAATTAAATTAGGTTCGAGTTTCAATTAGAAACTAGATGAGTAGTATTGGAAGGAAGTTGAATTGGGGAATTATGGATGCTGTTAGTGGTTCGGAATTAGAGTTCAGAGACAAGAAGATGATGAAGATTGTTTTGAGGTCTGTGAAGTTTGGAAGTTAAAGTGGTAAGTGAATTACAGGGGATATGAAGTTAAAGATTTACATATAATGAAAGATTGTAAGTGGTGGTTTGTATAGTAGCATTGGTGCAGTTGAAGTTGTGGGTTGAACTATAGATACAGATTCCATGGCTAGGCAGGGGTGTTGGGTATGGTGCTGCTGTATTTGGCTAAGGTTGTGAGAACTACAGATGGAAGTTCTGTAGGTGGAGGCAATGAAGAGATGGTTTGCTAATTGTTCTTGAATGAACTGAGTTGGATGATTGAAGTGGAGTTGCATGTGGATGTCTGTGTTGGGGTTTTTGTGTTGAGTTGCTGTTGTAGTTAACTGAATCTGGTGGTGGTATGTATGAATTAGGAGATGCTGTTGCTATGAGGGGAATGTCAAGGAAGAATTTATGCTTGGCTTCTGATTTTGAAGTTGAACTGTTAATGATAATGTTGATGGAGTTGATGCCAGTGGTGTCTTCTTAGTGATGCTAAATTTTTGACTACAAGTATTGATGAAGTGCAAGCCGTAGAAGAATTAGATAGTGAACTTGTAAATGGTAGTATTGAGAGTTGAGAAGATTGCAGTTCCACAAGTTATAGTTTTGGCTTGAGGATGTGAAGGGTGTAGGTGTTGGGATTCAGTTGAGATGGTGGTACTGGTGGTATTGTATGTGTGGTGTTGTAGCTTATGGGTAGTATGGAAAATAAGAATTGATACCTAACTTCTGAAATTGTAGTTGAGATATTAATGAAGATGAGGTATGTGTTATTATTGGAGGATTGTATCACTGGAAGTGATGTGGATGTTGGCTTTGTTATGGATGTTGATGCTACCATGGTAAAGACAATGGTTGTGACTGAAATTAGAGAGTATGAAGATTAAAATGAATGTATGACTGAAGTATTGTAGTTGAAGTTAATCTGGTTGAAATGAATTAATGAAGAAGAGTTAGGTTGTTGGCTATAGCCTTGGCATGTTTTGTGTTACATCTTGATTGTGCATTAGTATGTTTGGCCTGGGCAATGGCCTATATTTGAACCTTGTTATCGGTCAGATGTCTGACTGATTTACCTTGTCCGACTCAGTTAGTCTGACCGAGTTAACTCCTTTGACTAGACTTGACCATTGACCAAACTTTGACTCCATTGAACAATGGACCTTGGACTTGACCTTGGACTGACGTTTACCGTTAGTTGACTTTATTAACCGTTATTGTTGATTGTTATTGACCATTAGTTGGACTGGGCCCTAAGTTAATGGGCTTATTTAATGCACTTGGGCTTATGCATAGTTTTTCCTATCTGAATAAATTGGACCACTTGTGGTCTGGGTTGACCTTTAGTTCCTTCTACAAAATTGTAGATATTCATAAGACATATCTAATGAACTGTAGAACCAATCTAATTAGATTAGTAAACCTTTGTATGCTAATGATAGATAATGAAAATGTGTAGAACCATAGATGGGCTTAGAACCATTAGATAGTTCACTTAGTTTATAACTAAAGACTTGTATGAGATTATCTTATGAGCCTTGTCTGAGCCTTTTGGATAATCTTTAGAATGATTGTTTTATTAACAATTAGTCTGTATTAACAACGATCGATTCAAAGGATGATCCAGTGGATTGTAAATCTCAAGGTATGCGAGGCTTGCCATCAAAAGAGGTGGGAATCGATAACGAACTCTCTTGTATTCATTATTATTTTACAAATCAATCTTTGTGTTATGAAATTCATGCATATCTTTGTGTGCTCTGTGTGGTATGATATGTGTGCCGACACAATATCAGTATTCTATGGCTAGGGAAATACACCGTAATATTATTATGGCTAGGGCGATACACCGCAATATTATTATGGCTAGGGCGATGCACCACAATATTATTCTTCCCTTATGTGCGGCTACACACATCTCATATATGGATGTTTACTGTTATTTATGAATGTCTATGAAGAAGTTTCTACTTTATGTATCATTGTCTTTCCTTATATTACCGACTTTCGATTAAACCTGCATTGTCTTCGAATCATATTAATTATTACTTGAAAGCTAGTTGTTATTTCTGCTAGGCACCCCTTTTAGGGATGATGTGCTCACCCATTCCCACTTTCAGCCAAAGTGACAGATCAGAGTTGTGCAGCAAAAGCTCCGAGAAGTTAACTTCGCTAGTTGATTATATTCTGATATGTTCATTATGTTGTATATTCTATTTGTAAACCAAATGACTATTTTATATGTATCATTGGAGAGAAGTTCTTGTATATATTTTTCTGAGTGGGGTTAGATTTGGGTTAAGTTTTTGTAGCAGATTTCTTAATTGAAAGTTTAAGTGTTTAATTTGGATTCTTAGTGCCTCTTTATTTGGTTAAATTCTTGGATTAGTGAGCTGCTAGCTTAGGGGGCTCTACAACTAACCTCAAGAGGAATGATGATGTCGTCGATGTAGCTTGTTACTTCTTCATATTGTTCAAGTCTTCGAGTAATAATTGAATGTCTCATAATCCTAATCTTTCTAGCCTAACCTATACTAAGTTGTCTCTAGTATATAATCAAGCGACTCTTTAATTGAGTTTTCATTACTAAAATATGACAACCAAACTTGACATACCAACGCTTGGTGGGTTCAACCGAGCTATGCTCTAACAAACACGAGATAAAAATATTCTCGATTTAGGGTTAGGTTGAAATATATAACAAAAACTGTTGGTGTAGAACTGATTTGAATATGGTTTAGGGACAAAGTAGAAAGAGGTTGGAGTTTTATGTGTGATTTGGGGACGAAGAAGAAAAAATAATAAAAGAGAGAAAATCATTAACAAGAAAATTTGGAGGTGCTCGGGATTCGATCCCGCAACCTTTATGTCACCTTGACAAAAAAAAATAAAAAATCATAGGGACATTTTGGTTTTTCAGCCCGAACCATTTCTATTGTGTCAATTGATCACTTACATTTTACAAAAAAGTGACCATATAGAAAGTCCTCCCTTTCTCGCTTTGCTCGCTCGGTCAGACCAATAATCTAAGAATGTTAAGAACATGGTAAACAAGTGTGTCTGGCTAATTTGGTACGTTAATTTTGTACAAGGTTAAATGCTCAAGATTAAGTAAAAATTTATCATATCTAGTTGTATAATTGGATGAATATAAATTTCAACAAAAATGAATTAAGATAAATAGAAATCTAGGAAGTTTTTAGAATAATAATAGATTTCAACAAAAATGGGAGCTTCTCCAATGGAATGTATGTGAAGATAAATATCTAAATCCATATAGGATATGAAAACACGGGGATACCAAGATACACCATCACTTTTTTTCTTAGGCAATCTATATGGACAAACTCAATACAACTTTGAGAGTTAAACTCAAACAAGGAATAATATCTAGAGTTATATTTATCTCTTGCGATTAGAAAGTTTACTTGGACGGTACCAAATACTAATGTCCAAGAATCAATCAAGTCGTATGCAACAAACTAGGGCAGATGTATCATTATATTGATCAACGCACAACTTGTGATATTTCAATTATAAAGATAAACAATATAATGCGAAAAAACAAATAACACAGACACCAGAAGTTTTGTTAACGAGGAAACCACAAATGTTAAAAAAAAACCAAGACCTAGTCCAGATTGAACATCAAACTGTACTAAGCCGCTACAGACACTAGACTACTACCAATTAAATTCAGACGAGAATGTCGTTCATCCCTAAAATGTATCCCATTGATTAAGGTACAGTCGCTCTCCTTATGCTCTTGAATCCCAGATGGACTCCGCATAATAGATTCTCTTAGCTGACGTCACACCAACTAAGAGTTGCTTCAACTCAATTTAAGACTTTAAACCAAATCTCCATCCCACATATTAAACCTATATATGTGATTTCCTTTTTCAATCAAATAGTATGATCAAGGGTTTGGAAATCGATAGCAATAGACAAAGTCTAGCTAACCTCAAAATCCGAAATTATGCATGTAGTTGCAGGTTTTCCTACAACACATCCCTTACCATATCTTGATATTAATTCCTAGATCTACATATAAAAATGGTGATAAAAATACTAAAATTATAAATGGACACCAAGATTTTTTACATGGTTTGATCAATTTGATCTACATCCATGATTCTTCACTATGATTGTTTAAATTTACATTTGATTTACATTGATAATATCCATTAATGGAGTTCTAAATCTAGTTTTGGGGAAGAAGATGATAAAGAGTGTAGTTGCAGGAATTCCCACACTACACCCTACTCAAGAATTTATCAATATTTATGACACAATTTGAAGATTAAGGACCTTTTTTATTAATATGATCTTAAAAGAATTACAGTAATCAAGAATACAATTCACTTAATAAGATTTTCTCTCTCCTAAAAACTTTCTTAGCACTCAAAAATTCATTATTCTTTTCTGGAACTTATTCATTTCCTTTATATAGGCATTTACATAGTGGATTACAGCTCATGACAGCTCATTTACAGCTAAGATTCCCTTTAGTTTCGGATCTGGGTTCTTGCGATACATCGCAGTTTGCACCGCCTTAATCTTTCGCAGGTTTTATTGATTCATCTCAGAAATGTCACGCTTTTCTCATGTTTCTTTCATTTTCATCCGATATGTCATTCCTTACGTTACTTTGAGATTTATCGCAGAATATCATTGTTGTTTATTTCGCAGAAATATTGCTGTGACAATATTCTGATCCTACATCTTGCCTCTTCTCATATCTTTTCTGCGAAGAAGATAAAGATAAAGATCATGAGAATTTAAGTTTCTTGATTTGCCGCAACTCCTTGTCTTTTACCCGACAAAATTCCCTATTTTACGTTTTTACCGTTGACACATGTCAATCCTTACTTCTTTACCGATTAGCCCGGTTACACATTCTTCATCTATAAATAGATGTCCCACTCGAGGATATGTCTTCTTTCACCTTCTCTCTTTTCTTCAACTTCTTCCTTTTTTGTCTGCAACTTTTTCTTTCCTGTTATCCTTCCTGCTACTTCTCTAATGGAAACTCAAAGGTAGGTTCTTATCTTGAATCTTATTTTGTTCATGTTACATCATTTCTATCGCCCGATTTTCTTTATAATCCCCATATTTTATCTTGAATCTTATTTTTTCAGTAACACCACTTCTCAGACTAAGATTACTATCAAAAACCCTAACCCTCATAAAAAGCGTGTTGGGAAGGCGAAGAGATCTGAGAATGATAAGGTAGTAAGAAACATATATTTCTTTAAAATAACAATATTGTTGCCTCTGTTTCTTATCTACGTTATTATTCGCAGAGTGAAGAGAGTATTTCTAGACCTCTTAAGCGTTTTCATCAAGTTAAAGCTCTTTCAGATGAAGTGGATATTCTTGATTTTTTGCCTGCAAACCCTGTTCCGCCGCAAGATAAATCTTCTCCTTCTCCTTGCGTGAATTCCAATATTAACACCCATACTACTTCTTCATCAATTCCAAGTGAAGTTATTGATGTTAATATTTCCATCTCTAATAATCCCAATATTTTAAAAGTTACGATAGATGAATCTATGATGGTTGGAACTATGATGAATGAATCAGCAACAAATAAACCTGCGATGAATAAAGCCGTGGTGAATGAAACTACGGTAAATGAAGCTGCGGTGAATGATGTTGCGATAAATGAGACTGTAACTGCGACTAATCAAGTTCCTATTTCCACTCCTACTACCACGAATGATTCTAATCAAGTTCCTGCGATGAATGATGTTGCCAAAACCTCTTCCTCTGCTTCTCTTCCTTCTTCCCAAGAAATATCAACATGGGTTGAAGTTGATTTTCAAATATTATCTGAAGTTTTGAACGATGCTATGAAATCTTCTACAGATCCTGCGAGACAGGATGTTTATATGATTCTAAGCAAGCATTTCGGATCTTGCGGTTCTTCATCTTCGATAACTGCTTTAGAAAGTGAGGTTGAAACCTTGAAGAAGAACCTTCAAGCAAAAACTTTAGAATGTGAACTTCTCGATCATAAGCTTCGCAATACGAATTGATCATGGGAAATCTTCACAAATGCAGAAATGATGATCTGAAAGGTATAAATTTCTTTCCTCTGCTTTTGCCTCAGTAAATCTTTGTTTTCTATGTACTCAATTTTTCTTTATTTATTTGTTGACGCATATTTAGCTTCAAAACATAACCAATTAATGAAGATACTTGAATGGGAAACCATCGCCGATGAAGCCCGCATTGGAAAAGAGTCTTGGAAAAATCAATTTGATACATTGAATATTCTTCACACATATTCAATTGACGAGATAAATAATCTTAAGAATGAGAATAACCAACTAATTTGCGAACGATATTTCCTAAGTAATGAAGCCACTCAACTTTTATATTCGCTAAATCAGACTAATTTGAAGGTGGAATCTTTATCAGATGAAAACAAAACTTTGTCTCAAGAGAAACGTAGCTTTGTGAATAAAACAACGGTTTATTCGCAGAAATTGGGCAATCTTCAAAAGTTGTGTGACATCCAAGAGCAATCTCTTCGTGTATTGAAAGATGACATTAAAAAGATAACCGAATCATCTGCCGCTGAACAATAGAAACTTATAAAAGGTAGATTAGCTCTAAGCGTAAAAGTCAACAATCTCAAAGATGACTATGCTCAACTGAAGAAATCCCATTCCTCCTTAAAAGAAGAAAATGCTTATCTTCTTTCTAAAGAGAATAGTATAAAATCCCGTTTGAAAGGTAAAGTTGGTGATACTTTCGATGATACCATGAATCAATGGAAGAGTTGCTTCCTTAACATAATTCAAACTTTATCCTCGCAAAAGGAAGGTAGTCATTTTGACTGCCTCATCTATTAATTATTTCATTGTATTTTCCCATCTTATTTCTTGCGAGAATTCCATCTAATATGCAACTTTTCTTCCGCAGAATCTTAGAAGCATCTTCAAGCTTCTATCTCTGATCTGTCTACGAAGTTGGCCAAACTTCGCAAAAAGAATACCGCGCTTTCTAACTCTCGCAACAGAGAATTGAGAAGATTTGACTACCTTGAATACTTCAAGGATATAGAGATCATAAACCTGGAAAAGAATTGCCTCCGCAAGGCTCATTTAGGCGCTGAGGTTCTCGTAAACAATGTTCTATTCTATCATTATTTACCTCATATAAAGATCAAACCCTTGGAGATAAATAATAATGAAGTTCCTCATCTCATTGATGAAGATCTAAATTATTCAAGTGATGAAGAAGATTTTTCCGAAGATGAACAAAACCCAACTAAAGAAATAGAATAAGAAGAAAACCTTCCCAATGAAGCAGAAGAACAAAATCCTCCTCAAAGGGCAATCGCTAATGATGGAGAAATAGAAGAAGAAGAAAACCCTCATAATGAAGCAGAAGAACAAAATCCTCTTCAAAAATCAATCGCTGGTGATGGAGAAACTCAAACTGAAAAAGATATTGCTGGTGAAGATAATAGTAGCAAACAAGAATGATGAAATTAAAGAAGAATACTCTTTTGAAGTTTTAAATCTTATTTTATCTTGTCTTCCTGCGAAATATCTTGTTCTTTTCCCTGTCCTATGAATGATTGTAATTTCTGAATCTTTCTTCTTCCTGCTTCTTTTGCGAAATATTGCAATTTTTGTAACTCAATCATCTTCTTCTGATTATATATTTTTATTAACCTGAATCTCCTATCGCAAATTATTGTAACTTGATTGTCTTCTTTTTATTATCTTGATTCTTCTCAAGGAAGATAATGAAATATTGTTTTATAATCCCCATATTTTCCCTTCATAATCTTCCTTGTGAAGTACTAATATATTACCATTGTAAGAAATCCTAAACTTGCCTCTTATTGTTAATCTGCAATATGATAAATGAAGTATCGCAAATAATTCTGCGAAAAATCTGTTATATGCTTCGCAGATATAACCTCTCTTGTGGTCTTATTTCGCCTTCCTAGTTAAAGGTCTTATTATGCCACTTTTATGCGACAAGATCGCAGGACATTCTTACTTTCACATGTAATAATCCATTGATCTTGCCTTATCATTTATTTTGATCTCTGCGACAATATGATAAGTCTAAGCCATCTTGTGAGATTAATCTCTTTTTGCTTTTTAAGACTTATGACATTGCCGTCTTTGCGATGAAATCACAGGACATCTTTGCGATTTATATCCTCTTATCATTGATTTCATTTATCTCATCTTTTGATCTTATCGCAAAAACCCATTGATCTCATCTTAACATTTATTTTTAGGCTTTTTGGCATGTCATGCGGCAATATGACGGGCCTAAATATTCTTGCGAATATAAAGTCCCATGACATTGCTGTCTGTGTCACGCGACAATATGACAGGCCTAAATATTCTTGCGAATATAAAGTCCCATGACATTGCCGATCTTTTTGATACACAACTCCCTAATGGAGGGTATCGCCCTTATCTCCCCCCTGGTTGCCCCTTCAAGGAGACGTACTTCTGCCATACAAGACTAGCTCCTTCCATCCGGTTCTAGAAACAACCAGTTGTTTTCGTAGCCTCTTATCCTTTATGCCTATATGGATTATAGTTACGAGACTACACCCTAGTGGGGTTTTCTTCGGGCCGAACACATCATAAGCCAAGACTTGCCATGGATGGCCAGGGTAGGTTCATCCGTCCCGGGCACCCACAGCTCAACCGTGTACCTCAGCTCCTTGATCATACTTTGAATTCCTTAGGAGAAACTCTCGGGCGCCCAACCAGGGTATAACCTTATATAGTTGGGAATCCAAGTTATCTCTTCCGGATGGATTTTCTATAATCCCAAATCTCCATGACTAGGTTCCAGCAGCAGTATAGCCTTTCCCATAGCCATGCAAATAGATACCCCCTTTATGACGTACTTTAAGGACATTGCCTCTTACGGAATAGAATCCGCGAACTAGGGTGTACGCCATAAAGGTTCGTCCCATTCTCATATGTTTTTAGGCGATTTGCGCCCGTCATATGCATTTGCATTAAAATTCTTAATTATCTCGCAAATTATTGTGAAAAATTTCTTTGTATTTAGCCAACTTTATTCTTGTGAAACATCTCTTTTATTCTCTCGCAATTGCTTGCGTATAATCCAGTCATCCTAGTCTTTCAAACCTTTATTGATAATATTTTCTTAGATATTGTCTATTCCATGGTCTGCCAAGTCTTTGACCCATGTCTCTTCCTTATGGATCCATTAACTTATATGCTCCAGTTCCAATTATTTCTTTGATGATATATGGCCCGTCCCATTTTTTCGCTAATTTTCCTTCATTTTCTCGCTGATATTCTGGTGTTTCTCGCAGAACTAGATCTCCAACTTGGAACTCACATTTCTTTACTCGCTTATTATATTCGCGAGCTAATCTGGGATGGTAGTTCTCCATATGTTGTAATGCTTTTTCTCTCTTCTCTTCTACTTCATCAAGTTTGTCTAGAATCATACCAGCACTAAGATTCTTTTCCCAAGCTTCTCTTTTTGTCGTAGGAATAGCAACTTTTGTTGGTAATACTTCCTCAACTCCATATGTTAAACAAAAAGGTGATGCCCCAGTTGCTTCTATTCGTGTTGTATTATAAGCCCAAACTGCATTATGGACTTGTTGACACCATGTTCTATGATGCCCTTCTAACTTCTTCTTGAGGATATCTGCGATTGTTTTGTTAGTTGCCTCATCTTGACCATTAGCTTGTGGGTATAAAGGAGTCGATTTTTCTCACTTTATCTTGAATGCATTAAGTAACATCTCTATATTTTGTCCTTCAAATTGTTTTCCATTATCTGACACCAACTGCGCAGAAATTCTGAATCTGCAAATGATATTTTCAAATATAAATGTAAAAATGTCCTTATCACGAATATGCTGTACTGCTTTAACTTCTGCCCATTTTGTGAAGTAATCTGTTGTGACAATTAAATATCTCCTTTGCCCTGTTCCTGGTACAAATGGTCCCACAATATCTAAACCCCACTTTCCAAATGGCCAAACATTTTTTGAGGATTTTAATGTTTCACCGGGTGCATGTATTCGTTTTGCAAATCGCTTAAATTCCTCGCAACTTCTTGATAAATTCTTTGCATCTTCATGCATATATGGCCAATAATAACCTTGCATTTTAGTTCTGTATGCTAAAGATCTTCCGCCGCTGTGATTACCAGCATCCCCACTATGTAACATTTTTAATATTTGTTTTCCTTCTTCTCGTGTCAAACATCTGAGGGAAGGCCCATTTAAAGATTTTCGATACAATATCCCATCTCTTAACTCATAATTTGTTGCTCTAATTTTTAATTTATGTGCTTCCAATCTGTTTCTTGGTACCTCTCCCCTTGCTAGATATGCGTGAATTTCCGCACGCCAATCTGCGATAATTCTACTTGATTCTTCGCCATTATTTTCTACTATCATTGCCTCGGCCTCCTCTTCCTCTTCTTTATTAATTGAAGGTGCTATGAGTGTTTGTATTTTTATATTTCTATGATCGGGTCTACCATCATACTTGATATAAACGCAAAAGCATCTGCGAGCCTATTATCTCTTCTTGAAATATGCCTCCATTTGAGTTTTGGAATTTTCGCAGATAATTCTTCTACAAGTTTCTTATATTTTTTCAAAGATATATCATTAGTTGCATATTCCCCTTCAATTTGGTGAATAATCAATTGTGAATCACTGGTAATTCTTGCATTCTCCACCTTCATCTCTATTGCAAATCTTAGAGCATGTACTACAGACTCATATTCTGTCTCATTATTAGTAGATTCAAATTCTAGTCGGAATGCAAATGCCATTTTTGCACCTTCTGGCGAAATAAAAAACGACTCCCACTCCATTTCCTTCTCCGTTGGATGACCCATCTACCAATATCTCCCACCTATTTGGTTCTGTTAAAAGATCTCTAGGATCCCCATATTCTTCTTCTATATCCATCATGTCTTCTACAACTTCATCATCCTCCAAAGGAAATTCTGCGAGAAAATATGCGACAATTTGAGATTTTGGCGAGGATAAAATTGCATATTGGATCTCAAAATGCCCCACTTGTGCGTTCCATATTTCAACTCTGCCTGATCTTTTTGAATTTTTCATTACTGATTCAATTGGTACCTTTGTTAGTACTTTGATTTTATGCGCTTGGAAATATATGCGAAGTTTAGATGCCGCATAAACTAACGCCAGAATTATCTTTTCAATCTTTGAATAGTTTTTCTCCGCAACATTGAATGTTTTGCTGATGTAGTAAATTGGTTTTTCAACTCCTGCATCATTTCGCAAAAGTATTGCGCTTAAAGCATGTTGAGTTGTCGCAAGGTACATCAGCAATTCTTCTCCTGGTTCAACCTTCTGTAAAATGGATATGTTCATCAAATATTCCTTAATTCCTTGAAAAGCTTTCTCACATTCATCTGTCCATTTAAATTTTGTTCCCTTCTTTAGTATGTTGAAGAAATGTTTGCATTTATCTGATGATCACGAAATAAATCTTCCTAGTGAGGCTAAAAGTCCATTGAATTTTTTCACATCTTTTACTGTTGCTGGAGTTGGCATATATCGAACTGCTTTCACCTTTTCAGGATCAACTTGTATTCCTTCTTTTGATACAATATATCCCAAGAATTTCCCAAATGATACTCCGAAAGTACATTTCCCAGGATTTAATTTGATATTAAAAAGCCGCATCTGATCAAAAATTTCCCTTAAGTCCTGCACATGATTTTTAGCTTCTTTGCTTTTTACCAACATATCATCCACATATACCTCTAAAGTTTTATGTATCTATTTTGCGAACACCTTTTCCACCATTCTTTGGTAAGTTGCTCCTGCATTTCGTAACCCAAAAGGCATATTTGTGTAGCAATATAATCCTCTGGGAGCAAAGAATGCAGTATGTTCTTGATCTTCTTCCGCAAGTGGGATTTGATTATATCCCTTGTATCCATCTAACGAAGATATTCGATCATTTCCTGCGGCAGATTCTACCAGCTGCGGGATATCTGGCAAGGGAAAACTATCTTTGGGACATGCTTTATTTAGATCAGTAAAATCGATGCAAATTCTTATCCCCTTATTTTTCTTGGGAACTACTACCATATTGGCGATCCATTCTGGATATTTTGCTTGCCTTATAATTCCTGCGTCAAGCATCTTCTGCAATTCTTCTTCTATCTTGGCATGATAAGTAGTCGCAATCTTTCTTATTCTTTGTTTGAATGGTCTCACATTTTTGTTAATCTCCAATCTATGGAACGCAACAGATGGATCTATTCCAGGAATCTCATCCATATTCCACGCAAAAATATCTCTGTATTCTCGCAGAAGATTTACAGTTTGTTCTTCTTCCTCCACACCCATCTTAGTTCCAATTTTCAGCATTTTTGGGTCTTCTTCACTTCCAACATTTACTTCTTTTGTTGGTTCTGCTGTAGATAAACTGGCTTCATGTTCTCCCATTGGTGTTGGTGTTTTTATTACCTCCGCTGGTTCATCACTTTCTTGCGATACATCGTCAAATATTCCTTTTCCTTCTTCTGATCTTATCATGTAAATCTTGAATTCTTCTTCTTTCCTTTCTTCTCTCCTCATTTTTCTGCGCTGTTTTCGCAACTGAATTTGATTTTCACAATTCCTTACTTCATTCTGGAAACACAACGCTGCATAATTTGCATCTCCTCTAATCTCTCCAATTCCTCTAGGCATAGGAAACTTTATGCACTTATGTAGAGTTGATGATACAGCCTTGATTGCATGTATCCATGGTCTTCCCAACAACATATTATATGGTGATTTCACATCCACCACGCACAAAGTTATCTGCGTCTCTATTTCCCCCAGCGGAATTCGCACTACAATTTCACCTTTAGGTTTTGTTAGAGATTTTCCAAATCCATGGATATGATATATTGGACTAAGCATTTCTTCATCTTTGTATCCTATTTTCTTGAATGTGTGGTAAAACATTATATCCACAGAACTTCCTGCGTCCACCAGGGTCCTATTCACATCCCACTCTTCTGTAGATCTTACTGATTTCTCTTTTCTTGTTGGTATAATAGACACTGTGATCACCAATGGAGATGTATGACTTAAATTCTCTTTCGGAATTTCTGCTGCCGTGAATATGATCTTCTGTTTTTCCCAATCTTTTAGCGGTGATGCCTCATCTACCGTTATGATTTTATTTCCTTCAAAATCTCGCTTGTGTATCCTTCCTCTAATATCTTCATGGAACTTATCTATCATCATCTTTGTTATTACATCACACTCCAATTTCTTTTGATTATCTTTGACTTCAACCATCTTTTCTTCCACCAATTTTCTTGATATTCTTCTAACTCTTGAATAATTTCTTTCTTTTACCTAACTTTTGCTATGATTTTCAACTATTCATCCCTGTTTCTGGGCGCCAAAATGTAGTTGCAGGAATTCCCACACTACACCCTACTCAAGAATTTATCAATATTTATGACACAATTTGAAGATTAAGGACCTTTTTTATTAATATGATCTTAAAAGAATTACAGTAATCAAGAATACAATTCACTTAATAAGATTTTCTCTCTCCTAAAAACTTTCTTAGCACTCAAAAATTCATTATTCTTTTCTGGAACTTATTCATTTCCTTTATATAGGCATTTACATAGTGGATTACAGCTCATGACAGCTCATTTACAGCTAAGATTCCCTTTAGTTTCGGATCTGGGTTCTTGCGATACATCGCAGTTTGCACCGCCTTAATCTTTCACAGGTTTTATTGATTCATCTCAGAAATGTCACGCTTTTCTCATGTTTCTGTCGTTTTCATCTGATATGTCATTCCTTACGTTACTTTGAGATTTATCGCAGAATATCATTGTTGTTTGTTTCGCAGAAATATTGCTGTGAAAATATTCTGATCCTACAAAGAGAAATACATTTTCTCTCTCTAAAAATCTCTCTGCAAAATATTTCTCTCTCTTAAAATTGTCTCTCCCCTCACGACTCTCTCAACTCTCAAAAATACATCATCCTTTCCTGAATCTATTGGATCTCTATTTATAGGAAAGTACATAATGGATGACAGCTCACGTTCAACCTATCTTTCCCATTTTTTAGGATTTTTGCTATGCTCCTTGCTGGCTCTGCTATCGTGCTCGCGAGATCTGTTATCGTGCTCGCGAGATCTGCTATCTTTCTTGCGAGATCTGTTATCTTGCTCGCGAGATCTGTTATCGTTCTCGCGATATCTGATATCGTGCTTGCGAGACTCTTCTATAACTATAAAATCTTCATTTCCTCCCTTGCTCTCGCGAGCTCCCGTCTTGTGCTCGCGAACATTCTTTTTAACTACAAAATCTTCACATTTTTCTTATGTTTTATGCTGTCGTTGTTTATTACGTCATTCTCTGAATTATTTTGTGACGCTCGTGAAATGTTGTTGAAGAGTTTTTGGTGACGCTCGCAGAAGTGTCGTTAATCTCTCGTGAATATAATTGTGGCGATATTCTGGTACTACATCTTGACTTTTTTTTCTTGAATATTGCTTGATAAGAAATCTTTAAGAAAAAATCTGTTGTTGTAGTAATCTTTGATTTTTGTTGATAAAGGAACGAGCGAAAGAATACTAGACTAGTACGTACTTTCCTCTATTCTTTTGTGAAGTTCCATATCTTTGCTAAGTGAATAAGAAGTATTAACTCTTTAAGTACGCGAAGTATGAAGTATCCCTGAAGAAATATAAGAAGTACTCAATCTTCAAAATATAAGAAGTATTCGTCCTTTAATGAAAGTCATAAGTATTGCCTCTGTTCACGCGAAATTTTTACTTCATTTCTGGTGAAAATCCTTGTCCATTTTGGAAATGATTCTTGACGAGAAGATAAAGAATATAACATGTTTTCTTGGTAATCCATAGTTGCCTCTGTTCTTTATTTATGAAGGAAGAATCCCTGAGAAAATGTTAAATGAACGAATTGTCTCTGCCTCTTTCAATAAAATAATCATATTCTGCGAAACAATCAAATTTACTGTGAAATTCTGGAATAATCTGCGAAATGTTGAATGAGTTTGCTAGTTTCTGAATGTTTATGCGAGATTCTGAAATAGTGACTGAATAGTATTGCGATGAATAGTGTCGTGAGCTGATGAATAGTGCTGCGAGCTGATGAATAATTCTGCGAGCTGATGAGTAGTTCTGCGAGATTGTAAATAATTTTCTTGAAAGACTCTGAATAATACTTTTGAGAAATTCTGAATAGTATTTCTAAGAGATTCTAAATAGTACTTGCTATCTCTCTTGCGATGAGTAGATATTTCCTGCATTCTCAAATAAAATAATTAATGTTCAATATTAATCTGTTGGTCTTATTATGCCTTCCTAGTTAAAGGTCTTATTTTTCCAACCTTTAATATTTTTCTGCGACAAAATCGCAGGACGTCTTTACATTTTCATGTATTGACCCATTGATCTTGTCTTATCAGTATCTTTTCAATATCTCTGCGACAATATGACTTGTCTAGATTCTCTCGCGAGAACAAAGCCTCGTGACATTGCCGTCTTGCGATGAAATCGCAGGACGTCTTTACACTTTCATGCAAAAACCCATTGATCTCATCTTAACATTTTCTCTTTAGGCTTTTTGCCTTTGTATAATTTTCGTCACGCGATAATATGATAGGCCTAAATGATCTTGCGATCATAAAGCCCCATGACATTGCCGTCTTAAGACACTTATTAGCTCCCTAATGGAGGGTGCCGCCCTTATCTCCCCCTGGTTTCCCCTTCAAGGAGGGCACATCGGCCATACAAGACTATCTCCCCCCATCCGGATTTTCCAACAACCAGTTGTTTTTGCAGCCTCTTGTCCTTTATGCCTATATGGATTATAGTTACAAGACTGCACCCTAAGTGGGGTTTTGTTCATGCCAAGTGCATTGTAGCCAAGACTTACCAAGGATGGCAAGAGAGTTTCGTACGCTCCGGGCACCCTTGGCTCAACCGTGTACCTCGGTGCCTTGGTCATACTCTGCACTTCTTGGAAGAGATTCTCGGTCGTCCAACCAGGGTATAACCTTATATAGTTGGAAATTTAAGATCTCTCTCCCGGATAGGTTTTCTTTAACCCCAACATCTGCATGACTCAGGATCCAGCAGCGGTGTAACCTTACCCCTGAATCATGTCAAGAGATACCCCCTCATATGACGCGCTATTAGGTCTTACATTTGCCTCTTACGAAATTTTATTCGTGAACTAGGGTGCACACCATAAAGGTTCGTCCCATTCTTATGTCTCTGCGAAATTGTATTCGCGTTTCTCGCGATATTTTCGCGTTTCTTCATTCTTTCATTTCTGTCAATTATTTATATAATCTTGAATAATCTCGCGATTACACTCGCAGCTCTGATAAAAATCTGTTTTGCTCACTTCTGTGAGTTGAAATATTCTTTAAAATCTTAAAAATATTCTTTGAAATCTTGCGATTGTATCGCATTTGTTAAACAAAAAATATCTTTATGTAAAAGAAATATTCTAGAGAAATCTTTGAAATCCTCTTTGAAATCTTGCGATTGTTTTGCGTTTTTAAATCAAAAATCTTCTGTAAAAGAAATTTTCTAGAGAAATATATAAATTGAATTTTCTCGGTTTTTTGAAAGTTAGAAATCTTTGAAGTCTTGTGATTGTACTGCTCTTTGGAAAATAAATCAAAAAAATTTGAAATCTTTGAAATTTTTTGCGATGATTCCATTTTCTGTAATCTTTTAAAAATTTTGCGATCTTTAAATTTTTTGCGATGATCTCATTTTTTTTATTTAATTTTTGAAATCTTGCGATTGTATCGCTGTTTTTCAATCAAATACAAAATCATTGAATTTTTTTGAATTTTTTTTTTTTTTTTGAAATCTTGCGATTATATCGCTTTTGGCAAATTAAATCAAACATTTTTGAAATTTTTTGAAATGTTAGAAATCTTTAGTAATTTTCAACTACATTTTCAGAAATATTAGAAATGTTCTTTGAAATATTGCGATAGTATCGCTTTTTGTAAAATAAATTAAAAATTTTCATTTTCTGTAAGTAAAATATTTAAGGAAGTGGTACTTAGCTTTCTTGCGATTTCTGTTGTTGCCGTTTCTCGCGAATTATTTGATTTGCTAGTGAAATGAGAAGAAATGAGAAATGATTTCTTGATCTACCTCTTGCATTGTGAACCCTTTTCTCGCGAAATTGACTTGCGAAATAAGTATCAACTTTCTTTTTTGCGAGAATACCTTGCGAAATAACAAAATACCAAATTCATTCCTTTGACCAGCTGGATTTGCTTGCTCGCAGCATCAAACTCCTTCTCATCTCTGTCAACTTTCATACTGGCTTCTGATTGCGAAAGAAATACATATTACCATCATCTTATTATTTTCTTTATAAGGATACAACTTTTAAGCGATATGGGAAGAAGACTAATTATCGCTGACACCATTATCGCTGAAAAGCACCATTATCGCTGGCAATCTATTTCCCATTTTTGAAGTTGTATCTTCTCTTTATCGCTGGAATCTTCACTCTAATGAACTTCTGCTATTTTGTATTTATTTTCTCTTTGTCCGTGACCATCGTTGCCAGCTCCTGCTTTGTGAAGGAAGGAATTATTATTTTCTCTTTATTATTATCATGTTTTGTCTGTGATCATCTTTTCCTTCTTTATTTCTTTATTCTTACATTTGCTGCGATCTCCTCGTTGCAAATAAGTTCTGTTGAACATTGTTGTTGGAGCAATCTAACTTCTCTAACTATTACTCTTCCAGAGCTTATTAAATTAAATATTCTATAAGTACGTGGTTCCCAAAATGAAATAAATAATGTCTTTCATGTACGTCATTTGCTTTGCTATAATGAAGTTTCAAATAATGTCTTGTCTTTCCTCCCTTATTTTATCCCTTATTTAATTAGTACATAGTTCCATGTTTAGGAACAAGTAAATAGCCTGCTAGGAACAACTTGTCTGATGTACATCTTCTTTATTTAAATAACCTGTTGTACGTCTTCTTTATCCTTAATTTATCCTTGCACGTAATTCAATAATATTTCCTTGTTTGACTTTGTTTTATGAAGAATATAAGTAATAAGTATTAAACTTGACTGTTGCTCGCAGCTAACTTTGCCCTCTTTCTTCTTATTGTGAAATTCTTTCTCTCGCTGTAACTTCTCTTCTTCGTTGGTATTTCCGTTAATAACTTAGCCTATCTTGTTTCCTTCTTCTCTTTCATCATTCTAATTCTTCGTTGCTTCTTCCATCATTCGAACTGTTAATTTCGCAGGTGCTGATTGATTGACCCAAATTGATCTGAGATGTGTGTCGAATCTTCTCTGAGCTTGCTGGTGTTCGCTCAAGTTTAAGTTTCTTTGCTCCATATTAATGATTCGATTTTTGCTAAGCTGAGAATTCTTCCTTTGGTTTGTGTTGCTCGCTGTTTATCTTGTTGCTCGCTGGTTAACTCGCAAGTCACTTCATATTTAACGACATTAATTTTGCAGGGGGAACGTTCTTGGCGGAATAGCTGCGAACACCAATAATGAGTTTTGCACTGATTCCTGCGAATTTTGGCACTAAAATGTAAACGATTAGTAAACACTAAAAAATACTAAAATTAGGAGAAATGTAGTGTTCCCTTTTAATTATTATGTTCTTGGCGGTGGTCTCCTGGTTTAATTAGTAAGCAACAACACATTTTCTTGCTGCGTAGTGAACTTGACTACTGTATCTTTTCTTCATTGTCTCATTTATCAATGGCTTCTGTTCTAATTCCCGGCTTTGAGCTTTTTGTTTTGCCGTTAACATCCTTTGTTTAGCTAGCTTTCATTCATGCCACCAAAATCACCCAAATCTAGATTATGGCAAAAAATAATTAAAGAGATAAGAGAGGATTTTGTCCTGTAGATTATTATTTTTATTTTTATTTTTTTGCTGTAACTTCATTTGTTTACTTCGCGATTGTTGATGAAGTACTTGGTGAATAATTCATTAGTCTGCTTCCTTTTTCCACTGTGTTGTCTTTGTCCCTTTTTCCTCTGTTGGAGTCTAAATTTTCTGTTAAAATGTTGGTGTTGATTTAATCCATTTATTCGCTGTCGTTGTATGTTGATAAGTTGGTGGATGCATCTTATCGCAAAAGAGGAATTTCGCTGGAGATTTTGATTCCTTCATCATGAACATATAATTTAATAAGATAAGAAAGAATTTGTCCTGTTTGAACAATTAATTGATCAGATTCATTAGATTTCTCTCTGCGAAGAATGAAAGCTTTCTTACGAAATGTAAATCTCTAATCAACAGAAAATCTCGAAATTTGACATTTTTAGAAATTCATTAAACAAATTTGTAAACGAAGTTTGGTTACTACAAATTCATAGCAAACATTTTTAGATTCAAGACTTCCACAATAAATCAAATTTCTACAAAAAGCAAAGTTTAAATTTGACAAAAAGTCTATTTTTCAATTTGTGTTTTGAAATTCCCAGATCTGGAAAATGAAACAAAGAATAAGAAAAGTGAGAAGAAATTTGTCCTTTTTGATGATTTGTTGACACAATTTTGCTGATATTTTCTTCATCCGCCACCTAATATATCTCCTTCTCTCTATTTGCTGTATAGTCATGATCTTTCGTTGTAGCTTTCCATATTTGATCTTGAAATTTTTAGATCCAGTGAAATCTAATTCTAACGATAGCCAGTTTCTTTGAATCTTCTTCAATCCTCCCTGTTTCTAGCGCCAAAATGTAGTTGCAGGTTTTCCTACAACACATCCCTTACCATATCTTGATATTAATTCCTAGATCTACATATAAAAATGGTGATAAAAATACTAAAATTATAAATGGACACCAAGATTTTTTACATGGTTCTATCAATTTGATCTACATCCATGATTCTTCACTATGATTGTTTAAATTTATATTTTATTTACATTGATAATCTCCATTAATGGAGTTCTAAATCTAGTTTTGGGGAAGAAGATGATAAAGAGAAATACATTTTCTCTCTCTAAAAATCTCTCTGCAAAATATTTCTCTCTCTCTTAAAATTGTCTCTCCCCTCACGACTCTCTCGACTCTCAAAAATACATCATCCTTTCCTGAATCTATTGGATCTCTATTTATAGGAAATTACATAATGGGTGACAGCTCACGTTCAACCTATCTTTCCCATTTTTTTAGGATTTTTGCTATGCTCCTTGCTGGCTCTGCTATCGTGCTCTCGAGATCTGCTATCGTGCTCGCGATATCTGCTATCTTGCTCGCGAGATCTGTTATCTTTCTCGCGAGATCTGTTATCGTGCTCGCGAGATCTGATATCGTGCTCGCGAGACTCTTCTATAACTATAAAATCTTCATTTCCTCCCTTTCTCTCGCGAGATCCCGTCTTGTGTCGCGAACATTCTTTTTAACTACAAAATATTCACATTTTTCTTATGTTTTATGCTGTCGTTGTTTATTACGTCATTCTCTGAATTATTTTGTGACGCTCGTGAAATGTTGTTGAAGAGTTTTTGGTGACGCTCGCAGAAGTGTCGTTAATCTCTCGTGAATATAATTGTGGCGATATTCTGGTACTACAATGCAACCCGAAGTGCAGACTAGATTATTATGCACCTCATAAGTATAAAACATATGGAATCAACAAAGTTTAAGATGAAGAGAGCTTTGATAATTTCCATCAATCTTGATCAAGTGATAAATCAACAATCGAACAAGATTAGTATACACGAGTTATCAAGGAAAGATAACTGGACATGGCCTCATAAATACCTATGAATACTTTGTAGTCGCTAAACCCTAAAATAGTTAGGAAGAGGACGACTCTAGATACAACTAGGACACACCAAAAAGTAGTGTCGGGATTCAGAGAACCTAGTTTCTTGTAGTTCCCCTTTTATAGACATTCAAAGCATATGTTTCTTTAGGTTTAAGCTAAGATAACTTGGAACTAAGCAAACAATATCCACCGTTAGATGAATCTTTGAATCTGATTCACATACAAGATATACACTCTAGTTAGGTAAATCGTAATTGAACCGTATGCAAAGGATATGTTCAACATGGTTACCCGAAACTTGCTAGTTTGAACTTAAAAGCTTAATATTCAATTTAATGAACACATAAGACATAAACTCTGAGTCACAAACATACGATAAAAATAAGTCTAATATTTTTTTAGAGAATTAATCAAATGCTAATTTTCTCATAGAAATAATTTAAACACACTTGAAAATATTGAAAAAGCGGAGGTATAACAACCACACCCAATAATTCGTTTGTCAATATGTATGGACTAACTCCAATATTATTGCGAGAACACCAGCTTATAAAGTGAACTCAACCAAGAAAGATATCAAAGAGTTATATCTCTTTTTCTCAAATCAATTAACAAATCAAACAGATAGAAATCTATGAGCCTGATTGGTATGAGAAATACTTGGACGGTACTAAATACCAATGTCCAAGTGTCAATCAATATATATCCAACAAACAAAGGCCAGATTCAATCGATTAAACTACGCACAACCTGTGATATTTTAATTATATAAAAATATAATGCGGAAAAGAAATAAAACAAACACCAGAAATTTTGTTAAAGAGAAAACCTCGGGACCTAGTCCAAATTTGAACACCACACTGTATTAAGCCGCTACAAATACTAGCCTACTAAAAGTTAACTTCGGACTGGAATGTAGTTGAGCCCTAACCAAGTCTCACACCGATTAATGTACAATTGTGTTCCTTACACCTCTAAAGACACACTGTATTTTGCGCACTTGATTCCCTAAGATGATTATCATCCACAACTAAGAGTTGCTATGACCCAAAGTCGAAGACTTATAAACAGATCTGTCTCCCACAGGTAAGTTTATTCTGATAGATAAATTTGTTTCCAACAGAAGTACCTATAAAGTTTTGTTCCGTCTCATGATAAATCAAGGTGAATAGGAACCAATTGATAATACTGTCTTATACTCTCAAAGAACAGCTTATAAATATCAATCACCTCACAAAAATTTAACTATATGGTAGTAGAAGAAGTTATTGCGGAACTACAAAGAATGAGACGAAGAACTTTGTGATTACTTTTATATCTTACATATCGGAGATAAATCTCGAGAAAATCTTAGAGAAGATAGTACTCAATACTATAGAACAAGTAAGATCAGAATATGCAACTACATAGAAAATAGTTGGATCTGGATTCACGAATCCCAAATAAAGTCTTCAAGTCGTTAACCTATAATGGTTTTGGAAAAACCTAGGTTAAAGGAAAATCAACTCTAGTCGCAACTAGGACACAAGAAAGTGTTTGGATTAGGTTTTCCAGTTGCTAGAGTTCTCCCTTATATAGTCTTTCAAATATTTGATTTCAATCAAAGCTAAGATGGCTTAGTAACAAAGCATTTAATATTCACCGTTAGATGAAATCCTGATTTGAGATTCAAGCTAAGTTTGCTTAAAACCAAAGAAATATCTCTCCACCGTTAGATGGTATTAGCTTGTTACACACAATATAAATATACCTTCATATAGATATGGGTAACCGTACCTAAACGTGTATATTGAGTTAGCTCAATAACAGTTAACTGAAGTTAGCCAAATGAAGACGTTTGTTTTAACCACATTCATTTAACACATCTAGATCAACTATGATGATCAATCAATCATGAAAGATAAACAAATGAATCTAATTGTGTTTCAAATAGAGTTGTTCAATTGTTCACTATATCATAGAAATATATATGAACAAATTGAAACAAAATCAGATTGATTCGTAATCGTACAAAGTACTTATATAAGAATCAGTTTATGAACAATAAGACACGGTTTGCAAAGATTGCATTCCTTAATTCATAAATGTATTTGTTCATGAGTATGAAAAACATATATATATATATATATATTTAACTGATTTCAGAACTTACCCACTAAGTTTGCAAATCGGTATGCAAACTATAGCATCCGGACTTTGGTCTTGTCCAGCCGTTTGCAAACGGGTATGCAAATAGCCATCCCGGACCTAACTCGGGTAGAATCATTCACATACTAGGTATGCAAACAAGGTTCTCGGACCTGAATCATACCAAAACAGTTTGCATACTAGGTACGCATACTGTGTTGTATCCAGACATAGGTTAATTGTTCTAAAATACCATTTCAATCATTGAAACATCCTTAGAAGACGACAATATGTGTCTCACACAAACTATTAGCTTCAAGTAATTTTCAAGTGATCGAATAATCGCTACAAAACTTTCCAAGTTGACATCAAATGATTGTCTCACACAAATCATGTAATATGTTTCAAGGAAATTTTCACATGATCATCTTTTGACTTAATATTTAGTTTCTAACAATAAATTGTTTCCATATAAACTCGTCAAGAATAATGATGAACGTAGTTAAAGAAATAAGCTTCCAACACATATTTTGAGAAATAGATAAGCGAGTTTAACTCAGCTCAAAATATCAAATGTGTATAATATAAAAGTTTATATAGCTATACGACTTAGTATCATTAGGAGATAGAATTGAATAGACTTCTGAGTGATAGATAATTTTTAGTATCCATATACCTTTTGTTGATGAAGTTCCTACAAGCTTTCCCCAGTATATCTTCGTCTTCAATCGATGAACATCGTGAAGTCTAAAGCTCAACTACATATTTTATCCTAATCCGAGACATAACTATTGCAATCCTATGAACATCGCATAGGATTGCAACACCATACCATCCACAAACAAATGGACAAGACGAGGTTTCCAACCGAGAGGTGAAATCCATTCTTGAGAAAACGGTGAATCCAACAAGGAAGGATTAGAGCATGCGCCTCAATAATGCTTTGTGGGCGTATAGAACCGCATACAAGACACCTATTGGGATGTCTCCCTTTGGCTTGTTTACGGTAAACCTTGTCACTTACCCGTTGAAATTAAGCTTAAGGCGTTTTGGGCTATTAAGAAAAGCAACATGGAGTTGGATGGAGCTGGAAAGCAAAGGAAGTTGCAACTCCAAGAGTTAGAAGAGATTCGAAATGATGCATTTGAAAGCTCAAGGATTTACAAGGAGAAGACTAAGGCATTTCATGATAATATGATTACAAAGAAACAATTTTGCATTGGGCAGAAAGTGCTTTTGTTTAATTCTCGTTTGCAATTATTTCCGGGTAAACTAAGGTCACGTTGGATTGGACCTTTTGTTGTGACTAATGTGTTTTCTCATGGTGCAGTTGAAATTCGTAGTTTAGCTACAGGAAATGAACTTAAAGTGAATGGGCACCGGTTGAAACCATATTATGAGAACTTCTCTTCGGAAGTTGTGGAAGGAGTGAACCTTGTGGAAGTGCTCCCTATGGAGGAGTCTTAGAAAACAAGGAGAACGTTGGGCTGACGACTTTAAACCAAGCGCTAAGTGGGAGGCAACCCACCGGTTTTGTATCTTTACCTTTATCTTTTTATTCTTTAAGCATTGTTTTTATTTTTATTTTCTTCTTTTTGCATATCATTTGCGGAATTTTCCACCTTGAACTTTCTTTGGATGATTCAATTTTACATTGAGGACAATGTAAAGTTTAAGTGTGGGGGAGCATTTATATGTTTGTATAGTTTGTTTTAGTGTGTTTTATGCCTTTTAAAAAATAAAAAAAATAAAAAAATCAGAAAAATAGAAAAACCAAGAACAAAATTGTTTCTTTTTTAACTCTGAAATCTAGAAACTTGTGCCTTTAGGATGACACCATTAGTGGATGGAACCATTTTGATTGCAGGAGTTGAGGAACCAATTAACTAAAGGGGACGAACATAGCTCAGAAATCACAATTAACATGATAGTTGTTACCATATCTCGGAATATCACCATATCGCATTCTATTTTTGTTTTTCCATATTTATCTATTGTTCTCTAAGTGTTTTGGTGGGTCACTAAACATCGACGTGTTATTACTGCTATGGTGAAATAGAGTGATTGAGTTACAAAAAAATAAAAAAATAATAATAATAATAATAAAAAATAAAAAAATATATATATATATATGAAAAAAAAAAAAGGAAAAAAAGAGACCGACCAATTAGACCAAAACGGAATAAAAATGACATTTGGGAATAGCAGTATGTGTGAAACGTAGTCCCTTTCTCCGTCACCTAAACAAGCGTGGAATGCAGGATCCAAGGCAACTATCATGTACTTGCTGACAAGAATCATGCGCTTGGATCCAGTTTGATCCAATCATGTTGTCTAAAAAAATATATGAAAATGAAAAAAAAAAGTGAAAAAGAAAAGAAAAGAAAAAGAAAGTATTATTTTGGTTGAATAAAGTCACTTCTGGTTCCCTTGTATATGCCAGTGAGTTGATGTAGCATTCAAACCAAGTAGCTCAATCCAATGGGAATAGGTTCATCTTGGCAGTGACCTTCAGACAGATATGGGAAACATCGATCACTTGTGAACATTCGCCAACATCTACATCTATATCCATCTTCTTTATATTTTCATTGTGATTGTGGTTTGTTAGTTTCCGAGTATTGTGGCTTGTTCGACTATCTAATTAAAGCTTTATTAATATATGAATTCAAATTTGTGCAAGGTACCTCCTCCTGTAGTCATTTTGGATTCGTTCATTGATTTGTCACAAATAGACGGAGTTGGAAATATAGGTTTTGTAGGCAGACCTCTTGTAAACCTTCACGAGACTAAAACTCGTCCACTAGGGACACCTAGGGGTTCAAAGGCTTGTTATTTATGCTTAAAGTGACCGTAGCCTCGACGAGACGGAGTTGTATGTATGTTTTAGTTTTGTTTCATTTGATTTGCTCGAGGACTAGCAAAGTTTAAGTGTGGGGGAATTTGATAGGTGTCTATAACACCTTAATATTTATATATTGTTTATGCTTTCTCTGCTAGTTTTCTTGTAAATTATGTATCTTATGTTTGCTTTTGAATATTTAGGTACTTTGGAGTCACTTGGAATTAAAGAAGAAGAAACAGGGCAAAAGTCTCATCTCATGTGCAAATGCTTTTGGTGGCGGATTATTTCTCATTATTTGTTTTTATTTCTTCATCTCTGTCTGAAAAGTATGTCGACTTTAGTGATGCAAAATTCTGTCTGAAAAGCACGACAACTTTAGTGATGATTCTCATTGAAGAGAAGAAGTGAATATGAGAAGTAAAAGATGGATGTTGTGGGTGGAAGGCGAGAGAAGGCGTTCATTTGGAGCGAAAAGGAGCAAAGAGATCAAATTGCATGCGGAATATGAGCTGTCAGTTCCCTGAAACCGACAGGCCAAATAATCACTTTGGAAGCCCTTATCATAGTCACTGGATGCCACCATCCAATCCGTACAGAAAGACCTGATTAGGTCGAGTTTCTCAGACAACTTGAATTAATTCTTCCTCCTTCATTACAGTTTACCTAAAAATCAAAGAGAAGTGCGGCTGCACTTGTCTGAAAATCAATGAAGTTCAGAATTTATCTAAGGGGAATTACCTAGTGTGTTGTTGATTCAAAGCTTCATATCAACAATTCAGAGAAAGAGAATCTGTTGATGTTTGAGTGATTGAGTGATTCCAGAGAAGATATTGATGCCACTATTAAACAAATGAAGATTGAGTTAGGGTTTCTGTAATGAAGGACAAGAAGTTGTGATGGGTTTGGTTTATATTAAGATTCAGAATGAGCTGTGAGGTTGATTCTGTTGGTAAATCTTGCAGGCTGATATGGGTTCAAATCAGCAGTGGTGGATCTGTAGGGGTCAATTGATGAAGTTTCTGAGGTTGATGAGATTGAGGTACTGCAATGAACTAGATATGACAACAGAATGGTGGTGTTGGTTGGCTTGACATGGTGTTGAACTGAATTTGCAAGTGAGGGTTTGGTTGAATGTAACTGCAGATGGAGAAACAAGTTTGAAATCATGACTACTATGGGGTTGATTGAATGATTGCTACAGGAATGAATGAACAAGTGGAGGTAGTGTGGAATTGATGATGCTGTGAATAACATGATGCAATTCAATACTGATAGAACAAGGTGCAGTGAGAATTTGCACTGAGTGTGTTGATGATGGTTTGAACAGCTGTGTGGATTCAGGTGTTGGAGGTGAACCAAAATCTGTAATATGGAGTGACTTATAACTGGGAACTGCAGGTGAGTCAATTGTATGGAATCAATGGGGATGAATCAGGTGGTATTGGTAGCTGTAGACTTGTCTTTGAGAATGAATGAATGAATAAAGCTGAGCAGGGATAATGAGTGGTTCTGGGTTGGTGGTTTTGATCTCAGATGGTGGTTGAATTCATTGGATTTCAGGGTTAGGTGCATGATTAGGATATGGTGAGGTGAAGAAACAGGCTGTGGTGCTTCAAGTGAACTGCAGATGAGGTTGGCAGTTGGGTTGAACTGGTTGGGACTGAGCCAAGGATGAACTGAGATTTATGATGAATTTCAGAAGCAACAGTGGTCATGGGTTTAGTTGTGTTGGTGATATGCAGCTGGAAAAGTGAGTCTTGGAGATGTATGCAGAGATGGAGCTGGTAACCTGAGTTGGTGTTGTGGTGGTGCTTGAGGTGTTAGAACAGGTGAAAGTGGTGACTGCCATGAGAACTGAAGTAGTTGGCAGGGACTGGTGCTAGACAGATGTGGAAACTCAGGGGAGAACTGGCATGATTGCAGTTGTTAAAGCATTGGCTGAGGAGCTGCAGGTGCCATGGCTGGGCAATACAAAGGAGAATGTTCATTGCAGGAGTGAGATTAGGAAGCTGCTGCTACAGGCTAACGTAGATGGGTGTGTTTGTTGCAGTTCAAACTGGCTTAACTGGTCAGTGTTGAACAAGTTGGCTTTGAACTGAGTGGGAGATGATATGAAATTCTGTGACAGAGAATGTGGAATTGGCTGTGCTGGTGAAATACAGGAAGCAAAAGGAAGTGGCTCAAAGGGTAGCTGGAGGTGGTGATATTACAAGAGTGGCTAGGCAGTTTGAACTGAGCTGCAGTTGGAGATTCGGAGCTATGAGGTGCCGCAAATGTAAATTTGTAAATGCAGGCCTGAAGCTATGGGTGTTATTGGTACTACAATGCATAGAATGAAGCCGGTGCAACAAAAGGCAAGTGCGGTGACTGAGCTGTGTTGCAGAAATAGTGCGAAAACGGGGTGAAAATGGCACGCCGGTGAGCATAGTTCCGGTAGTCGGATTTCAGAGGTTAAAGTGTCGATCGCAATATTTCAGTGAATCGCGAGGGGGGTATGAGTCGGATGCAAGAACTGATGGCTGGAAGTATGAGCTACGTGTCACGCTTTTGGGTACGTTTTCGCAAGAATAGAAAATTGGATTTAGATGGGTTATGCAAATGTTTGAAATGCAGGAAAGCAGAGTTGAGAAACTGGAAGTGTAGAATTGACTGGTGACAGTTTCCAATAGTTCAAGTGATCGGAGAAAGTTCAATCCAACGAGAAAGCTAATGCGGTCTTTCCAAATCAGCAGAGAAGGTATGATCCTTATTCCAACACTTACAATCCGGGATGGAGAGATCACCCCAATTTTAGCTATGCCAACAAGCAAGGAGCGGTCCAACAACCTAATTTCAACAATTCGGGTGGATTCCAACCTCAACAACAACAATTCCAGCCACGTCAACAATTCCAACAACAACAACAACAACCTCAAAATCAGGGGTCAAGTATGGAGGAGTTGATGAAATCGTTTATACAAGAGACCAAGAGTTCGATGAAGGAGTTGCAGACCCAAGTTGGTTCTATGGCTCTTGAGTTGAACCAATTGAAGGCACAAAATAGTGGGAAACTCCCTTCTCAACCTATCAACCCAAAGGAGGGTGTAAATGCAATTACATTGAGAAGTGGTACACAACTTGTGCAACCCGAAGCTGCTGATTCGGGCAAGGTGGAGACACCAAAGGAACCTGTTTTGGAGGAGAAGAACGAGGACTCTCCCCAAACTTCTGAGGTACCTATTCCTAGCTCTAAAACTCCGGTTTCTACTTATGTTCCTCCTTTACCTTTTCCTCGCAGATTTGCAAATTCCAAGAAGGAGGCACTAGAAAAGGAGATTTTAGACATTCTCAAGAAGATTCATGTGAACATACCGCTCATAGATGCAATCAAGCAAGTTCCAAAGTATGCAAAAGTGTTGAAGGACTTGTGTACCAATAAGCAAAGGCTCAAGGGTAATGAAGTGCTTAGTGTGGGGGAGAATGCTTCGGCAATCTTGCAACACAAACTCCCACTGAAATGCAAGGACCCGGGTAGCTTTGACATTCCCGTCACAATTGGTACCAAAACATTTAATAAAGCTATGTTGGATTTAGGTGCATCCGTTAATGTTATGCCTGCATCTATTTATAATTCACTTGATTTAGGTCCTCTCAAAAAGGCTGAAATTGTGTTGCAATTAGCCGATCTCTCTAATGTCTACCCAATGGGTATTGTTGAGGATGTTCTTGTGCAGGTTAATCAACTTGTATTTCCATCTGACTTTTGTGTCTTAGAAATGGATGAAGGTGCACCGGACTCGTCTCTTCCATTGCTACTTGGGCGTCCCTTCATGAAAACGGCAAAGACCATTATTGATGTTGATAAGGGAACGCTGACTATGGAGTTTTATGGAGAAATAATACGTTTCAACATTTTCGAGACAATGAGATATCCTAGTGATGTCCACTCTTGTTTCTCCGTTGATGTGATGGACACATTGGCGCAACAAATGTTTGAGTTGAATGGCGTTGATTCTTTGGAAACCATGCTCACTACACCTATTGATAACGGTTTGGAGTACGGTGATGAGATTAAGGAAACCATTGGTTCTCTTAACTCATTACCGGAAAAATCTGCACTTAAGAATGTTTCATATGTTTCTTTACCTCGCAATGATGAAAAGCTTGAACCTTCAATTATTAAATCTCCAAAGCTAGAATTGAAACCTCTTCCTAGTCATTTAAAGTACTTGTACTTAGGTGACAATGAAAAGTTTCTTGTGATTGTTTCTAACGAGCTTAGTGAATTACAGGAGCAAAAACTTCTAAGGGTGCTAAGGAAGAACAAGATGGCCATAGGATGGACAATCGCTGATATCAAGGGTATAAGCCCTGCCGTTTGTATGCATAAGATCCGTTTGGAGGACGATGCAAAGCCTACAAGGGAAGCGCAACGTCGTTTGAACCCCCTATGATGGAAGTTGTGAAAAAGGAGATACTCAAGCTTTTGGAAGTGGGTGTTATCTACCCCATATCCGACAGCAAGTGGGTAAGCCCGGTACAAGTTGTACCAAAGAAATCAGGAGTGACCGTGGTGGAGAATGATGAAAATGAACTTGTCCCAACTCGTGTGCAAACCGGTTGGAGGGTTTGTATTGATTACAGGAAATTGAATGCCACTACTAGAAAAGATCACTTTCCATTACCTTTTATTGATCAAATGCTTGAATGTTTAGCTGGACACGCTTATTATTGCTTTCTTGATGGCTATTCAGGTTATAATCAGATTGTGATAGCACCGGAGGATCAAGAGAAAACCACTTTCACTTGTCCTTTTGGTACTTATTCTTATAGAAGGATGCCTTTTGGCTTATGCAATGCTCCAGCTACCTTTCAAAGGTGTATGGTAAGTATCTTTTCAGAATATGTTGAAAACATAATCGAAATGTTCATGGATGACTTTAGTGTCTTTGGTGATTCATTTGATCTTTGTTTGAAAAATTTGTCACTAATCCTTGAACGATGTGTTGAAACAAACCTTGTGCTGAATTGGGAGAAGTGCCATTTCATGGTAACTCATGGCATAGTTTTAGGCCATATAGTATCTTCTAAAGGCTTGGAAGTTGATAAATCTAAGATAGACCTTATTCATGCTCTAAACCCTCCCACTACGGTGAGGGAGATTCGTTCTTTCCTTGGTCATGCAGGTTTTTATCGTAGATTCATCAAGGACTTTTCCAAGATAGCATCTCCACTTTGTACCTTATTGCAAAAAGATGTGGTTTTTAACTTTGATGAAAAGTGTGTGGCGGCGTTCAATCATTTGAAAGAGATTTTGATTTCATCCCCTATCATTAAACTACCGGATTGGAGCAAGCCTTTCGAGCTTATGTGTGATGCAAGTGATTATGCGGTTGGTGCGGTGCTTGGGCAGCGTGTGGGGAAGATACCCCATGCCATTTATTATGCTTCTAGAACGTTAAATGAGGCCCAACAAAACTACACAACCACTAAAAAAGAGTTATTAGCTATTGTTTTTGCTTTGGAAAAGTTTCGCTCTTATCTAATTGGTACAAAAGTTGTTGTTTTTTCTGATCATGCAGCACTTAGGTACTTGCTTACAAAGAAAGAGGCGAAACCGAGGCTCATACGATGGATCTTACTCTTGCAAGAGTTTGATATAGAGATCAAGGACAAGAAAGGAATCGAGAACACCGTTGCGGATCATTTGAGCCGTCTTGCTGTGGAAAAGGAAGCTATCCCGTTGCGTGAAAGTTTCCCGGATGAGCAACTATTCTCAATTGCCTTTGGAGAACCATGGTACGCTGATATTGTTAATTACTTAGTTTCTAAATAAATCCCAAAGAACTTGTCTCGTGCTGAGAGGGACAAACTTAAGAAGTTAGGAAACCAATACATATGGGATGATCCATACTTATGGAAACATTGTAGTGACCAAGTAATACGAAGGTGCGTTCCCGAATCCGAATTTAACTCTATCTTGTCTTTTTGCCACTCATATGCATGTGGAGGACACTTTGGGAGCAAGAGAACCGCTCTCAAGGTATTAGAATGTGGTTTTTATTGGCCGACTTTGTTTAAGGATGCGCATGCATTTTGTATAACATGTGATAGGTGCCAAAGAACCGGCAATATAGGTGCCCGAAATCAAATGCCACAAACTATTATTCAATTTGTTGAGGTCTTTGATGTATGGGGAATCGATTTTATGGGCCCTTTTGTCAATTCTAATGGGAATTATTATATCTTGCTTGCTGTTGATTATGTCTCGAAATGGGTGGAAGCTAAGGCCACCCCAACTAATGATTCTAAAGTTGTTTCAGATTTTGTGCAAGCAAATATTTTTGCAAGGTTTGGAATTCCAAAGGCTATAATTAGCGATAGAGGTTCACACTTCAAAAACAGGTTTTTGCAAGGCTTGTTAAAGAAGTACAATGTGTCGCATAGGATTGCAACACCATACCATCCAAAAACAAATGGACAAGCCGAGGTTTCCAACCGAGAGGTGAAATCCATTCTAGAGAAAACGGTGAATCCAACAAGGAAGGATTGGAGCATGCGCCTCAATGATGCTTTGTGGGCGTATAGAACCGCATACAAGATACCTATTGGGATGTCTCCCTTTAGGCTTGTTTACGGTAAACCTTGTCACTTACCCGTTGAAATTGAGCATAAGGCGTTTTGGGCTATTAAGAAATGCAACATGGAGTTGGATGGGGCTATAAAGCAAAGGAAGTTGCAACTCCAAGAGTTAGAAGAGATTCGAAATGATGCATTTGAAAGCTCAAGGATTTACAAGGAGAAGACTAAGGCATTTCATGATAATATGATTACAAAGAAACAATTTTTCATTGGGCAGAAAGTGCTTTTGTTTAATTCTCGTTTGCAATTATTTCCGGGTAAACTAAGGTCACGTTGGATTGGACCTTTTGTTGTGACTAATGTGTTTTCTCATGGTGCAGTTGAAATTCGTAGTTTAGCTACAGGAAATGAACTTAAAGTGAATGGGCACCGGTTGAAACCATATTATGAGAACTTCTCTTCGGAAGTTGTGGAAGGAGTGAACCTTGTGGAAGTGCTCCCTATGGAGGAGTCTTAGCAAACAAGGAGAACGTCGGGCTGACGACTTTAAACCAAGCGCTAAGTGGGAGGCAACCCACCGGTTTTGTATCTTTACCTTTATCTTTTTATTCTCTAAGCATTGTTTTTATTTTTATTTTCTTCTTTTTGCATATCATTTGCGGAATTTTCCACCTTGAACTTTATTTGGATGATTCAATTTTACATTGAGGACAATGTAAAGTTTAAGTGTGGGGGAGCATTTATATGTTTGTATAGTTTTTTTTAGTGTGTTTTATGCCTTTTAAAAAATAAAAATAAAAATAAATCAGAAATATAGAAAAACCAAGAACAAAATTGTTTCTTTTTGAACTCTGAAATCTAGAAACTTGTGCCTTTAGGATGACACCATTAGTGGATGGAACCATTTTGAATGCAGGAGTTGAGGAACCAATTAACTAAAGGGGATGAACATAGCTCAGAAATCACAATTAACATGATAGTTGTTACCATATCTCGGAATATCACCATATCACATTCTATTTTTGTTTTTCCATATTTATCTATTGTTCTCTAAGTGTTTTGGTGGGTCACTAAACATCGACGTGTTATTACTGCTATGGTGAAATAGAGTGATTGAGTTACAAAAAATAATAATAATAATAATAATAATAATAATAAAAATATATGAAAAAAAGGAAAAAAAGAGACCGACCAATTAGACCAAAACGGAATAAAAATGACACTTGGGAATAGCAGTATGTGTGAAACGTAGTCCCTGTCTCCGTCGCCTAAACAAGCGTGGAATGCAGGATCCAAGGCAACTATCATGTACTTGCTGACAAGAATCATGCGCTTGGATCCAGTTTGATCCAATCATGTTGTCTAAAAAAAATAGAAGAAAAAAAAAGTGAAAAAGTGAAAAGAAAAAGAAAGTATTATTTTGGTTGAATAAAGTCACTTCTGGTTCCCTTGTATATGCCAGTGAGTTGATGTAGCATTCAAACCAAGTAGCTCAATCCAATGGGAATAGGTTCATCTTGGCAGTGACCTTCAGACAGATATGGGAAACATCGATCACTTGTGAACATTCGCCAACATCTACATCTATATCCATCTTCTTTATATTTTCATTGTGATTGTGGTTTGTTAGTTTCCGAGTATTGTGGCTTGTTCGACTATCTAATTAAAGCTTTACTAATATATGAATTCAAATTTGTGCAAGGTACCTCCTCCTGTAGTCATTTTGGATTCGTTCATTGATTTGTCACAAATAGACGGAGTTGGAAATATAGGTTTTGTAGGCAGACCTCTTGTAAACCTTCACGAGACTAAAACTCGTCCACTAGGGACACCTAGGGGTTCAAAGGCTTGTTATTTATGCTTAAAGTGACCGTAGCCTCGACGATACGGAGTTGTATGTATGTTTTAGTTTTGTTTCATTTGATTTGCTCGAGGACTAGCAAAGTTTAAGTGTGGTGGAATTTGATAGGTGTCTAAAACACCTTAATATTTATCTATTGTTTATGCTTTCTCTGCTAGTTTTCTTGTAAATTATGTATCTTATGTTTGCTTTTGAATATTTAGGTACTTTGGAGTCACTTGGAATTAAAGAAGAAGAAACAGGGCAAAAGTCTCATCTCATGTGCAAATGCTTTTGGTGGCGGATTATTTCTCATTATTTGTTTTTATTTCTTCATCTCTGTCTGAAAAGTATGTCGACTTTAGTGATGCAAAATTCTGTCTGAAAAGCACGAAAACTTTAGTGATGACTCTCATTGAAGAGAAGAAGTGAATATGAGAAGTAAAATACGGCTGTTGTGGGTGGAAGGCGAGAGAAGGCGTTCATTTGGAGCGAAAAGGAGCAAAGAGATCAAATTGCATGCGGAATATGAGCTGTCAGTTCCCTGAAACCGACAGGCCAAATAATCACTTTGGAAGCCCTTATCATAGTCACTGGATGCCACCATACAATCCGTACAGAAAGACCTGATTAGGTCGAGTTTCTCAGACAACTTGAATTAATTCTTCCTCCTTCATTACAGTTTACCTAAAAATCAAAGAGAAGTGCGGCTGCACTTGTCTGAAAATCAATGAAGTTCAGAATTTATCTAAGGGGAATTACCTAGTGTGTTGTTGATTCAAAGCTTCATATCAACAATTCAGAGAAAGAGAATCTGTTGATGTTTGAGTGATTGAGTGATTCCAGAGAAGATATTGATGCCACTGTTAAACAAATGAAGATTGAGTTAGGGTTTCTGTAACAGAAGGACAAGAAGTTGTGATGGGTTTGGTTTATTTTAAGATTCAGAATGGGCTGTGAGGTTGATTCTGTTGGTAAATATTGCAGGCTGATATGGGTTCAAATCAGCAGTGGTGGATCTGTAGGGGTCAATTGATGAAGTTTCTGATGTTGATGAGATTGAGGTACTGCAATGAACTAGATATGACAACAGAATGGTGGTGTTGGTTGGCTTGACATGGTGTTGAACTGAATTTGCAAGTGAGGGTTTGGTTGAATGTAACTGCAGATGGAGAAACAAGTTTGAAATCATGACTACTATGGGGTTGATTGAATGATTGCTACAGGAATGAATGAACAAGTGGAGGTAGTGTGGAATTGATGATGCTGTGAATAACATGATGCAATTCAATACTGAGAGAACAAGGTGCAGTGAGAATTTGCACTGAGTGTGTTGATGATAGTTTGAACAGCTGTGTGGATTCAGGTGTTGGAGGTGAACCAAAATCTGTAATATGGAGTGACTTATAACTGGGAACTGCAGGTGAGTCAATTGTATGGAATCAATGGGTATGAATCAGGTGGTATTGGTAGCTGTAGACTTGGCTTTGAGAATGAATGAATAAATAAAGCTGAGCAGGGATAATTAGTGGTTCTGGGTTGGTGGTTTTGATCTCAGATGGTGGTTGAATTCATTGGATTTCAGGGTTAAGTGCATGATTAGGATATGGTGAGGTGAAGAAACAGGATGTGGTGCTTCAAGTGAACTGCAGATGAGGTTGGCAGTTGGGTTGAACTGGTTGGGACTGAGCCAAGGATGAACTGAGATTTATGATGAATTTCAGAAGCAACAGTGGTCATGGGTTTAGTTGTGTTGGTGATATGCAGCTGGAAAAGTGAGTCTTGGAGATGTATGCAGAGATGGAGCTGGTAACCTGAGTTGGTGTTGTGGTGGTGCTTGAGGTGTTAGAACAGGTGAAAGTGGTGACTGCCATGAGAACTGAAGTAGTTGGCAGGGACTAGTGCTAGACAGATGTGGAAACTCAGGGGAGAACTGGCATGATTGCAGTTGTTAAAGCATTGGCTGAGGAGCTGCAGGTGCCATGGCTGGGCAATACAAAGGAGAATGTTCATTGCAGGAGTGAGATTAGGAAGCTGCTGCTACAGGCTAACGTAGATGTGTGTGTTTGTTACAGTTCAAACTGGCTTAACTGGTCAGTGTTGAACAAGTTGGCTTTGAACTGAGTGGGAGATGATATGAAATTCTGTGACAGAGAATGTGGAATTGGCTGTGCTGGTGAAATACATGAAGCAAAAGGAAGTGGCTCAAAGGGTAGCTAGAGGTGGTGATATTACAAGAGTGGCTAGGCAGTTTGAACTGAGCTGCAGTTGGAGATTCGGAGCTATGAGGTGCCGCAAATGTAAATTTAGAAATGCAGGCCTGAAGATATGGGTGTTATTGGTACTACAATGCAGAGAATGAAGCCGGTGCAACAAAAGGTAAGTGCGGTGACTGAGCTGTGTTGCAGAAATAGTGCGAAAACGGGGTGAAAATGGAACGCCGGTGAGCATAGTTCCGGTAGTCGGATTTCAGAGGTTAAAGTGTCGATCGCAATATTTCAGTGAATTGCGAGGGGGGTATGAGTCGGATGCAAGAACTGATGGATGGAAGTATGAGATACGCGTCACGCTTTTGGGTACGTTTTCGCAAGAATAGAAAATTGGATTTAGATGGGTTATGCAAATGTTTGAAATGCAGGAAAGCAAAGTTGAGCAACTGGAAGTGTAGAATTGACTGGTGACAGTTTCCAATAGTTCAAGTGATCGGAGAAAGTTTTCCGGTGACCGGATTCCGGCGATGACGTCAGCACTCCAGCGACTAGTTTTGGACCCGAAAATTCCAGAGATATATTTTTCACACATGGGCCTGGTGGACTGGTAGATGGACGTGGACTTGAAGATTTTGAAGACTTTGACCTATTTTTGGAAAGCAAAGGGCTATAAAAAGAGAGTTTCTACAACAAAGAGAGGACGTATTATTCTTGGAGCAGAGGAGAGAGCCGCTGAAACTAAAACTAGGGTTTGCTTTCGTATTTAAGATTCAACTTCTTTATTTGATTATGGATTATGATGAACTCCATAGCTATGAGTAGCTAAATTTCTTATTATTGGTTAAGGATGTAGTCCGATTTCTAAAACTTGTGCTTGATTAATGTATTAGTTTTCTCTCTTGATTATCGTTCATATCTCTACTATTTTTAATGTCACATGATTGATGTATTTTGATAGGGTTTTGATGTTTGTTTAGTTAAGTGGCCAATTAATTGAATTTGCATCTTGTCCATAGCTATTTTAGGGTTTTTCATCAAGCGATAACCCCAAATACAAGTAGCATGATATGATTAAAGTTTGTAGTGATACACTCTTATAATCATATGTAGAGTATGACCATTGTCCGAATTGTTATGCGCAATGTATGACAATTGCATTGATTAGCCTATTTCCAAAACTTAGTGCTCCTGGGAATTGAACTTGATTAGCGCAAGGCGTTAGGTTATTCTTTAGGTAGAATTCACATACGCATCTCTGATGCGTGTGTTGATGAACTTAGGAAATTTTCAGATTATCTTGCTCTCTTGATTTTCTAGGCTTTTGATAATAAAAGAGATTAAATTGTAATTCTAATCATGTATGCAAGCACATGTTTAAGATTGAAGATGAATTCCTTGACCAATATCTTTCTCTATTGATTACTTCCAACTATTTACTTTTCTTTTATTTTACTTTATTCATATTTTGTCGAGTAAGAAAGTGAATTATTTTTGTGTCGGCTGACAACCGATCACTTGGACCAATTCCTTTGGTTCGTATTCAAAACAGTAAAGGAACAACAAATCTGTTTGGTATCAACTCTCTTCAACCAAGTGATATGAGTTGCGCAAAGGATCTTCTATTTATCTTAATATAAACTCCTTTGCCAGGTTCCAAGATCTATCTTATGTTCAATCACCAAAAGGTAATCGTTGAGATTTTGCTATCAATACCTCTAATCCCAAGCAAATATATTGATGCCGATCTTCTCAACTATTCTATCAAAATACCACAAGGATAAATTGATTATAGTTGGATCCTCTATTACCGAAAAAAGTATTGTGCACACCAAATATTATAAAACCAAGTCAAAAATCTTCTATCTCTTCATTGTCTTCAAATCTTCTTAGATCTTCAATAAACACCTGCACACAACTACTTGAATCTCATGTGATCAATCACACATAGAATAAAGTCTGTTAACAATGGATTATCACAAGATCGTCTTTAGATCAAACAACAATCTAAAGATCCCTATTGAAACCTTGAACTAGTTTGAGTGGATCTTATATCATAAGAGAAGATTCTCAAGCATAAACAAACTAGGTGCAATCAAAGTTCAACCACTGTTAGTCAATCAAATCAATATAAAAACTAAATATAAACCGCAATTATCTAGTTTCCCACCAACGGTACGCACTAAAGCTTCGCAATCGCAAATAAGACTTTAAACTGAGCGGCTGTAAGAGATTTCGCCTAATTAAGTTACTCTCCTGTCCGAATAGGCGACTTCACTAGTAACAGTACAATAGAGGAAGTTTACTGTCACGAAGGATTAGTTTCCTAGAAATGCAAAATCAAAGTATTTATAGACAAGGAAGTTTGGACACCAAGGAATTTCCAAAACCGAAAATATTCTCAAGATATTCAATATTTACCAAATTCGGTTTTCATAATTCCTGAGAATGCATTGTCCAAATTTATGATCGAAATCTCCTTGGAAAATCTTTAACCAGTAAATGCACATTACTGAACATGTTCAAAGTATGTCGACATCTTTTTCTTTGTAAATCCTTTTTCATATTTACAATCTTGGAATCGATTATACCACACTTCCAAACAAGTTTAGAATTGGTTCATCTGTATTCCAAGAACAACTATGTGATTTATCAAATATCAATACACTAATCACGGGATTATGTTTCTACCAAACACAAGGATCGGTTCTACCTTAATATGGTTACAAGGACCGATTACATCAGTTAACAGGATTGGTTACATCAATTACCAGGACCGATTACCATATTCTCATGGTATTACTTGTGATCAGTTACACTAGTCACTAGGATCGGTTACACCAATTACCAGGACCAGTTGCACCAATTACAAGGATCGATTACACAACTCTTTTGTGATTGGTCATACCAATTACCAGGATCGGTTACACCAATTACAAATATCGATCATACCATCGTTTACACTAATAAAAGTCATACCAATACATAAGTCAGGCATTGTGACTAGTTTTACTAAGATACATAACAAGTTATGATCGGTTCTACTAACTCACACATATTGGTAATCCAAAGAGATGCAATGAATAACAATACCAATAAGCCTAGCGATTTTCCTTTCGATTCATAAAACAAGTTCATGAATGTACTTCCTTTAAACAAATGTAAACATTGTTTCGTATGATGAAATCTTCACCTTTACCCATACACATAATCACAATAGCATTCATACGATTATGTCGATGTCTTATATACGAAGTTCAAAAGATAAGCGTTATACTTCATATTCTAATTCCTTAACACAATTTCTACTAGAGTATAATCATTCACATCTTCGCAGTTATGTTTTCAATATAACACGACTTGAAAGATATGTTAGGAATGAAACAGTTCAAGTCACAATATTACTAACCTCAAGAGGAAGGATGATTTCGTCTATGTAGCTTGTTACTTCTTCACATTCTTCAAGTCTTCGAGTAATACTTGAATGTCTCATAATCCTAATCTTTCTAGCCTAACCTATACTAAGTTGTCTCTAATATATAATCAAGTGACTCTTTACTTGAGTTTTGATTACTAAAATATGACAACCAAACTTGACATACCAACGCTTGGTGGGTTCAACCGAGCTATGCTCTAACAAACTCGAGAAAAAAATATTCTCGATTTAGGGTTAGGTTGAAATATATAACAAAAACTGCTGGTGAAGAACTGATTTGAATATGGTTTAGGGACAAAGGAGAAAGGGGTTGGAGTTTCTGTGTGATTTGGGGACAAAAAAGATGTAGTAGCAGGAAATCCTACACTACACCCCTCACAAGAATTCATAATAATCAACACATCCTTTAAAGATTAAGAACAACACTTTTATTAATTGATTCATAGAAATGCTACTAGAAATGTAAGAAAACAAGAATATAGTCGCTCTTTAAACTTTATCTCTCCTAAATGACTTGCTCAACACTCGAAAAAGATCTCTCTTCCTTACGCTTGTTCAACTCTTTATATAGGGAATTACATAGTGGATGACAGCTAATTTGTCCTTTAATTTCGGATCTGATTTGCGATATTCTCGCAAGAGTTATATTGTCACATCTTCGCAAGCACTCTAATATCGCAGAATCGTCACACATTTCTCATGTTTCTTCCATCGTCATTTGTTACGTCATTCTTCAAATTACTCTGCGACGCTCGCAATGTGTTATTAACCTAACTTAGCAAATATGTCTTTCCTGCGATATTATGATCCTACATCTTGCCTCTTCTCATGTCTTCTCTGCGAATGAGAGAATGCCATGAGATTTTTTTTTTAAATGCCGCAATTGTTCATCTTCTCCTTCTTCATCTTTTCCTACCGACAAGGCATGTGAATTAAGCATAACTGTTTACACGTGTTTACTATTCTCATAATCACCGGCACGTTTGGTATTAACCGATTATCTTCTTTTGTCTATTTAAAGAGAGATCTGGAGGAAAGATAATTTCTTTCTTTTGTTTCGTCTTCGTCTTCGTATTTTTCATCTTCATATCCTCTGCAAATCTTCATCATCTGCAATTTTATTTTTCTTTATCATCTTCCTGCTACTATTCTTCTCCGCTTTCATGGAATCTCCAAGATTAGTTTTCCTTCTTTTGCTAAAACTGATTTTGTTTTACTGAATTCATATTGTTTGTTCTTTATATAATTCCCATACTATTTATGTTTCAGTAAAAGCACTTCCAATACTAAATTTACAGTTCAAAACCCTAATGCTCCCAAATAATCGCATCCCAAGGTTCTTGCGAGAAAAAGAAAGTCTGTGAATTACAAGGTAGTAAGAAACATGGATCTTTTTAATATCAATATTGTTTCCTATGTTTCTTATCTGAGTTGTGATTCGTAGGGTGATGGAGATGCAACTAAACCTAGCAAGAAGTTTCGCCCGGCTAAAGCTGTTGACTTTTCTGTTTCCTTCCCCAAACTTATCCTTTCAGTTTCTTCTTTGCAAGCTGATCCTCCACTTCCTATTTGCGAAAATGTAGCAGCAAGCTCAAACCTCGCAATGAGCTCAAACCCTTATATGGATGAAATTCCCGTTGTACAACCTGTTGCAAATGAAACTTTTTCTTCTCATGTGACCAACACTTCTCAAATTACACCTTTAGATGACATCTCTTTAACAAAAAGTGATGACCATCAACTTTCTGTTATCACTACTACCATTACTCCATATGAGTCTCTCCCTTTTTATAAGGAAACCGAGGATGGAGTGGGTCTTTCCTTCAAGGTTTTATCTGATCTCTTAATTGGTGCCAAGAAGTCATCTGTGGCCTCTGTCGAATCTGGTGTCTGTGAAATTTTAGGTAGATATCTTAGTTCTGATCGGACAGCTTCGAAAACACTCTTAGAGAAAGAAGTTGAAGTTTTGAAGGCGAATCTTCGTCTTGAACAACAGAAGTTTCAGAATGCTTCTTTGGACTGCGAACTTCTTCGCAGGAAAAATAATGAATTAAAAGGTATGAATTTCTTATCTCCATTTTTAGCTTTCCTCTTAACAGATTTGTTCTTTCCATGTTGTTCATTCTTAAATTCTTTTTTCGCTTGTTAAGCTTTAAACCAGAAACGAATAATGGAGAGATTTCAGTATGAATCTGCCGCTGAAGAAATTCGTGTCGATAGAGATAGTTGGATGGATCAATATAACCGATTAGATAATCTTCACACATATTCTGTTGATCAAATAGATAATCTTACCAAATAAAATACTCAATTAGTTCAGGAACAAAACTCATTAAGTAGCAAAATATCTCGCCTCTCTTATTCTTTGACTAAGGATGACCTTGAGATGGAAACTTTATCAGATGAAAACAGAACTCTATCTCAGGAAAAGCAAACTCTTTTAAATATGGTGGCGATCTCCTCGCAAAAATTGAGTGTTCTTCAAAAAGTGTGTGATAGTCAATAACAATCTCTTCGTTCGCTAAAAAATGAACTTAAAGAAGTAACATAATCATCCATTGCTGAGAAAAATACACTCATTCAAGGTAGAATAACTTTAAGTGTAAAGGCCAATCAGCTTCAAGAACAATATTCCAAATTAGAAGAATCTCACTATTCACTTGCGAAGAAAAACACTTATCTCATTTCTAAAGAAAATAAACTAAAATCTCGCCTAAAAGGTCTAGTTGGAGATAAATTTGATGATGCCATGAATCATTGGGAGAATGCTTTCTTGGAATTAATTCAAAATCTAATATCTCAAAAGGAAGGTAGTCATTTTGACTGCCTCAAATATCTTTCTTTTGTTAAACTTTTTTGCAATATTTTCCTTGCGAAGTGTTTTCCTGAATGATTTTTATTTTTCGCAGAATCTGAAAGAAAGCTTCAATCTTATGTTACTTCCTTGGACTCTAAACTTGCGAATCTTCGCAAAGAAAATGGATTACTTACTTCTCACCTTTCCCGCTCTCGCGATCAAGCAGAAAGAAAGTATGACTATCTTGAATATTTCAAAGATATGGAGATTAGAAACTGTGATAGAGCTTTCCTTCACCAGGCTCATCTCAGTGCTGAAGTTCTTGTGAATGAGGTTTTTCTGTCCAAATCTCTTTCTCCTGTATCACTCGAACCTTTGGAAGTAGATGAAAATAAAATTCCTCGGGCTATTGATAGTGATCTTGATTATGGAAATGATGAAGATAATATTTCCCAAGAAGATGTAGAAGAAGAAGAATAAGAAGTCCCTAATAAAGACGGAGATGCTGGTGATGGAATAACTACTGGTGAAAAGCCAAATGTGGAAGAAACCAGAATCGATCAGAATGAGGAGAACATTGACAAAGATGATAAAGCTGGTGGAGATGATTAGGCTGGCGAGGACACTAATAATAAAGCTGGTGAAGAGGATATTGAAGTCTGAGTTCTGATTTTATTTTCTTGAATTACTCCTTCTTCTCTTGCAAACAATGTACTTCGAACCTCTTTTGGAATCAATTTTTATTTTGCGAGAAAGAACTTGTGAGAAAGTTGCGAGGAAGATAATGCCATTTTGTTTATTAATTCCCATACTTGCCTCTCATTATATTTTTAGCAATGAATGATCTGCATAAAGTATAATTAGTATTTATAAATCTTTTGTGGTCTTATTTTGCCTTCCTAGTTAAAGGTCTTATTTTGCCATCTTTTCTCTTTTGCGACAAAATCGCAGGACGCCTCTACACTTTCATGTAGAAACCCTTTGATCTTGCCTTAACTTTTTGTTCTTTTGTAGTTTTGCTGCAACAATATGACAGGCCTAAATTTTCTTGCGAAACTAAAGCCCCATTACATTTTCGTCTTACGACGTAATTGCAAGACGTCTTTACACTTGCATGCAATGACCCATTGATCTCATCTTATCTTCTATTTTGTATTATTGCCTCTTCAAGAATATTGCACAAATATGACAAGTCTTAATACTCTCGTCAGTAAAAAGTCTCATGATATTTACGTCTTAAGACACTTATCAACTCCCTAATGGAGGGTGCCACCCTTATCTTCCCCTTGGTTTCCCTTTCAAGGAGACGTACATATGCCAGACAAGACTAGCTCCTCCCATCCAGTCTTAACAACAACCAGTTATGTTTGCAGCCTCTTATCCCTTTTGCCTATATGGCTTATGGTTACAAGACTACACCCTAAGTGGGGTTTTCTTCGGGCCGAGTGCATCATAGCCATGACTTACCAAGAATGGCCAGGGTAGTTTCATACGCCCCGGGTACTCTTGGCTCAACCGTGTACCTCGGCGCCTTGGTCATACTCTGCACCTCTTAGGAGAGCTCTTATTACCTTAGTCGCCCAACTCAAGCCATACGCTCAAGTTGAGAATCCAAGGTGCCTCTCCTGGATAGGCTTTCATTGACCCCAAATCTCCATGACTCAGGTTCCAGCAGCGGTGTAACCTTATCGCTGAGTCATGTTACAATACCCCCTTTTATCACATACTTTAGGTCTTACATTTGCCTCTTACGAAATTTTATTCGCGAACTAGGGTGTACGCCATAAAGGTTCGTCCCATTCTGGATCTTAAATGATCATTTCTTGCGAAATTTTCGCATATTTTCATTCGGCTTTTGATAATTTGCAATCTCGCAGCTTTTTTTCCATAAAACTTTGTATTCATTCATTCCATTTTAATCATACATTATTTCGCAATTCAATTCTTCGCAAAATCTCTTATGGGTAATATCTTTTTAGGTATAATCTGTTTCATGGTCTACCAAGCCTCTAACCCATATCTCTACCTTCAGGATTCATCAATTTATACGCCCCGTTTCCAATTATCTTTTTAATAATATAAGGCCCATCCCATTTTCTCGCTAACTTTCCCCCATTATCTTGCTGGTATATTGGTGTTTCTCGTAGCACTAGATCACCTGGTTGAAATTCACGTTTTTTAACACGCTTATTGTATTCTCGGGATAATCTTCGCTGATAATTCTCCATATGTTGTAGTGATTTTTCTATCTTTTCTTCCAATTCATCTAGTTTGGTCAATATCATTCCTGCACTGAGGTTTTTCTCCCAAGATTCTCTTTTTGTTGTTGGAATAGCAACTTCTGTTGGTAGCACAACTTCAACTCCATATGTCAAATAGAAAGGTGACATTCCAGTAGCTTCCCGCCTAGTTGTATTGTAGGCCCATATTGCATTATGCACTTGTTCACACCATGCCATGTGGTGTCTCTCTAATTTCTTCTTCAGTATATCTGCGATTGTCTTATTGGTTGTTTCTGCCTTCCCATTGGCATGTGGATAAAGAGGTGTTGATTTTCCACATTTGATCTTAAATTCATTAAGTAACATTTCTATGTTCTGTCCTTCAAATTGCTTTCCATTATCAGATACCAACTGTGCAGGAATTCCAAATCTCCAAATTATATTTTCAAATATGAATGTAAAAATATCTTTATCACGAATATGATGTACGGACTTTACTTCTCCCCACTTTGTGAAATAATCTGTATCGACAATCAAATATCTTCTTTGTACATAACCGGGTACAAATGGTCCCACAATATCTAACCCCCATTTTCCAAAAGGCCATACACTAGTTGAGGATGGAAATGGTGCTCCTGGTGCATGTATTCTCTTTCCATGTCGCTGAAAATCTTCGCAACGTCTTGATAGTTGCTTCGTATCTTCATGCATGTATGGCTAGTAATAGCCTTGCATTTTTGTTATGTATGCCAAAGATCTTCCCCCACTATGATTACCAGTGTCTCCACTGTGTAGCATTTTTAATACCTTTTCTCCTTCTTATTGTGTTATACACCTAAGTGATGGCCCATTAAATGATTTTCGATACAATATTCCATCTCTCAGTTCATAATTTGTTGCACGGCTCTTTAATTTGTGTGCCTCCAATCTATTTCTTGGTGTTTCCCCTTTTGCTAAATATGCATGAAGTTCTGTAATCCAGTTTGCGATATTGTCTTTTGGGTCTTCTTCTCCACCTTCTATTATCATTACATCCACCTCCTCTTCCTATTCTTTATTGACTGATGGAGATACGAGTGTCTGGATTTTTACGCATCTCACAGTTGGATCTGTCATCATACTTGAAATGAAAGCATAAGCATCTGCGAGCCTATTATCTTTCCTTGATATATGCCTCCATTTTATTTTTGGGATCTTCGCTGACAATTCTTCAACAAGCTTTTTGTATTTCTTCAAAGATGGTTCATTTGTTGTGTATTCTCCTTTTATTTGGCGAATTACTAGCTGCGAATCGCTAGTAATTCTTGCATTTTCTAATTTCATTTCTACTGCGAATTTTAAGGCATGTATCATTGCTTCATATTCTGTTTCATTATTAGTGGATGCAAACTCCAATCTAAATGAAAAAGCCATCTTCATTACCTCTGGCGAGATTAAGACAATTCCAATTCCATTACCTTCTCTATTAGAGGATCCATCTACTAATATTTACCATCTATTTGGTTCTGTTAGCAAGCTTTTGGATCTCCATGCTCTTCTTCTATATCCATCATCTCTTCCACAGCTTCATCGTCTTCTAAAGGAAATTATGCTAAAAAGTCTGCGAAAACTTGTGACTTTGGCGAAGATAACACTTCATATTAAACTTCAAAATGCCCTACTTGTGCATTCCACCTCTCAACTCTGCCTGACCTCTTTGAGTGCTTTATTACCGATTCAATTGGTACTTTTGTTAATACTTTGACTTTGTGTGCTTGAAAATATATGCGAAGCTTAAATGTTGCATATACCAAAGCTAGAATTATCTTTTCAATCTTTGAATAATTTCTTTCTGCAGCATTGAATGTTTTGCTGATGTAATAAATTGGTTTTTTCACTCCCGCGTCCACTAGCAACAATACAACGCTTAATGCATGCGAAGTTGTCGCAAGGTAAAACATCAACTCTTCTTCTGGTTCTGGCTTTCGTAAAATAGATATATTCATTATATGTTCTTTTATGCCTTATAAAGCTTTCTCACATTCATCCGTCCATCTAAATTTCGTTCCCTTTTTTAGTATGCTGAAGAAATGTTTACATTTATTAGATTATCGCGAGATGAACCTTCCCAATGAAGCTAAGAGTCCATTTAATTTCTGTACATCCTTTACCGTCGCTGGTGTTGGCATGTCGCGAACTGCTTGCACTTTATCTAGATCAACTTGTATTCCTTCCTTGGATACAATGTAACCTAAAAATTTCCCTGACGCAACTCCAAAAACGCATTTTTCAGGATTCACCTTAATATTAAATTGTCGCATCTGTTCAAATATTTCCTTCAGATCTTGTACATGATTCTTTGCTTCTTTACTTTTTATTAACATATCATCTACATACACCTCTAGTGTTTTATGTATCCATTTTGCGAACACTTTCTCCACCATTATTTGATATGTTGCTCCAGCATTTCGCAGACCAAATGGCATTTTTGTATAACAGTATAATCCCATTGGTGCGAAAAAGGAAGTATGTTCTTGATCTTCCTCAGCGAGAGGAATCTGATTATAACCTTTGTACCCATCTAAGGAAGATATCCTATCATTCCCCGCTGCTGATTCAACCAATTGTGGGATATTTGGTAATGGAAAACTATCTTTCGGACAAGATTTATTTATATCAGTAAAGTCTATACAAATCCTTATCCCCTTGTTCTTCTTTGGGACTACAACCATGTTTGCTATCCACTCCGGGTACTTGTCTTGTCTTATAATTCCTGCATTAAGCACTTTCTGCAATTCTTCTTCTATTTGGGAATGATATGTTGTTGTGATTATTTTATCCTTTGTTTAAATGGTCTTGCACTTTTGTCAATTTCCAGTTTATGACACGCCACAGATGGATCTATTCCCGACATTTCATCCATGTTCCATGCGAAAATATCTCTATATTATCGCAAGAGATTAATAGTTCTTTCTTCTTCATCTGCCCCCATCTTAGTCCCAATTCTTAGTATTTTGGGTTCTTCATTAGTTCCAATATTCACTTCCTTTGTTGGTTCTACTGCAATGTAGCTAGCCTTAGGTTCTTCCATTGGTGTTGGTTCTTTTATCATTTTCACAAGCTCATTTCCTTCTTCTGAAATCTCGCTGGGTATTCCTTTCCCTTCTTTTGCTCTAATCATGTAAATCTTAAACTCTTCTTCTTTCTTTGCTTCTTTCGCCAATTTTATGCGAAGCTTTCGCTTTCTTGGACGTTCTTCATGATGCTTTACTTCAATTGGATAACATGATTTTGCACTATCAATATCTCCCCTTATTTCACAAATTCTGCTTGGCATTGGAAATTTGATGCACTGATGTAAATTTGATGCTACGGCTTTAATTGTGTGTATCCACGGTCTTCCCAACAACATGTTATATGGCGATTTCATATCCACCACACAGAGCGTTATTTGTGTTTCAATTTCCCTAGCGAAATTCTTACTACTATTTCCCCTTTTGGTTTAGTTGTAGATTTTCCGAAACCATGAATATGATATGTTGAATGAGACATTTCTTCATCTTTTAAGTTTGTATCCCATTTGTTTGTACGCATGATAAAACATTATATCCACAGAACTCCCTGTATCCACTAGAGTTCTATTCACCGCCCATTCTTCCATAGATTTCGCTGATTCTTCCTTTTTGCGCAACTGTTACTGTGATTACCAAAGGAGATGTGTGGCTCAAATTTTCTTTTGGTATCTCTGCTGCTGTGAACGTAATTTTCTTCTTTTCCCAATCCTTCAACGGAGATATTTTTTCTACCGTCATAACCTTCTTTCCTTAAAAATATCGTTTATGTATTCTCTCTCTAATGTTCTCATGAAATTCATTAACCATCGTTTTTGTGATAAAGTTGCACTCCAACCTTCTTTCATCCTTATTGATCTTAACTACCCTTTCTCCAACCGATTTGTTGTTTTCTTCTATCATTTTCTTGATTTAGACAGATTTCACAATAATTTCCACAATCTTTAAACAACAGAGTTTGTTCAATCCCTGTTTCTAGCGCCAATATGTAGTAGCAGGAAATCCTACACTACACCCCTCACAAGAATTCATAATAATCAACACATCCTTTAAAGATTAAGAACAACACTTTTATTAATTGATTCACAGAAATGCTACCAGAAATGGAAGAAAATAAGAATACAGTCGCTCTTTAAACTTTCTCTCTCCTAAATGACTTGCTCAACACTCGAAAACGATCTCTCCTCCTTACACTTGTTCAACTCTTTATATATGGAATTACATAGTGGATGACAGCTAATTTGTCCTTTAATTTCGGATCTGATTTGCGACATTATCGCAAGATTATTATATTATCACATCTTCGCAAGCACTCTAATTAGAGCTGTCAACGGGGCAAGCTAGGGTCAACTCGGCCCTAGCTTGTGAACCCGTTGACAAGCTAGGGTCAACCCTAGCCCTAGTGCTATTCATCAACAAGCCCAAAATCCCAACCCTAGCTTGTCCGCGGGTTGGCTTGTAGGGTTCACGGGTTGGCTTGTTAGTTATCATAACAACCAAAAAAAATGTTGAAAGTTAAAAAAAAAAATGTTTAAAATTACGCTGTTAGGGAGGATTGAACCTAGCTCAGCTAGGTGTTCACTTAGCATAACAACCACTGGACTACAAATGAACACGTTTCTATTAGATAAAATCTTTAAAATAGGTAACTAACAAGCCAACCCGTGAACCCGCGGGTTGACCCTAGCTTGGCTTGTTTTCTACTAGGGTTAGATATGCCAACCCTAACCCGGCTTGTTTAGACAACAAGCCAAGCCGGGCCGGGTTGAAACAAGCCAAGCTAGGTCCAACCCGCGGGTCGGGTTAGGAATTGACAGCTCTAACTCTAATATCGCATAATCGTCACACATTTCTCATGTTTCTTCCATCGTCATCTGTTACGTCATTCTTCAAATTACTATGTGATGCTCGCAATGTGTTATTAACCCAACTTCGAAAATATGTCTTTCCTGCGATATTCTGATCCTACAGAAGAAAAAAGAATAAAAGAGAGAAAATCATTAACAAGAAAATTTGAAGGTGGTCGGGATTCGATCCCGCAACCTTTATGTCACCTTGACAAAAAAAATATCAGAGGGGCATTTTGGTTTTTCAGCCCGAACCATTTCCATTGTGTCAATTGATCACTTACATTTTAAAAAAAAATGACCATATAGAAAGTCCTCCCTTTCTCGCTTCGCTCGCTCGGTCATCCCAATAATCTAAAAATGTTAAGAACATGGTAAACAAGTGTGTCTGGCTAATTTGGTACGTTAATTTTGTACAAGGTTAAACGCTCAAGATTAAGCAAAAATTTATCATATCTAGTTGTATATTTAGATGAATATAAATTTCAACAAAAATGAATTAAGATAAATTGAAATCTAGGAAGTTTTTAGAATAATAATAGATTTCAACAAAAATGGGAGCTTCTCCAATGGAATGTATGTGAAGATAAATGTCTAAATCCATATAGGATACGAAAACACGGGGATACCAATATACACCACCACTTTTTTTCTTAGGCAATCTATATGGACAAACTCAATACAACTCTGAGAGTTAAACTCAAACAAGGAATAATATCTAGAGTTATATCTCTCTCTTGTGATTAGAAAGTTTACAGAAACAAATCCGTGAACCTAATCACAAAGAGATTACTTGGACGGTACCAAAGACTAATGTCCAAGAATCAATCAAGTCGTATCCTACAAACTAGGGCAGATGTATATATTATGATTGATAAACGCCCAACTTGTGATATTTCAATTATAAAGATAAACAATATAATGCGGTAAAACAAATAACACAGACACCATAAGTTTTGTTAACGAGAAAACCACAAATGTAAAAAAAAACCAATACCTAGTCCAGATTGAACATCACACTGTACTAAGCCGCTATAGACACTAGACTACTACTAATTAAATTCGGACTGGAATGTCGTTCATCCCTTAAAGGTATCCCACTGATTAAGGTTCAATCACTCTCCTTATGCCTCTTGAATCCCAGATGGACTCTGCACAATTGATTCTCTTAGATGACGTCACACCAACTAAGAGTTGCTTCAACTCAATTGAAGACTTTAAACCAAATCTCCCTCCCATATATTAAACCTATATATGTGATTTCCTTTTTTAATCAAATAGTATGATCAAGGGTTTAGAAATCGATAGAAATAGACAAAGTCTAGCTAACCTCAAAATCCAGAATTATGAACCCGAAGTGCATACTAGAATATTATGCACCACATAAGTATAAAAAATGTGGAATCAACAAATTTTAAGATGAAGAGAGCTTTGATAATTTCCATCAATCTTGATCAAGTGATAAATCAACAATCGATCAAGATTAGTATACACGAGTTATCAAGGAAAGATAACTGGACCTGGCCTCATGAATCCCTATGAATACTTTGTAGTCGCTAAACCCTAAAATAGTTTGTAATAGGACGACTCTAGATACAACTAGGACACACCAAAAAGTAGTGTCGGGATTCGGAGATCCTAGTCGCTTGTAGTTCCCCTTTTATAGACATTCAAAGCATATGTTTCTTTAGGTTTAAGCTAAGATAGCTTTGGAACTAAGCAAAAAATATCCACCGTTAGATGAATCTTTGAATCTGATTTGTGATAGGGTGTAGAATACACCGTATTTACTGTTTAGAGTTTATGCTTTCTTTGCTATATTTCTTGTAAACTATGTATTTTACGAGTGTTTTGAGTTATTAGGTACTCTGGAGTTGCACGTAGGAAAACAAGAAGAAATCATCCTAAATTGAGCAGTAAGGGAAAAAAGGTCATTTCATATGCCAACAAAATTTGGAGTCCAGTCAAGGTTAAGGGGCAACTCTCTTTTGGAGGAATAATAAAGCCAGGACCGCTGAGGTTAAGGAATTGTCAATGAGTGGCCCCTATCAGTTTCAATGAGTGGCCCCTATCAGTTGCCATTGGGTGGTCGTATCCATGCACAGTGGGTGCAAATAACCATCCCACGTTCAAGACCTACATCTAGGTCGCGAGAAGATATTATTCCCCAAAATTCTTAAGCTGAGAACACATAACAAAGATCGAGTCTGTGATTTCATGGATCGATGAGTATCACGGGATATGAGGCTGAGCAGTGAAAGAAGAAAAATGGGTTCGAATTCAGGCAGAGATCGTGAAGCTGATGAAGATCGATTGGCTGTGATTCAAGGGTTTGCTGCTGTGAATGATGGTGGGTTGAGGCCGGAAAATCAAAGCAGTGAAGATGAGGTTCTGAGGGTTGATTGAACTTTCTGAGTAGAATTGAAAGATGGGTTTTGTTGACGGTCTATGGTTTTTGTCCGAGAAATAGAGATGCTAGTGATGAGATGAAGTCGTTACTGTTAAACAAGAACAACTAGAATTGATTAGTTGCTGCTAATGGGTCTTGAGCAGAATTCCATATGGTGAGAAAAAAGATCCAGGGAATAAGGTGGTGATTAATTAGGGTTTGAATTTGAGAAAAAAAAGGATCTGTGGCTGTTGAACGCAAGAAAAAGAACAATGGTTTTTTTTTCTCTGGTTCGAATTTGAGAAGATGTTTTTTTTTTGTTACTGATTGAATTCGAGGATGAAGATGTAGGCTGATGTTGATGTTATTGATCAAAGAACGGGTTCTGTGTTGGTGGTGCAGAATTGAGGTGGATGAATGAAAGCTGGTGATGATTGGCTGAATTGAATTGTGAATGATGTTGCAGTAGCAGGAACTGGGTATGGAAATAACTAGATGAATGTTAGGATTGTGCAGGAAATGGAGCTAAAATTGGCCCGAAATCGGCCTGGGAGATGCCCTGAATATAAACGAAACTCTGTCGGATTTTATTCCCGGCGAGTTAACTCAGTGAGCCCATTAACTGATCCAGCCGTGCAACTCAGTTGAGTAAGCCCAGTTAGCCGAGTAAGATGCTGACTCGGCGGATAACTCACTCTCTCCCTTGACCCATTGGCTGACGGTTTGACTGAATTGACCGTTAGTCCTAACGGTGGACTGACGGAATATTCCATTGAAGGATAGAATTTTCAGGTGGCCGGCGGTGACGGATTCCGGACTATTTCCGGCCAAAAACCCAGTTTTCCGGCGAGCAAAAGTGCAGAATTTTGTGTGGATTTCTCTCATGGGATGTGAAGAATTTGACTTGGAATTGGATGAAGAATTTGGGTTGAATATGGAAAGAGAAGATGGGAGATTTGAGAAAGGCTTGGATTTGGAAATTGAAGTGCTAAAGGAAAGGGATTATATTCCTTATAATACTTGGAGAGCATTGAAGCCTATAAATAGAGAAGTTCTCTACTTTTCTATACACACATATACACTTACACACACTTTTGTCCACACTTTTTCACACACAACACTTTTCTTTTATTTATTCTTTGTGTGAACTCCTTAACATGAGTAGCTAATTTTATTGATTGAGGATGAATTCCTAGTTCTTAATATATGATTTGAGTTTTGTTTCAATTCTACTTTGAAGTGTTTCACATGATTATCGTTTGTTTTTACTATTTGGAATGTTTATACATTCATGGTTGATTGATAGATTGTTTAGGTGCGCAACTAAATTAATTTGTTAATTGATCAAAATCTAGTGAAAGTTAGGGGATAAGTAATCGTTTCTTGACTCTTTACATAAGTAGCAAACACGAGACCTTGCAGAGGGATTCCGTGGAGAAATTGTGTGTGAAAACAACGTTAGCAAGTGGACCTTGATCTAAGATTCAAACTACTAATATCAACCTAATAAATTCATAAAGCTTAATGCATTTAACTAAATTACATCTTGAGTGATCTACTACTTGGTGGTTTGGTAAATAGAATCCGGTAGTCGAGAACTTCCGTATCCGGTGATATAAGGGATTTAGGGGTTAGCACTGATCTAGCTGCTATATCTACGGTTGGTGATAATATGTGACTAATAAAAAGTGGAAAAGAACATAACTTTAATCATTGTTTTGCAGCGAAGAAGGATTCCTTGATCTAATCTCTCTTATTGATTTCTCTTATCTTTTTAATTGTTTTGTTTATTTATTTTATTTTCCTTTACTTATCTAAAACATACCCCCCCTTTGTGACATTATAAGACAACTAGAATCATGTGCTCCTCGTAGGATCGATCTTCACTACCCTATATTACTTGTTAATTAGGTAGTAAAATATTAATTAATTTGTTGTGGTTACGACACGCATCAAATTTTGGCGCCGTTGCCGGGGAGCATCGGATGATTTTAGTTGTTTTCTTTTTACTTTTTGATTTATTCTTGCTTTGTTAGATTCTATTATCGTATACTTAGTTTTTGAGAATTGTTTTTCAGGTACCGGTTTTCCATGTATGGTGGACAAGAGCAAGCATATTACAACAATCAATACGGTTTTCAACCTCAACATTATGGCAACTTCCAACCATCCTTAGGATACAATCTGAACCAATCTTTTGGCTATGATCAATATCCTACGGAACCTTATGGATATTCTCATACATATCAACAACCTTGTAATGGGTATGTAAGTCAAGCACCAAGGTGGGATAAATATACTTCTAATTGGCTTCATTCGAGTTGTATGTAGATAATCAATAAATTGCAAGACTTGCGGAAATACTAGGTCGTGATAGAAAGAACGTCGCACAAACCAATTTATGCAACACTTTTTCTTACCCGACTCCGGATCGTAGTTATGATCATTCACCCATTCAAAGGGAAGAGTCATGGGAAAGAGAACCTATTGTAGCAAACGGTGGTAGGCGTGTTTTTTTTTTTGATTGGTAAAGAATGTTATGTTAATGTTAGTTTGTTAGTGTTTGAGCGGAGACTCGAACCGCTGACCTCTTGTTTGAGAGTCAGGCTCCTGGCCAACTGGGCTAACACCAGATGGTTTACGGTGGTAAGCGTGTTAATGTCCAGAAACTTGCACAGAAATTATACAAATTGGAAGATGATGGAGACTCGGAAGAGCTTGTCGCAAAAATTAGTAGGACTATTCATATGGAACTTAAACGACATCGGGATAAAGGTTATGAAACCGATGAAGATTCTTATTATGGTGAGTCCGAAAGTGATGATGATTGTATTGAAAAGGACCAACCTTTGGAGACTTTTGATGACGCTAGTATATCTTACTCGAGCCTTGATCTTAATAATGATCAATCACCTATTCAAAAGGTCGAGCTTGAGGAAGATGCATTTAGTGCTTGGAAAAAATTCCTTAGGGAAAGATATGAGTCCGCGGAGGTGTATGAGCGTTGCAACAATGAGGAAGTTATTTCAACTCCGGATCATAATAACGATCCTTCACCTATTCAAAAGGAGGAGATTGGATGTGACTTACCTATTGTTATAAACGGTGTAACACCCTCACAAGAATATCCTACAATCTATACCGACGAAAATCATTTTAGTGAATGGCCCGATTCCGATGATGAGGATGTTGAAGAGATGATGCTCGATAATGAAACCGAATTGATTGAATTTGTGGAAGACCCAATTGAACTTGCTAATGATTTTAATGATGCCAAGACTTTATTTAAGGTAGAAAATGATGAATAATGGTTGCAAGGTTTGATAGAGGACCATGATATACAAGAGGTAATTAATTCACTCGAATTTTGTAAGAATGAAGAAGAGTCCGTAATACAAGAGATTGTGCAAGGTTTGTATAACCCTTTGCATATTAATTATTCTCCTTTACCTCTTATTGGTTTGAATGTATGTGCTTCGAAAGTATTTTTGAATGACTTTGTTTCTAGATATCCACCATTGGAAACACTTGATGCTAACACCATGCAGGAGAAAACCATGGAAGTTCCCAAATTCTATGTTCTTTATACACTTCCGAGTGTGGACAAGAATAAGTGTGGGGGAAATTTCTATCGAGCTATAACTTTACTATTATTTTCTTGTGCTAATATTTGTATGGAGTTATTGTGTGCAAAACAGGTACTATGGGAGGATCCCCAAATTTTCCGATTGTTAGTATATGGGGAATGAATCTTATAAGAGCCAAGTCGGGCCGTCGTCTTTAAAACAAGTGCTTAATGGGAGGCAACCCATAGGTTTTGTATTTCTTATCCTTTTGCTTTTTATTTTTGTTATTTATTTTTCTTGTTTCATATCATATTAGAATTTCCCACCTTGACTTTACTTGGACGATTCAATTACATTTAGGACAATGTAAGGTTTAAGTGTGGGGGAGTGGCTAAGCATATATTTTTGCATAAAAAAACAAACAAAATAAAATAAAAATAACTTTCAACTTTTAGAGATTTTAGAGTCACTAGCATACTTCTAGGTATTTTACATAGAGAATTCTGACCGACATAATTGAACTTGGAAGTGTTAGGGAACTACGTTCGGATTTCTTGCTTGTTAGAGTGTTAAATAATGGATTTAATCATGCCGGTGATGCAAATTAGGAGCAGAGAAGAATGCATTATTAGAGTTGTTGATCAATCATTAGTGGAGATTACCCATTTTCATATCAACCAAGGCACCGACTAAAAATTCTTCCTTTACTAAAGAGCTTCTTTTGAGTGTGTGTCATCGTACGTTAATTCCGGGTAGAATGGTGAGCTACCCAATTTCACACCAATTTCAGCACTATTTTGATCTCTTGAGTGCTAATTTTTGTCAATCATGAGGGTGATGTCTATAGATGAAAGCATTCTTCTTGTAGTTCGATTTGCAGTTAGCACCATTCTCTCTCTCGACAACAACGGGTCCATAGAAACATCACAATCATCAACAACAAGGGAGCGACATCAAAATCTACAAGGAAAGTTGAAAAGGTTTGAGGTTTACAAGCAACAATGGAACAAGAAAAAAGAGCAAATTTTTATATCCAAGTAAAGCAACATACAATGAGCAGATTTTTACATATGTGTTGAAGACTTACAATATAATGAGCATAATTTTACATCCAAGTATGAAGACTTATTTACAAAAGCGAAGAAAATCAAAAGGTGAGAATTATTGAAGTTTATGATTTCAAGACGATACAAGTTGTGAAGAATCAAGCGGTAAAGTACTTTTCCACGGCCATGGTTTATTTTATTTTTCAATTTGTTTTGTATTTTGTTTCTCTTGTCTAAAAAAAAAAAAAAATATGAGACAAGAGAAATATCTATTATTGTTTTGTTTTGAATAAGCCGTGGGGAAGGAAAATCTATAAGGAAGTTTCAAGCGACATGGATTTTAAGGAAAAAGGTTACAAATTGTCAAGGATCTACGAAATTCGAAAGTTTATCATCAATAGTTGAAGCCGAAGACCAAGAAGATGAAGACGAGGAGAGGAAGATGTTTCTATTGGATTCCGTGAGAGTGGTGTTATCATAATTGGCAATCGGATGTGAAGGTAAGTAAGTAATCTCATCCTTGATAATAGTGGTTGATTTCCTTTCTTAGAGATCGTCAGAAAAATGTTTTTTCAAAATATTAAAAGATGTGGGTTTTAAAAATATTTCGGAAGTTATCCTTCCCACCATTCAAAATGTTGCAGGAATTCTCTCTTCATTCCTACCTGCACACATGTGAGGCCCATAAAAAAGCCGTCTTTTTGAGTGCAATTATCATAAAACCCTTTTGTGAGGCAGAAGTCGAGGCGAAATGCTTATTGATCGTTTCTCAAACACGCGTTATCTCATTATGGTGTGGTTATTTCTCACTCAACATTTAAGAATGAGAATATGTTCTTTAGTATTTCTAACTTCTTATTACTAGCATGCAGAAACTCTATGTCTTCATAACTCTTAGAATGTTTGGGACGCTGGAACGCTTTGAAGTTGTGAGTTTTAATTTGATTTTCTTGAGGACTAGCAAAGTCTAAGTGTGGGGGAATTTGACAGGGTGTAGAATACACCGTATTTACTATTTAGATTTTATGATTTCTTTGCTATTTTTTATGTAAACTATGTATTTTACGAGTGTTTTGAGTTATTAGGTACTCTGGAGTCGCACGTAGGAAAAGAAGAAGAAATCATCCTAAATTGAGCAGTAAGGGCAAAAAGGTCATTTCATATGCCAACAAAATTTGGAGCCCAGTCAAGGTTAAGGGGCAACTCTCTTTTGGAGGAATACTAAAGCCAGGCCCGCTGAGGTTAAGTGGTTGTCAATGAGTGACCCCTATCAGTTTCCATTGGGTGGTCGTATCCATGCACAGTGGGTGCAAATAACCATCCCACGTCCAAGACCTACATCTAGGTCGCGAGAAGATATTATTCCCCAAAATTCTTAAGCTGAGAACACATAACACAGATCAAGTCTGTGATTTCATGGATCGATGAGTATCATGGGATATGAGGCTGAGCAGTGAAAGAAGAAAAATGGGTTCGAATTCAGGCAGAGATCGTGAAGCTGATGAAGATCGATTGGCTGTGATTCAAGGGTTTGCTGCTGTGAATGATGGTGGGTTGAGGCCGGAAAATCAAAGCAGTGAAGATGAGGTTCTGAGGGTTGATTGAACTTTCTGAGTAGAATTGAAAGATGGGTTTTGTTGACGGTCTATGGTTCTTGTCCGAGAAATAGAGATGCTAGTGATGAGATGAAGTCGTTACTGTTAAACAAGAACGGCTAGAATTGATTAGTTGCTGCTAATGGGTCTTGAGCAGAATTCCATATGGTGCGAAAGAAGATCCAGGGAAGAAGGTGGTGATTAATTAGGGTTTGAATTTGAGAAAAAAAGGATCTGTGGCTGTTGAACGCAAGAAAAGGAACAATGGGTTTTTGTTCTCTGGTTCGAATTTGAGAAGATGTTTTTTTTTGGGTACTGATTGAATTCGAGGATGAAGCTGTAGGCTGATGTTGATGTTATTGATCAAAGAACGGGTTCTGTGTTGGTGGTGCAGAATTGAGGTGGATGAATGAAAGCTGGTGATGATTTCTTTGAATTGAATTGTGAATGATGTTGCAGTAGCAGGAACTGGGTATGGAAATAACTAGATGAATGTTAGGATTATGCAGGAAATGGAGCTAAAATTGTCCTGAAATCGGCCTGGGAGATGCCCTGAATATAAACGAAACTCTGTCGGATTTTATTCCCGGCGAGTTAACTCAGTGAGCCCGTTAACTGATCCAGCCATGCAACTCAGTTGAGTAAGCCCAGTTAGCTGAGTAATATGCTGACTCGGTGGCTAACTCACTCTCTCCCTTGACCCATTGGCTGACGGTTTGACTGAATTGACTGTTAGTCCTAACGGTGGACTGACGGAATATTCCATTGAAGGATAGAATTTTCAGGTGGCCGGCGGTGACGGATTCCGGACTATTTCCGGCCAAAAACCCAGTTTTCCAGCGAGCAAAAGTGCATAATTTTGTGTGGATTTCTCTCATAGGATGTGAAGAATTTGACTTGGAATTGGATGAAGAATTTGGTTTGAATATGGAAAGAGAAGATGGGAGATTTTAGAAAGGCTTGGATTTGGAAATTGAAGTGCTAAAGGAAAGGGATTCTATTCCTTATAAGACTTGGAGAGTATTGAAGCCTATAAATAGAGAAGTTCTCTACTTTTCTATACACACATATACACTTACACACACTTTTGTGCACACTTTTTCACACTTTTACACACACAACACTTTTCTTTTCTTTATTCTTTGTGTGAACTCCTTAACATGAGTAGCTAATTTTATTGATTGAGGATGAATTCCTAGTTCTTAATATATGATTTGAGTTTTGTTTCAATTCTAATTTGAAGTTTTTCACATGATTATCGTTTGTTTTTACTATTTGGAATGTTTATACATTCATGGTTGATTGATAGATTGTTTAGGTGCGCAACTAAATTGATTTGTTAATTGATCAAAATCTAGTGAAAGTTAGGGGATAAGTAATCGTTTCTTGACTCTTTACATAAGTAGCAAACACGAGACCTTGCAGAGGGATTCCGTGGAGAAATTGTGTGTGAAAACAACGTTAGCAAGTGGACCTTGATCTAAGAGTCTAACTACTAATATCAACCTAATAAATTCATAAAGCTTAATGCATTTAACTAAATTACATCTTGAGTGATCTACTACTTGGTGGTTTGGTAAATAGAATCCGGTAGTCGAGAACTTCAGTATCCGGTGATATAAGGGATTTAGGGGTTAGCACTGATCTAGCTGCTATATCTACGGTTGGTGATAATATGTGACTAATAAAAAGTGGAAAAGAACATAACTTTAATCATTGTTTTGCAGCGAAGAAGGATTCCTTGATCTAATCTCTCTTATTGATTTCTCTTATCTTTTTAATTATTTTGTTTTTTAATTTTATTTTCCTTTACTTATCTAAAAAATACCCCCCCCCCCCTTGTGACATTATAAGACAACTAGAATCTCGCGCTCCTCGTGGGATCGATCTTGACTACCCTATATTACTTGTTAATTAGGTAGTAAAATATTAATTAATTTGTTGTGGTTACGACACGGATCAATTTGCATATAAGATATACATTCTGGCTAGGTAAATCGTAATTGAACCATATGCAAAGGATATGTTCAACATGGTTACCCGAAACTAGCCAATTTGAACTTAAAAGATTAATATTCAATTTAATGAACACATAAGACATAAACTCTAAGTCACAAACATATGATCAAAATAAGTCTAATATTTTTTTAGAGAATTAATCAAATGCTAATCATCTCATAGAAATAATTTAAACACACTTGAAAATATTGAAAAAGCGGAGGTATAACAACCACACCAAATAATTCATTTGGCAATATGTATTGACTAACTCTAATATTATTGCGAGAACACCATCTTATAAAGCAAGCTCAACCAAGAAAGATATCAAAGAGTTATATCTCTTTTTCTCAAATCAATCAACAAATCAAACAGATAGAAATCTATGAGCCCGATTGGTATGAGAAATACTTGGACGGTACTAAATACCAATGTCCAAGTGTCAATCAATATATATCCCACAAACAAAGGTCGGATTCAATTGATTGAACTATGCACAACCTGTGATATTTTAATTATATAAAAATATAATGCAGAAAAGAAATAAAACAAACACCATAAATTTTGTAAAAGAGAAAACCTCGGGACCTAGTCCAAATTTGAACACCACACTGTATTAAGCCACTACAAACACTAGCCTACTAAAAGTTAACTTCGGACTGGAATGTAGTTGAGCCCTAACCAAGTATCACACCGATTAAGGTACAATCGCGTTCCTTACGCCTCTAGAAACACGTTGTATTCTGCGCACTTGATTTCCTAAGTTGATTATCACCCACAACTAAGAGTTTCTATGACCCAAAGTCGAAGACTTATAAACAGATCTGTCTCCCACAGGTAAGTCTATTCTGATAGATAAATCTGTTTCCAACAGAAGTACCTATGAAGTTTTGTTCTGTATCATGATAAATCAAGGTGAGCAAGAACCAATTTATAATATTGTCTTATACTCTCAAAGAGCAGCCTAGAAATATCAATCACCTCACAATAACTTAACTATATGGTAGTAGAAGAAGTTATTGCGGAACTACAAAGAATGAGACGAAGAACTTTGTGATTACTTTTATATCTTACCTATCGGAGATAAATCTCGAGAAAATCTTAGAGAAGATAGTACTCAATACTATTGAACAAGTAAGATCAGAATATGCAACTACATAGAAAATAGTTGGATCTGGATTCACGAATCCCAAATAAAGTCTTCAAGTCGTTTACCTATAATGATTTTGGAAAAACCTAGGTTAAAGGAAAATCAACTCTAGTCGCAACTAGGATACAAGAAAGTGTCGGGATTAGGTTTTCCAGTTGCTAGAGTTCTCCCTTATATAGTCTTTCAAATCAGGGTTTGATTTCAATCAAATCTAAGATGGCTTAGTAACAAAGCATTCAATATTCACCGTTAGATGAAATCCTGATTTGAGTTTCAAGCTAAGTTTGCTTAAAACCAAAGCAATATCTCTCTACTGTTAGATGGTATTATCTTGTTACACACAATATAAATATACCTTCATATAGATATGGGTAACCGTACCTAAACGTGTATATTGAGTTAGCTCAATAACAGTTAACCGCAGTTAGCCATATGAAGACGTTTGTTTTAAACACATTCATTTAAGACATCTAGATCAACTATGATGATCAATCAATCATGAAAGGTAATCAAATGAATCTAATTGTGTTTCAAATAGAGTTGTTCAATTGTTCACTATCTCATAGAAATATATATGAACAAATCGAAAAAAAAATCAGATTGATTCGTAATCGTACAAAGCACTTATATAAGAATCAGTTCATGAAAAATAAGCCACGGGTTGCAAAGATTGCATTCCTTAATTCATAAATGTATTTGTTCATGAGTATGAAAAACATATATATTTAACCGATTTCAGAACTTACCCACTAAGTTTGCAAATAGGTATGCAAACTATAGCATCCGGACTTTGGTCTTGTCCAGCCATTTGCAAACGGGTATGCAAACAGCCATCCCGGACCTAACTCAGGTAGAATCATTCACATACTATGTATGCAAACAAGGTTCTCGGACCTGAATCATACCAAAACAGTTTGCATACTAGGTACGCATACTATGTTGTATCCAGACATAGGTTAATTGTTCTAAACTCCCATTTCAATCATTGAAACATCCTTAGAAGACGACAATAGGAATCTCACACAAACTATTAGCTTCAAGTAATTTTCAAGTGATCAAATTATCGCTACGAAACTTTCCAAGTTGACATCAAATGATTGTCTCACACAAATCATGTAACATGTTTCAAGGCAATTTTCACATGATCATCTTTTGACTTAATTTTTAGTTTCTAACAATAAATTGTTTCCATCTAAACTCGTCAAGAATAATGATGAACGTAGTTAAAGAAATAAGCTTCCAACACATATTTTGAGAAATCAGATAAGCGAGTTAAACTCAGCTCAAAATATCAAATGTGTACAATATAAAAGTTTATATAGCTATACGACTTAGTCTCATTAGGAGATAGAATAGAATATACTTCTGAGTGATAGATAATTTTTAGTCTCCACATACCTTTTGTTGATGAATTTCCTGCAAGCTTTCCCCAGTATATCTTCGTCTTCAATCGATGAACATCGTGAAGTCTAAATCTCAACTACACATTTTATCCTAATCCGAGACATAGCTATAAGTAGACTAGAAATCAAGACTTATAGTTTTGATTAACTAAACTTAACAAACAAGCTTGAGATATCAACGCTTGCGAGTTCGAACGAGCAGTGCTCTAAAAAATATATTCGACATGGTTAGTAGATGTACAAGGTACAAATACTATTGCAGTTCGTAAAATCGGTTCAGTCACAGTACGCGTACCGGTTTGTAAACATTTAACAAGACTGAGTTTCGTTAACATAAATTTTTCAAGTTTGTATACTGAAAAGGCGAGGGTACCCAAATATACCTCAAGATATAACTTTTCATTCCTATAAGTCCTTTCTCCGAAAGTGATTGTCTATAGACTGAGTCGAGACAATACAACAAATCGGTTCACACTTCATGTGATTGTCTATGGATACGAGATCGAGACAATACAACAACGAAGTGTGTTTACTTGATACAAAGGTTCGGACTTAACCAAACTCAATAGGATTGCATGTCAAGTAAATAAAAATTAACATTTGTGTAATTTACTTTAATTATAATAAAACAATTATAATGCGGAAATATAAAATAAATGACACATCAAGATTTTGTTAACGAGGAAACCGCAAATGCAGAAAAACCCCGGGACCTAGTCCAGAATTGAATACTCTCAGGATTAAGACGCCATACAAAATAAACCAACTTCGTATAGTTGAGACCAAGCAACTAAACCTACCATTCACCTAGTTTCGTCTGTATTCCCACGCCTCCAACCTATAAACAAGTCACCTAGTTGAGACCAAGAAACTAAACAAGTCACCTCTAACCTATTCCTTTGGTTCGTATTCCAAACAGTAAAGGAACAACAAATATGTTTGGTATCAACTCTCTTCAACCAAGTGATATGAGTTGCGCAAAGGATCTTCTGTTTATCTTAACATAAAATCCTTTGCCAGGTTCCAAGATCTATCTTATGTTCAATCACCAAAAGGTAATCGTTGAGATCTTTCTATCAATACCTCTAATCCCAAGGAAATATATTGATGCCGATCTTCTAAACTATTCTATCAAAATACCACAAGGATAAATTTATTATAGTTGGATCCTCTATTACCGAAACAAGTATTGTGCACACCAAAGATTATAAAACCAAGTCAGAAATCTTCTATCTATTCTTTGTCTTCAAATCTTCTTAGATCTTCAATAAACACCTGCACACAACTACTTGAATCTCTTGTGATCAATCACACACAGAATAAAGTTTATTAACAATGGATTATCACAAGATCGTCTTTAGATCAAACAACAGTCTAAAGATCCCTATTGAAACCTTGAACTAGTTTGAGTGGATCTTATATCAGAAGAGAAGATTCTCAAGCATAAACAAACTAGGTGCAATCAAAGTTCAACCGCCGTTAGTCAATCAAATCAATATGAAAACTAAATATAAACTACAATTATCTAGTTTCCCACCAACGGTATGCACTAAAGCTTCGCAATCGTAAAGAAGACTTTAAACTGAGCGGCTATAAGAGATTTCGCCTAATTAAGTTACTATCCTATCAGAATATGCGGCTTCACCAGTAACAGTACAACAGAGGAAGTTTACTGTCACGAAGGATTAGTTTCCTAGAAATGAAAAATCAAAGTATTTATAGACAAGGAAGTTTGGACACCAAGGAATTTCCAAAACCGAAATTATTCTCAAGATATTCAATATTTTTCAAATTCGGTTTTCATAATTCCTGAGAATGCGCTGTCCAAATTTATGATCGAAATTTCCTTGGAAAATCTTTAACCAGTATATGCACATTACTAATTCTTATTTTCCATATATAATTAAAAACCTTAAATAAAAAAGTCTTAACTCATTTAAATTCGATCTTGGGATTTACTTCCTTCTTAGCTGTTAAGGAATATCTTTGAACAATAAAAGATACACATTAATGTGCGTGTTCAAAGTGTGTCGACATATTTCCTCTTGTAAGTCCTTTTTCATACTTACTCACTTGAAACCGATTTACCACACTTCCAAACAAGTTTAGAATTGGTTCATCGGACTTTCAAGAACTATGTGATTGATCAAGTAACACTCAATCACAAGTCATGGGTGTAACGGTTCTACCAAAACAAGTTTCGGTTCTACCTCCATGTGAGTATTGGGCATAGTCACACTAGCTTACCAAATTTTCGGTTGACTAGGTACTAGGATCGGTTCCCCACATATATATGGTATCTAACTTATATGTGTTGCACATGTCCATAGGACCGGTTCCCCTTTGCCTAAAAACGTGTTGCACATGTCCATAGGATTAGTTCCCCTTTCTACTATAAATCTTGTTGCACCTCATACAAGGATCGGTTCCCCTTGTGATGTACTACACCTCTTACTAGGATCAGTTCCCCTCTCCAAAATTTGGTCAACACACAAACCCGATCATACCCCAGGTGATTACTTAAGATCGGTTTCACTAATAAAAGTATTACCAATACATAAGTCAGGCCTCATGTGAATAGTTTTACCAAGAACACAAACAATTCATGAGCGGTTATACTAATCACCAGTGGCGGAAATGGAAATTGGGTATGGGGTGGGCTTGACCATTTTTTTTGGGCTGGCTTAAGCTTAAAATTGGTACACATAATATGTCCCAACTCAAAATAGGCTGTAAAATAAACGAATTGCTTCAGCCAGCCCTAATCTTCATGTAGTTTCTCCCCTGCTAATCACACATATTGGTCGTTCATAAGATATGCAATGAAGAACATCCCAAATAATGCCTGGCGATTTCCTTTTCGGTTCACAACACATATCATGAACTTACTTCCTTAAAACACATGTAAAAACATTATTTCCTAGGATGAAATCCTCACCTCATACCCATACATAATCACAATAGAATTCATACGATTATGTTGATGTCTTATATACAAAGTTTAATGGTTAAGCAATAAACCTCATATTGTATTCCTTAATACTATGTCTATCTAGAGTGTTCATGCTTCGAAGATTTATGTTTTCAATATGCAAGACTTGAAAGATACGTTAGGGAATGAAACATTTCAAGTCAAATATCACTAACCTCAAGTGGAAGAATGATATTGTGATTGTAGCTCCGTATTTCTTCACTTCTTAAAGTATTCGCAATACTTGTAATGTCTCATTTTAATACTTTCAAGCTAACCTATACGAAGTTGACTCTAGTACATTAATATCAAGCGACTCTTAAATGAGTTTTGGCTCACTAAAATATGACAACTAAACTTGACATACCAACACTTGGTGGGTTCAACCGAGCTATGCTCTAACATATATCGGTTTGGAAACCTTAAGATTGTCACCGGTTCAGGAATTCATAGAAATAAATCGGGTTGTGTACCAGTTTGGAAATACAACCGAGTTCAGGAACACAAAACTGTTTCAGTTTGCATACCGGTTTGGAAACTAACTTGGTTTCGTAACCATATTTCAAAATTGTTTTGCATACAATAAATTTTTCTTAGCCGAAATTCATCAAGTATGAACAAATATTCATTAAGCTTAGTCATTATATTTCGAGAACTAATTATCAAGATAAACTTGACTCGAAATTCTTGTATATGCTAATAGTATAATTAGTTATGCGATATCATCTCAAATGATTAAAAAAAAGGTGAATATAACTTGAGATATAGGTGGCTCAGTCTTCACTTACCTTTTGTTGATGAAGTTCTCCAAAATCTTCGGTTGATCTTTGCCTTCAAATAGTAGAACGCAATGATTGTAGCGCCCCCTAAGCTAGCAGCTGAGTAATCTAAGAGATTAACTATAGAATAAGGCACTAACGATCTAAATCATCTATTTATAACACTGAGAAAGAAATTATAAACAAAGATTAACCCGAATCTAAACCCTCTTTAGAATAAATACAAGAACTCCTCTCAGATGATACATATTTAATAATGAGTGGATTTACAAATAGAATAAAAACACAAAATAAATATAGTGAAAGCTAACCAACTAACGAAACCAACTCCTCGAAAGCTTTCATCGCCACACGCACATCTTGATCTGTCTCTGAAACTGAAAGTGGGAATGGGTGAGCACATCATCCCGAAGGGTGCCCAGTAGAAATAACAACTAACTTTTAAGTAATCAATAAAATGATTTAAAAACAATACAGGTTTTGCTAAAAACGATAAAATGCGGAAAAACAGATAAAGCATATTAAAATAATAAGTTGTACTGAAATATAAAGTTCTACCAACCAATAAACCGACACACATTCACAACATAAGTAATAGTTGAGCGACGTCTTCCATCGGAGTAGCAAGGCATGACTGTTGCAGATTCTTCAATGATCATTAAAGCGCCCATGAGGTTTCCGTCCTCAAGTTATAAACGATATGTATCTTACAGTACCTCATTCTACGCGCACTCTACATATCAAGTATTTAAAGAAATCTAATGGTAACAACATTATATCCGATCGAAGTCCTTACACAGTGAATAGCCCACAATCCGCCCATGTTTAATTAAATCCAACAATCATATATGATATTGTCAAGATAATTCTCTCTAAACACCAAAACATAATATAATAAATTTTGAAAGTAACTTAAAAGAACAGTAAACATTCATGTATGAGACATGCGTTGCCCGTACAGAAATAGGGAAAGTAATATTCGGTAACACGAGTACATACCTAATACTTTATTAGTTGGCAGTAATTTTTGCTCCTTTAGCGCATAAATATAGATATAACTTTTGGGCAACCACATCACACACCAATCCAAAGGAAAAGGTTTCCTTACATGCTAACAATAAGTAAAGATTGTAACCACTTTCCAGATAATGGAAAGAATCACATTTTGAAGATAAGTAAATACTCCCAAAACACAGATATTAATTATTTCTAAAGATCCAAGCCCATACCAAAATGTAAAAGAAACTAGTTTGTATTACACACATATAATATATGCATACACTATCATATAGTAACAAAGATATGCATGGATTTCACAAAAGATAGATTTGTAAAACAATAATGAATACAAGAGAGTTCGTTATCGATTCCCACCTCTTTTGATGACAAGCCTCGCATACCTTGAGATCCATAATCCATTGGTTCATCCTTTGAATCGATCGTTGTTAATAACGACTAACTGTTAATCACATAGGCACTCCAAAGATTAGCCAAAAAGGCTCATACAAGGCTCATAACATAATCTCATACAATACTCTAGTTATAGCTAAGGGAACTATCTAATGGTTCTAAGCCTCATTATCTATCTTTAGCATAACAAAGGTTTACTAATTCAATTGAATTGGCTCTAAAGTCCATTAGATAAGTCTTATGATTATCTACATCTTTGTAAAAGGAACCAAAGGTCAATTCGGAACATAAATGGTCCAAAACATCAAACTAAGAACACGTGGAACTAAGCCCAAGTCCAAAATGCCTGAATTGGCACGGCCCATAATCTAAGGCCTGGTACAACATGATCAACTGACAGTCTCTAACGGTCAATGGGGTCGTCTAACAGTAAACGTCAGTCAAAAGTCAAGTCAAGGTCTGGTCTTGGCTCAATGAGCCAGCTCTGAGTTAGACTGATTCAACTCAGTCAGATATCATAAGTCAACTAAGAACAAAGTCAGACAGACAATCTGACTAGGATGACTAATAGGTCTAAAATCAAAATACAAAAGTTCATACAATTCAATTCCAACAGTACAACAACAACTTCTAACTAAAAAGCACACTAACTCTGACTAACACCACAACTTCAAATACAACTTCCACCTCCAACTCCATTGCAACACTTCAATTCAATTCAGTTCTTCATTGAGTAACACAAAGTCATTCCCATAATATCCACACCAATAATTTCATCACGTCCCTACATGTCATTCCAAATCTGCACAACCTTTGCTAACAATTCAAGACCACTAAGAATGCACCACCAACATCACTTCATTAGCCGCATCTCAACCCAAACCCCTGACTTAATCTCCTTTATATTTTTCCACTAAACTTCAACTACAGTTCCAACTGTATCAACACTATCAAGTCCTTGCTCTTAACTGAAGATACAAATCCAACTTATACACTTTATTCATACTCTTATCTTCTGCAATTCAACCTCAGTAATCAAACATTACCCCCAACTGCAGTTACTTGAGTTAATCACCCCAGTCTTTGATTCCAGTTTTAACACTTGTTCAGCTGAATCGTAATCTAATTCAGTCTCAACAACCAATCCCAAACTTCACAGCAACATCAATTCTATGATAAAATATCATCGGCATCCCTTCATCTTCATGTCTTCCAAAACCATTCTTCTCAGCTTATCTTAAACACATCTCAAGCTTCATCCCTATTTAGCAAGACCACCATTACTTACTATCACCATACTCCTCTCATTCCCCTGTAATTCTAACTATCAGGTACATATAACCCCATCACCCGATTCCAATTCTTCCACCAAAGACTCAAAACCACATCCAACAAACCCTAACTTAATAAGAACCCTAACTCATGATTCCTAAAAAACTTAAATTAAACCGAGTACATCTAATTATACTTCAATTAAGAACAAACCCATGAAACAATTCACCAAAACAAACTCAATTTCATAAAGAAATCAATCAAAACAGAAACCTTAATTTACCTGGTTCTGTGTTTCTTCATGTAGATGCATTTTACTATCACCTACATCCAAAGGATAGAAATCTTCTACTCATACAAAATGAAAGTATAGACATGATGATAGACACAAAGATATATGTGGTTCGGTATGATTACCTACGTCCACGGGGGTGAAAGGATGAATCTTATTACTTCAAGGTGTTATAATGGTGTTGCTCTCTCAAGTGAACTCACTTACAAAGTGAACTAGCTCTCAACTTTTCTCCCTTCTTTTGATTACAAGTCTCTCTCCTCCCAATCTATCCTGCCCTCTTCTGGATACAAGTTCTTCTATTTATGGGGGGATTCATACAACTAAACTAGGGTGTTGGTCACAACATATCTATCTTGAAGTCCTGTCATCGGGCCTGCCTGCGTCGTCCCTTTTTCCGTCACTATGGCCGATGTGCTTCGACCCCTTTACAGTTCCTAGTTTGAGGCGATCCGTTCGGGTGTTCTTTTGGTGCGATGTCGCCCTCCCAACCCGTCGTCCTTGCATATGGCCGATATGACATGTATCTTCTTATCCCTTTGACTACCACTCCTCGGTTGACCCAATACGTCTCGTCTGCTAGCTTTGTCAGAGGCTTGTGGTCGAGTCTTGTCCCACAGATGTAGAGTGATCACGCCCGATCTACGTGGCTCCTTGAATTTCGCGCCTTCCAGCCTATATCCCGTGCTTCTCGCCTCTTCATGCTTGGGTATCTCACAACTTGAGATGTTTCCACCTAGCCCTGAGGATAATTTACACTTACATTTATGCCCCTTATTTCGCTCGTGTGGCAGACACGAGTGGAAGAAAGTCGTCCCCGCTTCCCACGTCCTCGTTCATGCCGAGATTTCCTCCATGCAGTCCCCCAGTAACTCCAATTTATTACCTGTAACCGTCGGCGCCGGTTACAACTTCTCTTATTTAAATAGTCCAACTCCTATTCTCTTTCTTCTTCTTTACCATTTCATTATTAGCCTCTAGACGCTGCAACTTTTTCTTCGAGATTCTTCATCATCTTCTACCTCAGTAAATCTTTGTCTTCTCGATTTTTTTCCTTCATCTATTTATCTCCGAGTGCTACAGTGGATGATGTTACATTTTCGTCATCCCAACCTCCTTTATCAATTTCCAAGTTCTGTACTATTCCCATTCATGGCTTCTTCTCCCTCGATGACTGAAAAAATGTGCGTGGATGATGTTTTTTCTGAGAATGATGCTTTTTCCCTTGCTTCCCTGTTTTCGTTTGATAGTCCCTCTAAGTACGATGATCGCGCCATGAGATCTATCTTTCCTGATGATTCTCCTTCTATTTCGTGCAGGTCCTAGAAAAGGGTGAAAGATCTCTCTGATGAAGAGTTTATTGAGCAGTTGAAAGAGAAGTAAGATCTTCAAAGTTACGAAGTTACCCTGATCTCGGGCCAAAACAGCCTCCTGAAGAAATCCGACATGGATAAGTATGAGCAGTCGGCCGACTGCGTGGTCATTACTCAGGGTCAGCTAGAGCTTGGACTTCGTCTCCCTTTGTACAACCCCGATAGCCCTTTTTATTATGAGGTTCTCTCCCAGCTCAAGCCTTATCGCGCTCTGTCTCAATGGACTGGCAACACTTTCCACATTATGGATGAATGGGGAGCTCGCCGAGATGGTCACGGTTCTACCGCCGAGTGGTCGACCTACAAGCCCGAGCATGCTCCAGAGTATACTGTTGCCAATTTCCTTGTCAACTATCGATCTGGTACCTCAACCAATGGTGATCTTGTTTTGCTTCCGGTCCCCATCGTCAGAGAACCATGCCCAAGGGTGTTGAGAGGATGATACTGGATGCTGATCCCATGGGCCAAGGTTCTAACAGGTGACCCCATCACACCAATGATCCAATCTATCCCCGAGTTCCGCTCCTGGTCCGAGGTCCTATTTTACATGGTAGCTTTCTGTCGCCTTCATTTCCGGCTGTGCCCTATCCTTTATGGGTAGTTAACGACGACAGGGACGATAAGGTATGTGTCTCCTTCTACTTTCCTCAATTTCCAACTTGTTGGTTCTTACACGGGTTGGTTATTTGTTGTCGCTAAATCTTCAGGGCGACTCTACCAAGGCTGCCGCATCGTCGAGGAAAAGAGGTACTAGCACAAGGGTTGAGGAAGACCAGGGGAAGGTAACAAACACAGTGTTTTTATTATTAGTACATGTACTTGCCCCTGTTTTTTGCCTTCACATGTTCTAACGAGAAGCCTTGTGCAAACATTCCCTAGGCGTGATGATGATGAAGCCGATGTGGAGGAGATTGACCCCCAACCTCTTAGACGTAATCCTCATAGGGGGAAGCATGTTGCTGCTAAGCCACAGCAAAGGCAGAAACCAATTTTCAACATCCCCGATGAAGATGACATATTCGGGGATGATTTCTCGGATGACAAGGGCGATAAGAAGGGGATGGGCGAGAATGTTGGTCCTGAGGTGGTCGTTAATCCTGAATTGGCCGACAAACAAGAACCCCTGAAGGCGCCCGAGCTAGGAAATACTATTAATGTTGAATCGGAAGTACTTCATCGTCTGCCATGGGTTGTAAATCGCCCCTTGCCATGGGTTGTAAATCGCACTTCTTCCCCGTTTTATTTCCTATATACTGCTTGTTTATTTTATACGGGGGTGCTGCGTCGCCGATGTTTTCTTTATTTCCGTTATACTTTGTGTTCCTTGTGGTTTCATGACATTTTCCGCGCTTTCTTAATTGACGTATGTTGCTTTTCGTTCTAGCCGTTGTTCCTTATGTTATTCCTGCAATTTGTTTATTATGTGTGTTAGTATTTTAACCGTTTATGTCGAACACACCCAACAATGAGGGTCATCGGGCCCAATGCCATGTCCTTATTGGGGAATCTCATCGCTATCTCTTGGATTCAGTGGAAGGGTACTAGCCATCCTAATTATAGAATCGATTATCCCGAGTGGTTATCGATCAACCAGTCTCGGGCAAGTGGTCACATCCACCTGTGATAGGGGTGACCTTTCAAATGTAAGTAGGCCACCTAGCTGAGAAGACCTCATATCTTAACAGCCTGCGGAACTGGTTTCCAACCACAAGAACCCTTAGGCTACCTCGGCACTTGTACACTGCCACTGCCCCAAGTACGAATAACCAGGCGACTGTAAGGCACCTCGGCACTTCCACACTGGCTTTTCCCCGAGTATGAATGACCATTCGAGTATAAGTCACCTCGGCACTTCCACATTGGCTTTGCCCCAAGTACGAATGACCATTAGTCGCTCATGCCCTATATCATACCCCTCGCGGTTTTACAGAAATAGAAGACAAGAATGCTCACCTTTTCACCGCGTCTCCGCTCATGGGTGGTAGAGTTTCAAATACTTGACGTTCCAGGTTTTGGGCTCTTCTGTTCCATTGAGCCTTAGTAGCCGATACGATCCCTCGCCTACCTTAGACGCAATTATGTACGGCCCACCCCACTTTGGTGCTAGTTTTATGCCCTTTTTGTCTCGCTCCCATTCATCCATAAATTTGAGTACTTGCTGCCCTGGTTGGAACTCTCTTGGGCAAATGCGTTTGTTATATTCTCGCTGTAACCTTCTTTGATAGTTTTCCATTTTTTGTAACGCTATCTCCCTTGTTTCTTCCAGATCTTCGAGTTTTGCCAAAATTAGATCGGACGAGACGTTTCGTCTCCAAGCTTCTGTTCTAGTAGTAGGGATCATTCCTTATGTTGGTCGAATCGCCTCAGTTCCGTAAGTAAGCATGAACGGCGAGAACCCTGTATCTTCCATCCGGGTGGTTATGTATGCCCACAAAACGTTCTATAGCTCCTCACACCAGTCACCATATGCACCATCTAATTTCTTCTTCATGTTGTCGGCGATCATTTTATTAGTGATCTCAGCCTGCCCATTACTCTGAGGGTAAATGGGGGTTGCTTTACTCTTCCTGATGTTGTACGTGTTGAACAACAGATCAATATTTTCCCCTTGAAGTTGTTTACCGTTATCGGAGACGATAGCTGCTGGGATCCCAAAGCGGCAAATTATATGGTCCCAGATGAATTTGAAGACATCTTTGTCTCGGATATGCCTTAGTGGTGCTGCTTCTACCCATTTTGTAAAGTAATCCGTGGCCACGATCAAGTATTTCCTTTGCCCCGTTCCTACGTGTAATGTTCCGATAATGTCTATGCCCCATTTAGCAAAGGGCTATGGGCTTATAACAGAGTTTAAGGGTACTCCTGGCGCCTGTATTTTCTTGCTGAACCGCTGACATTATTCACAATATTTCTCCATTTCCTTTGCATCTTCGTTCATATACATCCAGAAGTAACCCATCGTCTTTTCTTTGGCCGATAAGCTTCTCCCCGAGCTGTGATTTCTGGCGGTTCCATAGTGTAGCTCGTGCAAGATCGTGTGGCTTTCCTCTTTACTTAGGCATCGTAAAAGGGGCCCTAAGTAGGATTTACTATATAAGATCCCTTCCCTTAGCTCGTAGGCGCCTGACTTACTCTTGATTTTATTTATCTCGGGCCGTCCTTTTGGTAGCTCGCCTGTTTCTAGGTATTGGTGTATCGGCTTTCTCCAATCGCCCTCCTTATATCGCTCGGTTGTGTTAATAGCCACATCGATCCGTACTTCTGGTATTTCTGGGATTGAGGGAGTAAGGAGCCTTATAACGCGAATGCCCTCTATGCTCGGGTCTACCAGCTGTGAGGCGATGTATGATAGAGCGTCCGAGTGTCTGTTATCTTTTCGACAAATATGGCGGAACTTAATACTCGGTATTTGGTTTATGTAAGACTGGGCGATCTCCCAATACTTTTGCAATACGGGGTCGTGTGTAGCGTATTTGCCCGTAATCTGTCGGATCACCAACTGTGAGTCACTAGTTAAGCGAACTTCTTGCAGCCCCATTTCTACAATTATCCGTAAGGCATGGATCACCGCTTCATACTCGGTGACGTTGTTTGTTGCCTTGAATTCTAGTCTGAACGAATGCACTATCTTTCTTCCTTTCGACGTGGTAAACACTAACCCAAGGCCTGATCCCTCTTTGTTTGACTCTCTATCGACGAAAACTTCCCATCTTGTAGGACTATTGGCTGCTAATAGGTTGGCAGGTTATTCTCGTTCTTCCATCATCCCCGGTATATCTTCCACTTCGTCTTCATCACTAAGTGGGAAGTCAGCTAAGAAGTCGGCAACTACCTGCCCCTTGATCGCCGTCCTTGTTTCGTATACCACATCATACTGTTTGATTAAGGCTCCCCATTTAGAGATTCTTCCCGATCGCCCTGCATTATACAGAACTGCTTCAATAGGAGATTTGGTGAGCACCCATATATGATGAGCTTGAAAATACGTCCGGAGTTTAGAAGCAGCAAAATCTAATGTCAGAACCATCTGCTCCATTCTGGTATAGTTTTTCTCGTCCGGGCTTAGTGTTTTGCTAGTGAAATATACCGGTTTTTCCACGTTCTCCTCTGTCTTGACCAATACTGCACTAATGGCATACGGTGTCGCTCCCAAGTATAGGGTGAGGGTCTCTGACGGCTCGGGCCTCTGCAAAACCGGGAGGCTGGCTAAGTGTAACTTGATGTTTTGAAAGGCCTCTTCACTTGAATCAGTCCATTGAAACTATTTTCCCTTATTCAAGATGTCGTAAAAGGTCTTACATTTGTCCGACGACCGTGACACAAATCGCCCCAATGCTGCTATGCAGCCATTTAGCTTTTTCACATCCTTTACCGTCGTGGGAGAAGGAATTTCTAAGACAGCCCTGACCTTCTCGGGGTTTGCCTCTATCCCTCTGGGGTGATGATATATCCCAAGAATTTTCCTGATGTAACCCATAAGTCGCACTTAGTGGGGTTAATCTTCATCTTGTGTTTCCTCATCGTCTGAAAAATCTCTCGAAGGTCTCGGACGTGATCCTTAGCTCGGCGACTTTTGACTAACATATCGTCTATGTAAACTTCTATGGTGTCGTGAATCTTGTTTTGGAACATGTCCCCCACTAATCTCTGGTAAGTAGCACCAGCGTTTTTAAGTCCAAATGGCATCTTGGTATAACAATACAACCCTCTTGGTGTGAAAAAGGAAGTATGCTCCTGATCCTCGGGCGCTAACGGTATTTGGTTGTATCCCATGTATCCATCCATCAATGTCATCGCCTCGTACCCGACTATGGATTCTACTAATTGGTCTATGCTTGGAAGAGGAAAGCTGTCATTCGAACAAGCCTTGTTCAAGTCACTAAAATCAATACATATCCCAACTCCTCCTTTTTTCTTTGGTACCAAGACCATATTAGATATCCACTGTGGGTAATGGGATTTCCTGATTATCCCGGATTCCCACAAATTTTTCAGCTCGACTTCAACCGCTGCTTGTAACTCTGGTGCGATTCATCTTATTTTTTGTCTAACGGGTCTGAACCTCGGGTCAATCTTCAAATGGTGGCAACAGACCTCCGGGTCGATCCCCTCTAGATCGTATACTTCCCAAGTGAACGCATCTAAGTTTTCTTTTAACACCATCATGAGTTGACTTGTTTGTTCATCTGAGAGTAGCATCCCGATCCTCACTATCTTCGGCTCCTCCATCGTCCCCAAATTTACCTCTCGAGTCGGCTCAACTGTCGAGAAATTAGATTTATTCCCCTTGAATGGATCTGTCCCCTTTAATTGCTATAAAGGGTCTTGCTCTTGGGTTTCGCATGCCATGGACGCTTGTGAAATAGTTTCCTCCAACTCTTCTGCAGCTTTAACCTCTCTGGATTTGTTCTTCCCTTGTCTTTGTCGAGCTCGCCGACCTTCATTAATTTCTGCATCAACCAACATGCATTATCGCGCCGCTTGGGAGTTGCCCACAACTTTAGATATTCCCTTGTAGGTAGGGAACCTTAACCTTTGATGATAGGCCGATGCCACTCCTTTAATCCCAGCGATCCATGGACGTCCGATAATTGCTTCATAAGGCGAGGCGACATCAACTACACAAAAAGTGGTCAGAGTGTCAAGGTAACCCCCACCATCCGAAACCCTCAGTGTTACCTCGCCCTTAGGGATTGTAATTGTGTCGTTAAAACCGTAGATGTGATATGTCGAGGGGACGAGGATGTCGTCTGACAGCTCCATTCTCTTAAACGTGTCGTAGAACAGCACTTCGACTGAACTTCCACTATCTATGAGAATTCTTCTTACTCCCCATCTCTTAATCAATAATGTGATGACCAATGGATCAATGTGTGCTTGCCCATTTTCTGGGACATCTTTGGCCTAGAACGAAATAGGTTGCATCATCCAAGGTTCCATTGGTAAGGTCTTAGCTACACTGAATATTTTCTTGCCATTGCGGTCCCTCTTGTGAATCCTTGAAGTGATAACTGGTCCGAAAGTGTAGTCTTGTGTAGTGGAGTGTGAAATGGTATTCACAAATTTGGTTATCCTATCAATGCGGACTTGATGGACCGGCGCATCGGGTGCTGCTGCCGACTGGGATGGATGTCAGACAAACTGTCTCAGGTACCCGTCTCGGATGAGGTGTTGGACGATGTCCTTCACTTCTCGACAATTATTAGTGGAGTGGACCCTATATTGATGGTACTGGCAGTAGTCGAGGTGGACTTTGGTTTCTTGAAACTGGACTCCCCTCGATGCTTGGTAATTGATATCGTTCATCTTCTCGAATTCCTTGAATACTTCTTCCAAAGGAGCGTTTAAAGGGGTGTACGATCGCCTCGGCCTCTTTCCTTTGGCCACCCATTCTTTCTTCTCATTACCTCTTGGTGGAGGGTCCGATCTCTTATCGGGTCGCCTAGCCAGGCTGTCCATAACCGCGTTAGTCTCGGCACCCACTTCAGTACTAGCTTCTTGTATTCCCCTATCTCTCGACTCAGCTTGGATTTCTTCTAGGGCGATGAAATGTTCTTGCATTCTTCGCATCTCCTTTAAGGTTTTTGGATTTTCAGAGAACATAGCTACCTAGATGGGGTCCAATCTTCCCAGTGCATTTTCAAATCCAAAGATAGCTTGGTCCACGGGTACCTTTCCAATTTCAGTACACAACTTCCTCCACCTATCGGTCAAGGTTCTCAAGGGATCCCTGAACCTCCAGGCGAGGGTGAATAGTTTGTTCATTCTTGGCCGAGGTCGGCTGTTGTGCATATAGGTTTCAATAAAGGCCTCGACAAGTGTATCATAACCGTCGATTGATCCTGGTGAGAGTGAATAAAACCAATCTCTCGCCTCGCCCTCCAAACTGGCCGGAAAGAATTTACACATGACCACCGTGTTACTTTTCCATTGAATCAATGGCATAGTATACATTTTGAGATTTTCGACCGCATTTCCTATTCCGTCGAATCTAGAAGGGAATGTTGGCAATTTACATTTTGGTGGGAACGGCATTTGTTCGAGTTCTTGGGAGAAAGGAGTCTTCTCAGCCTCACTCATGATTTCCGCCAATTTGTTCTCTTCGCCATTCCCTGACAGTTCCTTGATATTTGTCTCAAACTCTTTGAGCTTGGCTTCTGTTGCTTGATTCTGTCGTCCGTCCCTTCCTCGCCTTTCCTCATCAGTGGACGAGTCCTCAGGTGGTCCATATCTTTGTGTGTGGGGGGGGGGGGGGGGTATGGGAGGTGGCGGTGGTTGACCTGATCGTCCGGACTGATTAGGGTTGTTCGGCCCCATCATAGGTGGTGATTGACCTGATCGGCCATGACGACTCGACGTTCCTCGGCTGGACGAACCTCTTGATCTAGTCCGCTGATTCCTCAACTGATAATTTTCGAACTCTAAGGCGAGATTCCGCTGCTGGAGCTCCCATAATGCCGTTTCTTGCCTTCTTTGACTTTCTAAAATGGCTAAGAGGGTCGGGTCTGTGCTTTCATGGCTAGAGTGTCCGTTAGGGTGGTGTGGCCGAGTATGTAAAGGCATCGACATTGGTGGTGGGGTTAGTATCGGACCAGTCGCATGGATGGGGGTAGGGCCTACATTGCTCGTTGTTGCTCTCCCCAACTGAATCTGCCTGAGACGCTCCTGCTCTCTTCCTAAGGCTTCCTGGTACACAGCTTGTTGCCTTGTTCTTTGTCTCTGATCCTGGGCTTCAAGTGCTTCCTCATCGTCCTCTGTATCAGAATCTGTGAGTCCATAAATTTGGTCAACTATCCTCTGAGTTAAGATGACCTGGTTCAAAGGTAGGGTGTCGTTATTTCGCCCGAGATCCACTCCCTCATTAATGGTAGGCTCGGAAAGATACCTACTATTGTGTATACTGCAAGTGCACAGTGTCGACAAGCAACACAGGGCAAGCACAGGTCGAACCACAGAGACTTGGAGAGTGTAGAAGTTGATTCTAAATCCTGATTCAGAGAGTAACCAAAAGGGGTTTGATTTTGTCGATACGACGATATGATTTTCAAGTGACTGAAATAATAAAAGTAAAAGATGCAAATAACAATATATGTAAACAATGATAATATGGATACTAGGGTATTCAAATCCACCAATAACCTATGATATGCATTCAACTTGTAATATTATTCTTGTCCTTATAGTAGATTCAAGTCTACCGTATAACTAAGGTGTTTCTCCAATGGATAATTTAATCACAACTAAAGTATTTCTCCAAAGCATTAATTGTCTAATTAAGCACAACTAATCTAAAGATCAATATTTGGTTAAGCATGAGTTGTAGCATAATCAACATAGAGATATTCTAACTACAATGGATACATGGCATACATTGTGAGAGCAAGATGTTGAAAGACTTGGATTAAATTATATCTTTAAACAATTCTAAACTTTCAAGAACAAGATACAAGATATGAATACATACCAATGAGATTAGGGCTTCATCTAAACCCTAGTAAATGAAACTAGAACATGAAGAACATTACAACAAAACTTAAATTTGATAAACTAACATGAACAAGCTATTCTTGGATGGTTTTTCAACACAACAACCCTCTCTATTTATACACAAAATTCCCTCAAGCACTTGGATCCGAATTTTGGCACTCATCCACTCAACAAAACATGTTTTCTTAATTGATGGAATATATTTGGTTGTGGGAAACAAATTGGGAGTGATTGAGTGAGAGAATGGGGGTGAGGTGGATGTTTTGGAAAGAATCCAATGGGGGTGAGGTGGATGTTTTGGAAAGAATCCAATGGGGTGAGGTGGATGTTTTGGAAAGAATCCAATGGGGGTGAGGTGGAAATGGATTTGGGTCTTGGGTTTTGGATCATGGGTTTTGGATCATGGGTTGTTTAATCCCATGAATTTGTAAACAAGTTGCCACTGATGCGCGAGCGGGTTGCAACGCTTCCAACTTTCTTCTCTTTTGTCTTCTCAATTCTTCCAAGCTTTATTTAGTACTTAAAAACACAAAATTAATTAATACAAATATTTATTCTTGAAAATGGTAAAAATGCCGAATTTGGGATAATATATGACTTTGAAGCGCGAAAGATGAGTTAAGTGCCAATGAAAAGGTGTATGAATATGCAATATTTGGCACTCATCAAATACCCCCAAACCTGAATTTTACTTGTCCTCAAGTGAAAAAGAAATCCGTAAATCCTAACTATACCACCTGTCCGGGTCTCTCGAATGCATTTAGCGTATGCACTAAGCCTTTAAACCCCTAGGTGTCCCTAGTGGACGAGTTGTAGTCTCGTGAGGGCCTACCAAAGAAGTACCCACAAACCCTTCTCCAATATCAGAGCATCCATAGAAATGTCTTTGTCTTCGGTCTTCAACTCGTAGATGATGAACTTAGAATTTCGTAGAACCTTGATAATTTGTAACCATTTTTTTTAAGACCCGCTACACAGCCTGATCATCATATTTTTTTAGTGACCCGCACACACATTTGATCATCGATACCAAACACAAGACCCGCTACACAAGCTGGTCATCATACAAAAAATTTGATTTTTGATTTATTTATTTTTTAATAAAAGACTAAAAAAATCTATATGCAAAACACTACAAAAAAAAATCCTACAAAAGACCCGCTACACAACTGGTCATAGAAAAGAAGAAAAAAAATGCAAAAGACTACAAAGGATCCTACAAAAGACCCGCTACGGTGGTCAAAAAAAATGCAAAAGACTACAAAGGAAAAAAAAACATACAAAAGACCCGCTCCACAGCTGGTCATCCTAAAAACAACAACAAATAAAATGCAAAAGACTAAAAAAAAATCCTACAAAAGACCCGCTACACAAATTTGGTCATGTAAAATTTTTGATTTTTTTTTTTTTAATAAAAGACTAATTTGATTTTTTTAATAAAAGACTAAAAACTCTATATGCAAAACACACCCCCAAACCTAAATCTAACATTGTCCTCAATGTTTCAAAAGATGATAAGAACACATATCAAGAGAACAAGGTAGAGAAGATTTAAAGGAAAGAGATTACCCGATGCAGTTAAGGGTGGTGCTAACCATAATTGAATGAATGCTTTGAAAGCAAATAATATGAGCGCAAGACAAAAAGTTTGGTTAGCACACAAATATATCAACAAGATTTAAAATTTTACCTACTAGATTATACAATGATGACTCACCATGTACCAACAATCTAAAAAGTTGAGGATCAACCCAAAAGACGTAGTGCGGAAACATCAACAACCTTACACAACAATTATAACAGACAGCAATGCAAGTGAGACTCGCATATGTGAATGAGTTACCCCAAACCTAGATTTTTCAATAGATATATTTTTGGGTACAAAATCTAACAATTTCAGGGGTGCACCATGCACAAGATCTAGTTCAAAGTGGATTTTGTCGTGGATGGATGGAGAGACATGAGTGAACTCTAATTGTGGCTCATCAAAGGTATTATATTTAATCGCAAAATAGTCCAAGAGGACTTGAGAGACACACAGTTCCAATCCTAGATTAGGTACTCTTAGAAAAGTAGGTTTAACAATAACTTTACAAACCAAATCTAGGTTGGGTGCAAGATTACCAGTTTGTGACATGGGCAGGGAGGTAGGCACATCATTATTAGGCACATCTATAACTCCTAAATCATTTGCCAGTGTCGCAAAGATGCTCACATTCATAGAACAATCCATCAAGACCCAAATAAGTATCATGCTCATCCAAAGTTTTATTCTCATGCATAGACAAATCCAAAGAGACATCACAATGTTGTGACCTAGGTAGAGAATCGACACGTCAATTATATTTTGATGCATAAGATCATTAGTGTCGACAGGAGATTCAAAATTACCTATGTCGACACAAGTACAACATCATGTTCATGCTCATAAAACAAATCAATAAGCCCCAGTTCACAATCATCCCCTAGAACTTCAGTTTCATGCATAGGAATATCACAAGAAACTTCACATTGTGACTTAGGCAGAGAATCTGACACATTAAAGTTATTTCCATGCATAGTTTCATTGGTGTCTACAGAAGATTCAACATTTTCTAAGTCACAAACAATTTGTGTAGCATGCTCTCTTTCACAGATAACCGCACATGTGCTCAAGATTAGTAACCACATCACATGTATATGGAACATTAGAAGAAACATCATTCATTAAGGTCGAGGCAGTAGAAGCCTAATGTCTCTCGAACTCAAAGGTTCGACAATATTTTCAGTAAAACATATTCTTCTAACATAACATCATCATCATCACGTAAATGCATTTCCTTATTTAAAATCGTAGTATTTCTAGTCCCTTCATTTAAAACAGGTTCATATGCAATATCGCCTACACAAGTAAGACTAGGCATACTATTTTCACATTTTATTTCATTAGGACAAACAAATATTTCATCCCTGAAATTCCTCCTTTCCTACATTTTGTAAATGAATCAAATTCATTTTTAATAATGCATTAAGTTGTTCAATGGAATGAGAGTCTTCAACAAGAGGAAATTCATAATTAATGCTATATGGTTTATCATGCAATACACTCCTAGCATTATTTTGTTCGATGAGTTCTGATATTTTCCTCCACATATTGAGAAGTACAAAATTGTTGAACTTCCCACCGTGGTGGATGATACATGTGTGTGTGGTCATTAGGGTCTATAAAATACGATTGCAACCTTCGAAAGGTTGATTATGGTCCCAATGACTATCGCTTTGTAATCTGTTGGCATTTCATATTTTGGATTTTCATGATATTCTCTAGATTGCCTAAAATCATGCAAAATATAGCAATTCTCAGCAGGATGGCCTAAGCCTCCACATAAGGTACAAGCATAGATTTCAGATTGCCTAGAAGAATTATATGCGATGATTCATGCATTTGCATTTCTAAAGTCTGCAGTTCTAGCTTCTAACTGGTCCAAAAGTGATGATTGTGAGAGTTGGGCACTTTGTAAAGATGTTCATTTTCACCCCTGTGGTGGATGATACATGTGTGAGTAGTTACTAGGGTTCATGTATTGATGCTCGGATCGTGAAAATTTCCATAATAATCCCTATAACTAGTGACATCATGGTCTCTGTTGGAGTTTCATAATGTGAAGCATGCCCGTAAGCAAGCTCTCTCGATGGATTTGTTTCCATCCCCACCGCAGACAGAATCCCGACATGATCTCTAACTAGCACTAGGCTTGTTGCTTTGATTGGGATGTACACACTGAAAAAGACCAATATTTTTTTTTTCATTATTGTTTTTTTTTTTTTTTTTTTTTTTTTTCAAGCCCGTTCTCTAATTACCTCGGGCATACATTAGAAAAACAAAATAAAAGAAGAAAAATCATAAACAGAAGGGAAGTTTTATGCAATCGCAAACAAGGCTGACTCTACCATAGAAAACCTACCGATTTCTAGCAAACAAAAAGCATGATGGTTCCACTTAGATTGTTTTCTAGACCAGCTTCTAATCCTTCGAAATGGAATTCGTTATAACTGAGCAAACTCCTCCGGAATCAATCCGAGTTTAAGTAAATTGAATAGAGGCGAGGAAGTCTGCAGAGCTTTGATACCCAAGGCCTCACCGCATTCCAAGGCGCGCAGATCACGCATTCAATTTACGTAAACCGTCATGAACTTCAAGTATGCTTAGAGAGTAACCAATATTTTTCGAACGACTCTCCTACTAAGCTCGTTACCTTATAGGTCTCGTTTTATTTCAAATTTTAATGCTTAGGTTCACGTTAGGTATTGTTTTCCTAAGGCGGGCAAGAAGAGAACGGTGATGAAATCCGAACCCTTATCTTGTATGGCCAGTCCTTGCCCTTTACTAGGAAAATAAAGCAGCCGTATTCAATTCCTCAACATATATGCAAACGAAGGAATACAAGAACTCGCTAACAAGGGATTCGCGAGTGTTTCGACAAACTTACCTCCCGTTCGCAGACGGGGATGAACCGTTGTTGTCGACTCGGGCCACGACTCCTATGTCATGAACGAACCCGAGGGGCCGAGGTGATATTGTAATCACCGTCCTTTCTGCAAAACAGTTGATATTTAATAATACCCTTCCGTAGGGTTTAAAAATAAAAAATAAAAATAGAATGTCCAAGTCCAAAGTCCAAAATAAAGTGCAAAAGAAAAAGAAAATTACAAGAGTAAAGGAATCCTAATACAAAAAAAAAATAAATAAAATAAACTCTTTTTTTTTTTTTTTTATTAAAATAAAAACTTCTTCCGCTTCCTTTCCTTCGCCTTTTTTACAATGCTACTCGTGCACTGTTGAGCTCAAAAGAGGTAGTTAGGGTTTCGAAGTTTTAAAGCAAAAGCAAAAAAAAAAAAAAAAGTGTAAAATTGACTGTGAATAGTTGCGTTGCTACAGTACAGTGAACTATCGTTGCTGCAGTAACAGTGAACTATCGTTGATACAGATAAAGCACAGATGAAGAACACGAAGAACAGACGCTTCGAAATGTCGTTCGAAGAACACTAAGAACGACACAGAGAATAACCGTCGTTATTTAACAGTGACATGAGATGAATAACTGTTGTTGAAGTGCGACAGTTTTATGCGACTGTTCTCAAGCGGGCGTTTTTTTTTTTTTTTTTTGGGGTTCCTGAATACGCTACGAATAAATGACTTTTGTACATCGTTTATCTATAGAAATGCTACGTTCCAGGAGACACTTTATGAACAAAGGATGAGAGATTTAAACTTGAACTACACTTCTACCAAATCCTGCAAGAACAGCGCCAAAAACTTGGTAGGCTCGGAAAGATACCTACTATTGTGTATATTGCAAGTGCACAGTGTCGACAAGCAAACACAGGGCAAGCACAGGTCGAACCACGAGACTTGGAGAGTGTAGAAGTTGATTCTAAATCCCGATTCGAGAGAGTAACCAAAAGGGGTTTGATTTTGTCGATACGACGATATGATTTTCAAGTGACTGAAATAATAAAAGTAAAAGATGCAAATAACAATATATGTAAACAATGATAATATGGATACTAGGGTATTCAAATCCACCAATAACCTATGATATGCATTCAACTTGTAATATTATTCTTGTCCTTATAGTAGATTCAAGTCTACCGTATAACTAAGGTGTTTCTCCAATGGATAATTTAATCACAACTAAAGTATTTCTCCAAAGCATTAATTGTCTAATTAAGCACAACTAATCTAAAGATCAATATTTGGTTAAGCATGAGTTGTAGCATAATCAACATAGAGATATTCTAACTACAATGGATACATGGCATACATTGTGAGAGCAAGATGTTGAAAGACTTGGATTAAATTATATCTTTAAACAATTCTAAACTTTCAAGAACAAGATACAAGATATGAATACATACCAATGAGATTAGGGCTTCATCTAAACCCTAGTAAATGAAACTAGAACATGAAGAACATTACAACAAAACTTAAATTTGATAAACTAACATGAACAAGCTATTCTTGGATGGTTTTTCAACACAACAACCCTCTCTATTTATACACAAAATTCCCTCAAGCACTTGGATCCGAATTTTGGCACTCATCCACTCAACAAAACATGTTTTCTTAATTGATGGAATATATTTGGTTGTGGGAAACAAATTGGGAGTGATTGAGTGAGAGAATGGGGGTGAGGTGGATGTTTTGGAAAGAATCCAATGGGGGTGAGGTGGATGTTTTGGAAAGAATCCAATGGGGTGAGGTGGATGTTTTGGAAAGAATCCAATGGGGGTGAGGTGGAAATGGATTTGGGTCTTGGGTTTTGGATCATGGGTTTTGGATCATGGGTTGTTTAATCCCATGAATTTGTAAACAAGTTGCCACCGATGCGCGAGCGGTTGCAACGCTTCCAACTTTCTTCTCTTTTGTCTTCTCAATTCTTCCAAGCTTTATTTAGTACTTAAAAACACAAAATTAATTAATACAAATATTTATTCTTGAAAATGGTAAAAATGCCGAATTTGGGATAATATATGACTTTGAAGCGCGAAAGATGAGTTAAGTGCCAATGAAAAGGTGTATGAATATGCAATATTTGGCACTCATCAATTAACAGTTGGCATGCCTCGTGTTGCTTCCCTAGATTCCTCGAGTGGTGTTTGTCGACTTCCTTCTTGCCTCGGCCCTGTTACCCCTGTCTGCATGTGGCTGCTAGTCACTGTACGATTCCTTAACGTCCTTCCCATCCCTGAGGTGCTAGCCATAGGGTGTGGCGCGCGGTAAGCCGAGTGTCGTCCCTACCTACGTCAGCAAATACAAAGAACACCTTACTTTGACCTAATATTTGGGAAATAAACATTCAAAAAGGTGAAACAAATTCAACTTGACACGAAAGCTGTCGTTACGCCACAGCTCGCAGATATAAGGCCTATTCCGATTATCAAATGGGCTCTGCCTATCTACCCTATTTTGAATTTATGCTGACTTTAGTACGCTACGTCGCTGTCACTCCGTACGACGTCTCCTTCAGTACTTGACCTCCGTATTTAAGCTAGTTTTTCCTTCCTTCTATATGCTCCAAATCATTAAACTCATGCACATGATAATCGAACAATACGACGTGTGAAACCAAAACTTAAGTTAAGTTCCTATTATTGTTATTCTCCTAAGATCTTATTATGGCCATCTTTCCCAGATCTTCTCCAAGAACTTTCCGATGACTAGTTAACATCGCTGGGCAAGACACCTCAAGATCGGCAGCTTGTTATGCAAAAAGACACCATAGTTTTGACCTTTTGTTACTCCAAACACTCAAGTTCTATAGTATTGCAATAAAAAAGCTTATCTACCGCTAAAACTTGATTATTCATCAAAAACAAGTAGTCATCATATCAGCAGACTTTCAACCTAGCTCAGAACCTGTGTTGTTAGTCGCAGTTGAGCTTATGAAGACTTTCTGCTGATCAAACTGTTGGTAGGCGAAGAAATGAGAACTTCACCATGCCACGTGTGGATGCTGCTACTGCTGTAACTATGCATGTAAACTAAATGACTTGACTTGACAACGATTTCGGCCATCAGAGTTCATCCTAGCTTCAACTACAACACTTGAACGTGTATACGGGATCTTTGGATCGTCTCTGAAGGTCTCCAAGGAAAGGTATCCTGAGATCTTAGTCGCGTCCCCTTAGTCGGCGCCAGAATGTAGATGTATTTTACTATCACCTACATCTAAAGGATAGAAATCTTATACTCATACAAAATGAAAGTATATACATGATGATAGACACAAAGATATACGTGGTTCGGTATGATTACCTACGTCCACGGGGGTGAAAGGATGAATCTTATTAATTCAAGGTGTTACAATGGTGTTGCTCTCTTAAGTGAACTCACTTACAAAGTGAACTAGCTCTCAACTTTTCTACCTTCTTTTGATTACAAGTCTCTCTCCTCCCAATCTATCCTTCCCTATTTTGGATACAAGTTCTTCTATTTATAGGGGAGGCTTCATACAACTAAACTAGGGTGTTGGTCACAACATATCTATCTTGAAGTCCTGTCATCGGGCCTGCCTGCGTCGTCCCTTTTTCTGTCACTATGGACGATGTGCTTCGACCCCTTTACAGTTCCTAGTCCGAGGCGATCCGTTCGGGTGTTCTCTTGGTGCGATGTCGCCCTCCAAACCTGTCGTCCTTGCATCTGGCCGATATGACACGTATCTTCTTATCCCTTTGACTACCACTCCTCGGTTGACCCAATACGTCTCGTCTGCTAGCTTTGTTAGAGGCCTGTGGTCGAGTCTTGTCCGAAAGCTATAGAGTGATCACGCCCAATCCACGTGTCTCCTTGAATTTCGCGCCTTCCAGCCTCTATCCCGTGCTTCTTGCCTCTTCATGCTTGGGTATCTCACATCTTGAGATGTTGCCACCTAGCCCTGGGGATAATTTACACCTACACTTCATAAGAACAGCTTCAAAACTTCAATATAACACCAACCCTTCTTGTTATTCATTACCAACCACCCAAATCCTCCTTTAGTTAATCAATTCCTCCATATATAAAACTCAAATCGAAACCCTAACTTTCTGTTTCTCTTTGATTCATCATTTCTTCTTCATCTAGAGTTAAACCAACTTCATCACCGTCTTCTTATCAACTCCTAAGCTTACTGAAACATGATTCAAGATCAAAATCTCTCATTTGAGGTCAATAGAGAGACACAAAGAAATAACAGAGAAGAAAAATAAAGAAGAAAGAAAGAGAAAAAGAATAGAGAATTGATTTTCTCTTCGACACGTTTGATGAAGATAAGGCCATCAAAAATGATAAAGGCATCCAGATAAATGATAAGGGCATCCAGGTGGTTTAGATGAAGAATAACTGTTTTTCCACTCATGCTAATCCAGTGATATCTTCTTCGTCCGGTACCCGATTGACGCGTTCGAGTAGCCTAATTCGCATAACTTTACGAGACCTATCTAGCGGTACTAGTTTCGAATTTAGATCATTGTAATATTAATTTCTATTAATTAATATCAACAATTACTAATCGAGTCATTAACCGTTAATTCGTCTCTTGATCGTTGCTAGACCAGTCAAATAACATTGACGAGCTTGAGGGTCTTTACAATGATGACTGCCGTGATCCACTATTTCTTAACTCCATTTTATCCTAGTCCGAGACTTAACTAATTTTAAATTAGAAATCAGGATATAGTTTTGACAACTAAATTTGACAACAAGCTTGAGATAGCAAAACTTGTGAGTTCGACCGAGCAATGCTCTAACATGATAGACATTCATTTTACTTAAAATTATTTCCTAACCCTAACTTCTTAAATAAATATGAAGATGACATGACTTAATTTTTGTTAGACATCCTCAAGGTAAATGTCTAGTTTTAGACATTCACCTTGAGATCTATATTGGGTTAGCCCAGTTGGCCAGGAGCCTGACTCTCAAGTAGGAGGCCAGTGTCTCGAGTCTATGCTCAAGAGTTTGGAGATCTCATGAAATACTCCTCTTATATGTAAATACTTATATGGTTATGGCAGGTTAGATATGGCACTGGGTCCAGTCCGAATGGCTGGGTTCGGGTAAGGGCCTGGGCCTGGCTTTCGTGTATCAAAAAAAAAGGACATTCACCTTTAGGATGTCAAGCTATCCTAGTAATATTTTAATTAACTAAAATTAATTTCAATGTATCAAATAACCATTTTTAGCTCTAACAAAATCTTAAAATTACTAAAAATAAAATTTATATTTAATCATAAAAAGATCACAAACAACATCATTGGAGATGAATTATGTTTTCCCCCTAAACTTAAGGAAAAATTGGAATGAGGATGTCCTGTTTGTGTTGCCACATAGAAAAAACACACATAACAACTATTGGAGAAGCTATAAGGTCAAATACTATTGGTTACTAATATAACTACAAATCTTATATTGATAATATTTTATGTCTATAAAAAAAAAAACGAAATTGGGCGTCGTAGCCTTTTTTTTTTTTTTTTTCTGATTTTTCAAGTCTCCCCCTTACCTATCTCGAGAATTGTCAGGGTAATACTTTTACACCGGTATTTTTTTGGGTCGACCAAGAGAAAATAAATATACCACGGAATTAAAAGTCACATATGTAAATATTATAGATGAAGATCGCTCTGACCCTCATAATTTAGTATTGCAAAATTTAAGCACATAAAGGATCACCTTACACATGAGCATTTAAGCGCTGCTTTCAGCGTAAGCACAAAATCTAACCTTTTATACAAGTTTAAATCCATACAACAAAGCAAGCATAAAATCTCATCTTTATAGTGATCCAAATATCGATGGTTGGTCCAAATCCCCGTACTTAACCCAAGCAACATTCCAACTAGTAGTATCCTCTCTTCTTAAGCACAAAATCTAACCATGCATCCTAGTATAAATCCATGCAACAAATAAATCAAATATCATCTCAATTGTGAGCCAAATACCTTTGGTTAGTCTATAGCCTCGTACATAATATAAGCAACATACCAACTAGTATTAGCAGCGAGAACTATAGCTTTTTACGTGTGGAAAAAAAAAGCGTTGTCACTTATGCAAGCACACTATATCCAAATCAAATGTTGACTAGCTTATAAGTATCATAAGTTCAACATTTGGCAAAAAGTGTCACCCAGTGAGCAAGGAAATTCAGTAAGTTTCAATATAACCAAACTTTCGGGGGCATCTTTCTTTATATCTCTGCAAATTAATGGGGGCGACTAGGGCTACCTTTTCATATTGAAAATCCTTCAACAAGTTTAGGATTAAGAGAGACCGATGTTTGTACCATCATATTTGGATAAAGTTGAAATTTTCAAGATAAATACAAATCTTATCAAATATGATTAAATATTTTGGTAGATATAAATCTCAATAAAAATGGATGAAGATAAGGTCAAATTCAAGTGGTTATTCATATAACTATAAATCTCAACCGAAACTAGATAATATGAGGTCAAATCCAGGTAGTTATTATTTGGTTATACTTTTTCCTACCTATAAATAATGGTTTAATTCTACCGAAGATATGCACATTATAAACACTAACTTTTTCTCATTTGATAATTGGATTGGACATCGGAATTTTCTTTTTCCAGGTCTACCTTCTTACTTAAAGCCATATGCTTTCAAATCAAGCATATCCTTAGACCTGGTAATATTTTTTGCACGGATGTCTTTACCTGATATTCCAAGAGATAGATGTGTAAGTAGATAAAATTATGTTAATAATTAGTTGGCCTTTGTTACAAAAAATAAAAAGAAAAGGTAACTAAGTAAAATATTATCACATGATACAAACTTTTGTAAGTTCATTTCATAGTTTATTTCTGTTTTTTAATTTGTTGTTTTGTTAGTAATATTTAGTAAACTCCCTAGCTAGTCACCATTTTAACTACCAAAAATCTAGGGTATATTTTAGAAGGAATGTGGTACTGTAAAATGATTTCTAAAATGCTTAGGTAAAGCGAATGTCTAAAAATGCCTATAACAACTCGATATATCATTGTTCTTTAATTGGTATAAAGATTAAAGTTATTTTGTCTTATCTGAAAATGAATATGTAGATTAAGCGGAAGTTATATTAACCAATTCACCTAACAATTCAACTCTAATGTAATTTGGTAATGAACAATCCCACTCTTTCGAAGATATTTTAGTTATAGCTATCTGTGATAAGATAGTAACTTCTTTATTTATTTATTATTATACATAATGGAACTTCCTGATCTGAATTGTTGAAAAACTAAAATGATGTCTCTAATAAAACCATAGATTTTCCAGGCTACATTGAAGTTTTCTTTAGTGGCATTTTCCAAAATCAATATTGAATATGTCTCAAAGTTTAACCTCCCAAGATTTAGTTTCTTGGCCCATAATACTGTTTTCCATAAAGCCAGTCCTTCTACTTGCTCTGGATTCAGCGCTTCCTCGACATAAATGCATTTAGATCCCTTACTCTTACTTGCACAATTTCTCAATATTAGTCCAATCCCAGCATCTTACATCTCTTCAAGGGAGATTTTTCTAGGGTTTGTTCAAACTTTTGTTATAAGTAATTTAACTCTTGTTCTTGTTATTGGTGAAACTTTCCTATTGAGTATGATTAGCCTGAAATCCTACATCTCTTCAAGGGGGATTTTTCTAGGGTTTGTCTAACTTTTGTCATAAGTAACTTAACTCATGTTCTTGTTGATTATTGGTGAAACTTACTTATTGGGTGTGATTAGCATTAATGGTGAGTATTTGGCATCAATATTATATTCTTATATTAAGTGCTCAATGAAGACTCGTAGTCCGAAAATGGAGACTGTTTAGGAGGAATAAAAAAAAAGATTAGTTTTTAACTGTTTAGGAGTTTGACTACTTCTTCTCAAAGTGGCCGCAGAGAAATTATCATCCAGAGATGACTAATTTAGTTAATCATGTCCTTAAGTTCACATTTTAAATAATGAAAAAAATTGAAGTATCTTTCTTTCCATTTTTCTCAAGCAATAAAGGTCCTTCTACTATTCTCCCCATCAATGCAAACTCCTTGTTTAATGTTTTCAAACCAACAAATTATGCATGGTTGTAGCTTGCAGAGACATATGACCACACTAGAGAAAACCAAATAACTCTAGTAAAATTGCAATAGAGGATCAAATGTATGTTAGACTTAATTGTGTTGTGTCAGAAAGGATAATTTCTATCATAATTTCTTATAGCATAAAAAATTCTTTGTCTGATAGGATTTTTTTTTGCTTAGGCTTTCCCGGATGAAGTGATTAATTAATGGCAGCAATGGAAACCTCCACAATTGTATCTAGATTTTCTTTGTTCATAAAAGTTGGAACATTAGCAACTGGTCTCCATACAACTTTTATAAAAGGACTTCAAAGAGAAAACATACTTTTTTTCACAGTTCATACCAGTGTTTTTTTTTATTATTATAATGGACACTTCTATTAGATATGAGTCTAGAAACTTCAGAAGATAAAACATCTTTAAAAAGTGACAAGTTTCATCCATCATTAGCGACATTAAAGAGCCGAAAAACCTTCTCATAGTTATAAGGATTGGATACATCGAATTTTAGGATTGGAGGATATGGAATTAAAGGATCTAATTCTGAAACCAAATCCTAATATAAGTTTTGTTATCCAAGAACCATAAATTATACTCTTTAATAAATTACATTTATGAGCTGATACTTCTCAAATCCTGGGATATGCCTAACTTTTCTGTTGCAGTAAAAATATCAGTACTTGGGAAATATTTTGCAATAAAGTCTCCAAGCATATTTCACAAATAATGCCCTATTGAAGCACTACAAATCTCTAAAATCAAGACAACGGTCCTTCTTATATGTTTGCACAAATTCTTTCAACTGATAGTATGACACCTTTGTTCTTCTTCTTCTTTCACCGGAAATTGTGTTGAGCCGAATTAATTCCTTTGATATTATTATCAGGTAGTTATTTCACCGAATTAATTCTTTCACCATATGTTGAATATGGAAATAATTTAAGACATTCTTAAACATAATAGTTCTTTCAGCTTCACGGAGATTAGAAGCTCTTGAGTTAGCAATTTTGTTCTCCATTTTATCTATAAAAGTAAAAAATGGGATTTTCTTATTTCCGGTTAAGAAAAAAGGAAATCCAAGATATTTCTCCTTGTCTATTTTTTCCACTTAGAGAATTCCTGCTAAAGATTGACAAACAGAAGTATCAAGGTTATGACTGAAATAAACCAAAAATTTGGAGAAATTTAAAACTTTCCTAGAGCATCTGTTAAAGTCAATAATTATTTAAAAGATATTTATGGTTTGTGTGAGATTACCCTTGCAAAATAACAAAAAACCACCTAAAAAAATAAATAATACTACATTTTTGGTGTTGTTCTTGCAATCTTTATACCTATCAATTTATGTTTTTGTTCACAGTGAGCAAGCATTTTTTAAGAACCTCCATGAAAATAATGAATTAATAGGTAGGGAGAAATATGGTATTTATATCTAATGCCTTTTCTAGGATGGAAATTCCTAGTGAGAGTCCCATTAATCATATTTCAATTTGAGTAATACTTATGTATTGAGATATAAATTAGCACCAGTTTTTACTGAAGTCAAACTTTCTAAGAATATCAAGTATGAATATTCATTCCAACCTATCAAATATGAATATTCATTCACTTTTAGAGCTTCATCTCATGTTTAACCAGATGTCGTTGAGTCTGATAGAATCCGGGTATAAAACCATCTAGTCCTGGAGATATCAAAGTGTTGATGGTGGTTTTTAGCTCAGGGTTAAAATCGTAAAACCCTAGTCAGACAGTGACTTCACAAAATTTGAGTAATAATGTCTCCACTGAATGTAGTGTGAAGAATAGTGCATTACAGAAAATATATACACATTTTTTTCAGTGTAAAGAGTATTCACACATTAAACAATACCAATGATATACAAACATAGTTCTGTGTGGAAAATAGTCAAGTGCATAAATTATACACACATAGTTCAGTGTAGAGAGTATCCACACATAATTTAGTGTATAAACTATTCACACATTGAACCTTTTGAAGATGTTTACCTTTGTAAGCTTTTCGGCTGTCAAAGATGTATTACTATCTCCAGCTTTTGAAGTTTTTTCATCAAACAATCCTTCCTGAAATATAAACAACAATTTATTGAACCCTTTAATATGTCTGCGAGAAAATTACCACGGTACCTTTTTTCTTTACTAATTAAGGTTTCGATAGGCAAAACCCTAATTCCAACACCACATGTGCCAATGGAAAACCATGCCAGCCACATCTACCGCGCCAAGGCATGCCAACCATGCTAGCCGCACCACTGTGCCAATGGAAAACCATGTCAGCCACATCTACCGCGCCAAGGCATGCCAACCATGCTAGCCGCACCACTGTGCCAATGGCAAACCATGCCAGCCACACCTACCGCGCCAAGGCATGCCAATCATGCTAGACGTACCATTGTGTCAATGGAAAACCATGCCAGACACATCTACCGCGCCAAGGAATGCCAATCATGCTAGCCAAGCCAACCGCACCTTGCCTTGGCCCCACCATGCCAAACCGTCCATACCGAACCCTTGGCCCCACATGTGCCAATGGCATGCCGTGCCAGCCAACTTACCGTGCCATACCGTGTTGGCCTCCCCATGCGGCTACGAAAACCAAAAGCCTGCAACAATCAACGGCCATCCTTCCATCTAAGATGCAAATCTTAGCCGTCCAAGGTCACCAACCAACGTATGGTAACCTTTGGCCCAACACCAAAACCTTAATTTTGGCCACGCATAAACCGCGCCAAGGCATTCCGACCATACCACATGTGCCAATGGCGTGCCGTGCCACCCACCTTTCCGCGCCATACCGTGTTGGCCTTCCCCATGCGGCTACCAAAACAAAGGCCTGCAACAATCAACGGCCACCCTTCCATCTAAGATGTAAATCTTAGCCATCCAAGGTCACCAACCAACGCATGGTAACCTTTGGCCCAACGCCAAAACCCTAGTTTTGTCCACGCCAAACCGCATCAAGGCATGCAATTGGTTTTGGCCATGCCAAACCGCGTCAAGGCATGCCATGCCACATGTGCCAATGGCATACCAACCACCTTGTTGTGCCATACTGTGCTTTCCTTCCCTATGCGGCTACCAAAACGAAGGTGTGCGACGATCAATGACCACCATTCCATCTTAGGTGCAAATCCTAGCCATCCAAGGTTTCCAAACAATGCATGGTAACCTTTGGCCCAAAACACGCTAGCTTCCCAAAACAAGCTAGCTTCTAAAAACATGCTAGCTTCCCAAAAACGCACCAAACATGCCACCCTCCCTCTTGAATTCTTTCTGAGTTTTACTTTCGGGCAGTTTTCAACTCCCGAACGAGCTCAAAACCTAAATATTCCCGCAAAGGTGATAGGAAATTCTTTTCCGTACATAATGGAGGGGAGGACCATCAAAATCCGAGTCTGTATGAGAATTCTACATCGATTCTAGTAAATGGCGTTAATTATGGTTTCAACATACTAAACCCTAATTTGGACAAAGTCGCAAGCGCTTCCCTTCCAAGCCGCACACTGCCAGTGGCTCCACTCCACGTTAAAAGCCATGCCGGACATGCTTTCATGCAGCTGGCTACCAAACGAAGGGTTGCAACGATCAACGACCACCCTTCTGTCTAAAATGCAGATCTTAGCCGTCCAAGGTCACCAGCTAACGCATGGCCACTTTTGTCTCAACACCAAAATACTAGCTTGGCCACGCCTAACCACGTTAAAACCATGCCAATCATGCTTTCATGCTGCTGGCTACCAAGCAAAGGGTTGCAATAATCAACGACTACATTTCTTCTTAAGATGCAAAATCTCGACCGTCGAAGGTCACCACGCAAGTCTCCCAAGACCAACTTGCTAGACAACAACAAACTTACTACATGTTTTCCACAAAAATACTCGAGACATCAACGCATGTCACAAACCGTGGGATGCTCATTGGGTATTGGTTTGGCGGTTTACAACGTGCATCATACACTATGCCCGTTATAAGAGAGTGTCATAAGGATGGAGCGGTTAGTAAACACATGGAGTAATGGTGAAATGCTTTCTTTTATGGAACATCAATTCCAGGCGTTACCAGTTACCACCTCCTCCCATTTACTCACCCGTTTTCCATTTCTTAATGAGGCCATAGTACGTTTCACTTCGACTTATATAAATATGCATTACCTATTTCCACCGAAAAACAAGTTCAGGTCAGGAGCATACAACATTCAGAAAACATTTGCTAGCTTTCCATCTGTTAGCTTCCCACTTTCTGATACAAGTCGTAAAACAACTATTCTGGTCTCAACACTTTCTTCGCTTCCCTCCCCAAAACCAACCCTTCTCCTTCACTTTGTGACCGAAGCAAGTCTGGAACGACCATTTCTTAGTTTAGGCCGGATTTTTACAGATTGATCTCTCGAATCTAAAGTACTCCCTTGCAGTACATTGTTTAGGGTTTAAATTCGTTTCTCACCCACACATCCGAAATTACCAAAATCAGCAGAAACCGTTTTCACCCTCAAACACAAAGGTTCCATTGACACGAGAGATTCATAAATTTCATATTATTAGGGATTTGAAGAAGTTCCTCATTGTTAAAATCAGAAATACAATGTGGAATATGTTGAATGAACTCATAACTATCGGTTGGCAAAAAGATACGCTTATTTTCTAAAAATGATTGGGAAGAAGATTTACAATAAACTCTGTATTCTGACACCGAGAGTCATCCTCATCTTTTAAAGCATCAATTTATTCTAGACTTTCTTATATTAGCTCTCATGTGAAATACTTGGTATTTTTTCCATATCACTATAGAAGTGATCCTTGGATTTTTACGTCCAGAAAATTGTCTCAATATCCTCTCATGTTTTAATCTCCAACTCTATTTGTACCACCTTTGAAGTGTTGTTGCCATTGAAAAAAGAGTGAATTACGGATAGATGAAAATAATATAAAGAACAAGAGGAAAGAAAAAAGAACTAACATGAAGTATACACCTTATGGCCTAACATTAACAATCATACATAAAAGCCTAAAATTAACAATCATAAATACAAGCAAGAAGATGACTGAGTTAATTCAGTAAAATCATCGATTGACAGACTCTCACTCATAAAGATTTTAACTTTAACTTGTTCATCTTTTTATAAGGTGAACATATTTCTTCATTGCTAAAAGAACAAGCTTCTATTCCAAATAAAGCGAATTATACTTATGGAGTACAATTTTTAATGATCATACTTATCATATGATATGTTTAATTTTCCGTTGAACAAAAAAATAAAATAAAGAAAAGCTTGGAGTTCAATTTGCCAAAGAAAAAGACACCCCCTCTCTCTCTTTCCCTTCAATATTTTCACCGACCTGAGTAAAGTGCGGCTGATAGTATCTCATATTTGCTCAGAACCACTCTCCTGGAATGAGTTTGAGCCGATCTTGATAATATAAATAATTCTATTTTACTTTTAATTTTTTCAGCGAGATAAAAGGAAATAATGAGTTTTCTTTTTCTTTCGCGAAGCTGGTATTGGATTCGAATAATGATTATTAGAGCGAGCCTTCATCGAGCCCTACTGCCCTAGCGGCTAAAGATTTCGATTGCCAGCCGATAGTTCTATTGCCTTTCAACTGATATCCCCAGCAAAATTGAATAAGAGTCGCACTCTAAATGCACACTTGACTGTGAATCTTGGCTGACTACCTTGAACTAGACTAGAAAGGGTCAAATGAGATCATCTCAATTTAAGGCAATTAATTTTATTGGGTCAGAAAGTTCAAAGTTCCGATCATGGTTGGTACCTAGAAACATCCTCCTTGTTGATAAAAAAAATATTAAGAAAAACTAAGTTGATAATTTCTTATAATTTCCTTAACCAATACAAAGATTCATTCAAGAAAATTTCTTTGACTTTATAAATGTGAGCTTTTCACATATGTAAAGCTCTCTTATATTCCATGGTTTACAAAGAGACAACCAGCTTAAGTCAATATTGGTACTTTCTCCTTCTCCCTACCATCTCTAAAAACTCTTGTTTTGTCTCTCTCATCGTCTCTTGTTCTTCTTCTTTCACTTCTCCGACGGCCGAACTAGCCCACCAACATGGACTCTTCATCTTCATGGGATATGTCGTCGGGAGGCAGCAGCGGTGGAAAACCTTCACCAAAACGAGAACTACAAGGTCCTCGGCCAACCCCACTTAAAATCCGAAAAGATTCACATAAGATCAAGAAACCACCAGTCGCACCGCAACTTCCAAATCAACAACAACAATCTTATCAACAACCGGGGAATAATCAACAGCGGCCGCCAGTTATAATCTACACAGTGTCTCCGAAGGTAATTCATACAGACCCAAACGACTTCATGAAATTGGTTCAACGTCTTACTGGACCTTCATCCTCATCTTATTTGCCTTCTCCATCAACTTCGTTACCACAAGCACAATCCTCTTCGTCTGTTGATTTTGATGTTGGTGCAATATCACCCGCTGCTCGTTATGCATCTATCGAAAGGACTTCACCTCAAGGTGCAGCGAAATTTAGAGTAGCCGAAGAAGACTCGAGCATTATCGAAGGATTAGAAATGGGTTCGACCGTGGAACGAACAATGGGCTCTAATCCGAGTATTCTATCGCCGATTCCATCGTCTCTCCCACCTATCTCGCCCAACTTCTTTTCACCAACAATTGATCCAAATTCTTTAAGTTTCGTACATGATTTTAGTCCATTTCTCAATACTGGTAACAGAAACATATTTGATGGCAGTAGTAATTTCTTGACTAGTCCTAGTACAAATTTTCTTTCACCTTCAATAACATCTCCTAATCCGCATAATTTCGATCTATTTAATCAGTTCCTAGATCTTTAGTTGTGTTTTAAAGTGTTAGAGAAATGGTCGAGAAAGAATCAAGAAAAAGAAGTCGTTGATGTTAAATTGTGTGAATACAAAGATGAAATGTTGGTTCTTGGTGCAAGTGGTGATATTAACAAATGCAGACAATATTGGTGTGAGGTTAGTATTAACTTTTTTGATTCATTAAATGGGAGCAGATGAGAAGAGAAGTTGGCTCTAACGTTGTGGGTCATGCATAGCTCATACATCAACTCTCAGAGTTAGTAATCTCTTCGGCTAGTAATACCCACCGGTTGTTTGTAGTTTGTAAAAATACCCCTTATTTGTCAATTGGATTAATTATATATATTTATTCATTCATTCATTATTTTTTGTTTTTTTTTTAATCAGTAAAAAGTTTGGTGCCGTCAAGTTTCAAACTCAGGTCACAAGTTTTATCACTATACTACAGTAACACCGGCTATTCACTCGTATATCTAAGGAGATTCTTTTTGCCAAGTCTCTCATAGTCTCATTGGCAACTTTGCCCCCAAATCTGTGAACTGCACAATCAACATAAGAATTTGGTGTCTTTTTATTGTTTTCACAAATGGTGACGACTGTTGTTAGATCTTTCACTGAATTGGCAAAATAATGGAGGGTAAGGTGAAACTTTGCAGCAACTAGCAAGAAACCAAGTTTTCTTTTTTTTATAATGTCCATCTCCAAGAGGAAACTCCCACTTGTTCTAAATTCCAACCACTCATGCCATCAATCATTGGTACTTGATTATAAAACTAGCCCACTATATCTTTCTTTAACACACCAGATGCTTTCTAACATGTCATTAGGCTCATCGTCTGAGGTCTACACATAATTAGCGAAGATCTAAGGTCTATTGAGTAGATGATTACTAGAATCTAATACTGCATCTCCTAAGGCAGGGACAGTTAATAATCCACTCATTCACTCCAAAAGCAACTCACAGATCCATTTAGAATTTTCTAAGAAATGCCACAAAGTGTAGTTTTGGAAATAGACGTACTAATATGACTTCAGTGCCGGTAGGGATTCTAGGGAAGTGCTATGCTTCTTCAGGCGTTCCGCAAGGAAATTCTGCTAAGCAGTACAGATCCTAAAATAGGTGACCACCTACTAAAATAGGTGACCACCTACTCATGCCAATCAGATGCATTTTAAAAATCCCATCATCCTTTCTTTTGAATTAAGTTTAACGTCGGACGGCAACTAGGTAACTGCTATGCTAGTCATCCAAATACAATAGAAACAAATAGTTCATTTGTTAATCCTTAATTAACATAGTGGATGTTTTTTTTTTTTTTTTGAAGCATGATATTCATTAATCAATTAAAAGGCTGTTACAAGAGGGTATGTAATACCCGTAAGAGAACGCCAAAAAACTATAAAATTATGAAAATGAAGCAGAATCCGAGTATCAGGCTGTTACAAGAGGGTATGTAATACCCGTAAGAGAACGCCAAAAAACTATAAAATTATGAAAATGAAGCGTAATCAAGTAGGATAGATGATAGGGATAGATGTTGGGATTGATGGGGAGGAACTGGATGAGGTTGTCGAAGGTACAAAAGCCTTCGACGAATGCTTTCCACAAGAAAAGATGTACTTTTGATGGACATAGCCGAGTCCATAAGAACTTGGATGTTGGTGGTGGTTTTCGATGCAATTGATCCGAGATGTATTCAGATGATGTTGAGTACTGCTCCAAAGATATATGTCTGCGTTCTTGTTTACTGGCGTTACCCATAACTTCAATCTGAGTCTTTGGCTTTGAAGGTAACATGAAGTAGAATCTTGTCTCTGCCCTTGATTCTTAAAGCTACTACTATTACAGAGATTACTAAAACTAAGATCAAAATACTAGCACACTTGCAACTATTAAACCTACTACTGCTAAAGAACTAAAATATACTAAACTGAAAAGGTACAAGAAGGAAATACAAACTTCACCTAGGCTAAATTTTGCTGAAAAACTAAAAAACAAAGAAACTGACAAAGACTTTAAAGCAGAGGTGACAGGATTCATCGACCCATTCGCATACCAAATAAGATTGCTTGCTGTTGAGAGATACAAGGAAACGTTTAAGTTGCGATACACCCGGGATCATAACTTAGATTTCCAACATGCTGATTGTGCCGCTAAAAGTGACAACAATGTCAACTTGTCCAAGACTCGGATGACAAAATTATAGTAGAGAACTAGGAGAAAAAGTCACCGAGCAGGCTATTTACTGTTCCGCAAGAGATGGACCAAGGTTAACAATTATCCGACCAGGGAGTTATGAGCATAATTGTGAAGATGTAGTTAAGCACTGCCAATATAGATGGGGTTGTGAACTGAAATCTTTTGGATGAGTGATATTGGTGCAGAAGAGGTATTATCTTGAGTATGAAATCAATAATGTTGTTCTCATTGGATCAAGGTTAAAGCTCGATAATGTTATCCCAGAGACTAAAAAGGTAAATCCAATTCAAAATTAGCCATCAAAAGGTCCTATCTAGATCAAAAAACAACTATAAGAAAGCTCCCCCCATAGGAAGAAAACCGACAAACAAAGGAGCCAATTAAACCTTATCAAACAGAAATGAGTTCAAAAACACAATGAACAAAGTAACACAAAGCTGAAATAGACAAGGCAATGAGAGGAAAAACAAGATAGGATAACCACCAACACCAGTACACAAGGAAACCAAAACTTAACACTGAAATTAACTGGTGGTTTAAGACAATTACCTTACAACGATCAAACAACACATTCAAGAGGAAAATAACCGGAAGAAAAATACAGGGGAGGTGGGCTTCATTAGCCCAAGAAATTTGCGAATCAAGGTTTAAACAACTACCAATAAATTTGACTGAATCTGGGAGATAGGCAGGAAAAAAAGGTTAAATAGGAACTGACGATATAAGAAAGTGAAAAGAAGTAATATCTGGGCATACCAAATAACGATGGAAGCTGAAAGCATAAGTCTAACTCCAAAGCACGTATTACTATTTTTTCAGGGAGGAGATTGGGGAGGAATCAACCTGAAATATTACCTCATAACGCAAAATTGGAGTAATTATAGCATCTGGAACCAAGGTTGGATATGTTATTGATGAAGATAAACATCGATGAAACTTCGATTGAATTCAATCCCATCAATCAGCACAAGTTGGAACCTATAAAATCTTCAGTAAATACGGGGTATCACAATAAAATGGCAAGCAATCAATCTAAATGAATTTGAAAGGTCGACGAATCTTGGATTTAGCCTATGAGGTCTGCTAAATCCATGGCGGTGATTTAGGGTTTTGTGATGAAGATTGAGGTTAGGTTTAGGCTTTTCTTTTCCTGATTTCTTTTCTAGACTAATAAATCTAAGCTAATATATGATGATTAAGACTAGTACTGCCCAGATCCAAGCGGATCTGAGCAGTTAAGGATGCCGGGATTTTTTTTTTCCTGCCTGCCTGAAATCGCCTATTCTATAGAGGAGAGAGAGACCAAAATCTACTTGTTATAGTGGATGTTGTAGTTGGTGATTGTTTATAGTTTGAATCTGACATCTATTTTTGTTTCAATGTTTAATTTGGATCTAAATTAGGTACAGAATTGTAGTAGTAGTAGTATAGTCCTATATTCTGCTCGATTTCTACCAAATATGACGGTGACATTTGCCATTTATCTCTTAAATACATTTGGGAGTCCCGTAAGGTTAGCGATTGAATTAGACTACCAATTTGATTTATAGTTAGTGTATGAAAATCAAATCAAAACCAAAAAAAATTGTTTTATTTAAAAGTTTTATCTACGACACGATATCAAACAATAGGCAATATATGAAGTTGGGAACCCAACTATAAGTAGTATATAAGGTTGGGAGTCCAAAATTTCAAAATCGTAGACAAACTCAGGGACACCCAGTGGCGAAGCCAGAAAAATATTTCTAAAGGGGCTAAGATAAAATCTTAAAAATCTAAAAACTTTTTAAGGGACTAAATACTATATATATGGTGGGCTAAATACAAAAAATAGGATAAAATGAAGGGTTGGTATATGATTATTGGGTATTTAAGGGGGGCTAGAGCCAAGGTTAGTCAACCCTTGGATCCTCCCCTGGGACACCTACGCTTGGGCAAAATATAAAGCATACCTACTTAAGGTTGGAAAAAATGATATCCAGTTTTATTTTATTTTTTGGGAAATTAAAGCTACAGTTAGGAACCCAAGCTTGAGTTCCATATACGATTGGGGACTCCCAACCATAGGCAACTCAGGATCACCTACAATTGAAAAATATATGAAGTATAACTGTCTACGGTTGTGTATTGCAGGGACAAATTTTTCTTGTCCCTGCGTAGACAAAATTTTCTTGTCTACTGTCATGAAAAATTTCATCTACAGTTGGGAGTTTATATTTTCCAAACCGTAGAGTTGGTCTATGGTTGGAAGTGCATATTTTCCCTACGGTAGAGTTGATTTACGGTATACGCAGTTTTGAAATTAATTTAAATTCTTAATTTGATCAAATCTAACCTACAATTATATGTTAGAGCACTGCTCGGTCGAACTCGCATGCGTTGCTATCTCAAGCATGTTTGTCAATATTAGTGATTAAAACTATAAGTCTTGATTTTTAGTCTACTTATATCTAAGTCTCGGACTAGGATAGAAAGTGTAGTTGAGCTCAAGAACTCCATGGAGATCATCATACAAGATGAAGAACTACTCAAGGAACTGGTGGAACTTCATCGACTAAAAGGTATGTGGAGACTTGAACTTATCTATCACTCAAAAGTCTACCTACTATATCTCCTATATTGAGACAAAAGTCGTATTGCTATATAGACTTTGATTATACACATTTGCTATTTTGAGCCGAGTTTATCTCGCGTATTTATTTCTCGAAATATGTGTTGGTAAGCTTTCTCTTTGGCCAAGTTCATCTTTGCTAATGACGAAAGTCATATTAAGTTTCAATTACTTGAAAATGGCTTTAACGAAAAATAGTTTGTGAATAACAATCATATAACGTCCTCTAAGAATGTTTCAATGATTGAAATGAGAGTTTAGAATATAACCTTGAAAGGATATAAACATTGTACATGTGAAAGTCCTTATTCCTTGAACCAAAGTATGCGTAGTTTGTTGATCAGGAAAACCGGAAGTAAAGTCCGTGTACCAGTACGCGTACTGTTGGAGGTTCACATTCCGTGAATTTCTGCTGGAGTTTGTGAACTAAAACCAAAACTCATTCCGGGTACTTAAGTCCGCGTACTTAAGTGGGTTAGTTTCTAAAAAGGTCATTCGTGAACTTAAACTTATATAAACTAAGGAATGCATACTTGCAAACCGTGGCTATAAAGTTCATGAATTGATTTGAGTGAATCAAATCATTTTTTCTTCGATTGTGTCTTGTATACTTCTATAATATCTAAGCAATTGAACAACTCTCTAACTAGTTCATTTGAGGCATTTGAACTAGTTGTGGTAAAGAATAATATGGTTGATATGGAAGTGCTCATATGGCTAACCATTTGGTTAACTACTGTTGAACCAACTAAGTGTACATGTTTGGGTATGGTTACACAAACCTAAATAAATATGCATTTCATTTGTGTGTAACAAGCTAAGTTCGATCTAACGGTTGAAAGATATTAGCTTGAATCTAATAAGGTTTTCATCTAATGGTGAATATTGAATGCTTTGTTACCAAGGTAACTTAGATTGTAAACCTTGATTTGATAGTCTATATAAAGGAGAACTCTAGCAACGGGGAAACCTAATCCCCACACCTCTTGTGTGATACTAGTTGTATTAGCTAGAGTCGATTTTTATTTAACCTTAGGTTTCTTCTCGAGACCCTGTAGGTTAACAACTTAAAGACTTCACTGGGATTGTGAAGTGAGACCCAACTATTTTCTATGTAGTTGCGTGATCTGATCTTGATGTTTCTATCGTATTTGAGTACAATCGTAAAATTGGCTTGAGATTGATTTCTCCGATAGGCAAGATATAAAAGTAGTCACACACATATTCGTCTCATCGTTTGTGATTCCGCAATATATTCTTCGCTAGTCGATTAAGATTATTGTGAGGTGATTGATAATACTAGGCTGTTCTTCGGAAATATAAGTCTGGGTTATCAATTGGTTCCTGTTCACCTTGATTTATCAAAATACGGAACAAAAACTCGTAGGTATTTCTGTGGGAGGCAGATTTATCTATTACCGCAGACTTTTCTGTGTGATACATATTTGTTTATTAAAGTCTTCGACTTTGGGTCGTAGCAACTCTTAGTTGTGGGTGAGATCAGCTAGGGGAATCAAGTACGTGGTATCCTGCTGGGATCAGAGATGTAAGGAGCGCAACTGTACCTTGGATCATTGTGAGATTGATTGGGGTTCAACTATAGTTTAGATCGAAGTTAGTTTGTAGTAGGCTAGTGTCTGCAGCGTCTTAATACAATGTGTGTTCAATCTAGGCTAGGTCCCGGGTTTTTCTGCATTTACGGTTTCCTCGTTAACAAAACTTCTGGTGTCTGTGTTATTTTTTTTCAACATTATATTTTATTATATAATTGAAATATCACAGGTTGTGCGTTGAATCAATCAATTGGGAAATCCAACCTTTGGTTGTTGATTGAAATTGATTGATCCTTGAACATTGGTCTTTGGTAACGTTCAAGTAGTTTCTCTTGTATTCAATTAGACTCGTAGATTTCTATTTGATTGAGTAAGTATTGAATCGAGAAAGAGAGATATAACTCTTTGATATACTTTTATTAAGATTGAGTCTGACTGACTAGTTGATTCTCTTAAAAGTATATTGGAGTTAGTCCATACAGATTGCTAATCGAAATATTGGGTGTGGCTGTTAGACCCCACTTTTTCACTATATATTTTCTTTAACATACCATATTCTTTCTAACATGTCATTAAGCTATCGTTTGAGGTTTACACAAAATCATGTCTTACATTTTTATTCTTTTTGTTCTATTTTATGTTTTTGGGTATTTTTCGATTTGTTACAGGTTTTGGATCATCAAGAAATTGGAGCCAAAGAAAGGTTCAGATTTATGATTGATTAAAGACTTGAGGAATTAAAGTTATGGATAAAGCGAAAAGAACAAAGAAGAACATAAAGAATTTTATTTTTATTTTGTTTTAGATTTTATTAGTTTTTATTTTTAGAAACTGTATAAGGGTTTGATTATCACAACTCCAGCTCCTCCACCATATTCATTCCAAGTTCCATCCACAAATATTTTCCATACTCCTAGTGTATTCAGAGATGAACCATTACAACAAGGTGGTACCTCAGATCAGGCAGTACTTTCATCTGTTCCTCACAGAATTTTAGATCGAAGTTAGGATCATCAACGGGGAAATTAACTAAGAAGTCTGACACTTCTTGGTCTTTTACTGCTTTCCGTAGTGTATATCCTAATCTGGATTGATTCATGTGGATAACCCACTTGGAAAGTCACCCTGTCTTATTTTCTTTTTCCAACACATTCTCGATTAGGTATTTTATGATGACATTCACTTTCCAACTCGAGAAGTATGGTTTGAGATTGACATGGGAGAAGTAGATAGTAAGGATTACTTTTTTGAGTTAGGAGTACCTAATTTCTGGTGGTGCCAGAGTTTTGCTGATGAAGTATATTTTCTTTTCTCTATTGTCTTCCACTCTAACCAGTACTGCACTCACAACAGTTGAAGTATTAGTGATGTAGAGATATAACTCTTCACATGGCATTGGTGGAGATAGTATGGGCACATATGAGAGGTAAGATTTATCCAAATGGAAGCCATTTGATGTTACAGGTTCCATTGAAAATCCTGCTTCTTATGAAGTGTATTGAAGAACATCATGCATTTATCAAATATCCTGACAATGAATCGATTTAAAGCTGCTAACTTCTCAGTCAGTTGCTGGAAATGCTTCTTGCATGTTGGAGCTGGCATGTCCAGGATAGCTCGAATTTTCACTTGGTAGAACTCGGTCTCATTCATGGTCACCATAAAACCGAAAAACTAGCCGTTTTGTACTCCATATGCACACTTCGATGTATTAACTTTCATCTTGTATTTTCTCAAGATATCAATAGTTTTCAACAGGTTGTGGCGGTGGTCGGATTCTTTCAATCTCTCGACTACCATGTTATCCACGTAACATTTCATTGTCTTACCGATAAGTTCTTTAAAAAAATTGTTGATTAGCCTTTGATAGGTCGAGCCAGCATTCTTTAGACAAAATGACATTGCCTTAAAGTAGTACATCCCCTTGTCTGTAAAGAAATCTGTGTGTCCTTCGTCTACTGGATCTATTGGTATTTGGTTGTATCAATAAAATTCATCCATAAAAGATAATCGACCATACTCTTGGATTGACTCCACCAATCGATCCATATCTGGAAGCGGGAAGCTATCCTTTTAGAAAGTCATATTCAAGTTGGCAAAATCGATACATACTCGAACATTCCCATTTTTTTCATGAAATATACGATGTTTGAGATCCCAAACAGGATATTTGCATTCACTTACGATGTTTTCCTCTAACATTCTTTGTACGCCCGCATTTACTGCATTGTATAAATTATGTATTATCTTCCTCTTTTTCTGCTTGACTGGATTATAGTTTGGATCTATGTTCATAGAATGACATGTGACTTTAGGATATATACATGTCATGTCTGACATTTTTCATGCAGAGATGTCGATGTTCTCTTTTATTAACTCGGTCATGCTTTGTTTTTTAGCATGCAGTAAGTCTTTTCCAATGAGTGTTAGTTTTGGTTCCTCAGTCATGATGAGATTTATTTCTTCCAGGAGCTCTACGACTTCAGCTTTGAATTCACGATATATAACTCCTTGTATCTGTCTTTCAATCTCTGGCTCCTTAGGTGGAGTTCGATTTGGATTGGATGCCAAGTAGCTCAGCTAGTTGTCTTTCTAGCTTCACTCTTCCACCTGGCAGATTTAATTGTTATCCTCTCTGTCTTCCATGTGGATCTTCCTCCTGGAGAAAAGGCGCAGGACCCCATAACAATGTTTGATCTTCCACAGGCATTCTCAGCTCTACAAGTTCAACCAATGCCGTATGAAAACCACTGGTTTGCTGATACAGCTGCATCTGCGCACATGACATCGGATTCATCTCAGATGACAAATCGTTATGATTACAATGGTAATGATAAAGTTCTAGTTGGTGATGGTAAACTATTACCTATCACTGGCATTGGTGACATTACCCTTCACTCTCCTTCATCCAAATTGCTACTGAAAAACACTTTACATGTTCCGTCACTTGCCAAGAATCTTATCTCTGTTGGCCAACTTACTCGTGACTCTAACTGTGTTTTTCTGTTTGATCGTGATGGTTTTTGCATTCAGGGATCAACAAACGGGAGCTCTTACGTACAAGGGCAAGAATGAGGTCTGGCTTGTATGCTATTTTCCCTAGTGCTCCTTTTGATTCCGCTTGTCTTCTGTTCAAGCCCTATCTGCTACCACTATTGGTGTTCGCACAACTCCCACTGTGTGGCATATGCGCCAGGACATCCCAATGCTGCTTGTCTTCAATTCTCTAAAGTCTCGTTTATTATTTAATTCTAGTCTTTCTACTTCTAGGTCTATCTCATTTCTAGTTGCGTCGGTGCTAAACATCACCGTATTCCGTTCTCCTCTAGAAATATTTATTCTAATAAAATTGGAGCTGTTATACACTCAGATTTATGGGGTCCTGCGCCTTTTCTCTCTAGTTGTGGTTTTCGTTATTTTCTTCTTTTTGTTGATGAATGCTCTCGTTTTACTTGGGTCTACTTTCTCTCTGATAAAACACAAGTCTTTCGTTGCTTTCTCAACTTCCAAGCCATGATCGAAAAACAATTTTCTACAACCATCCAAGTACTACAAACTGATGGTGGTACTGAATATGCTGATCCATTGAAATCTTATCTATTTGAACATGGTATTCTAAGTCAATCTTCTTGTCCTAGCACGCCTCAACAAAATGGCCTTCTTTGAACGAAAGATTCGTCATATTACCAAACAGTCGGGCTTTGATGCTTCAAAGTGGTTTTCCTGAGAGTTTTTGGGCTGAATTTTATGCCACTGCTGTTTATTTGATAAATCGTCTTCCAACTTCCATCTTGTCTAATAATTCGCCATATTCGGTTGTTCATAATCGTCTCCCTGACTATCACTTCTTGAAAGCTTTTGGATGTCGTTGTTATCCACTCTTGAATCATTTTCGAAGTAATAAATTACAGCCAAAAACTCTACCATGTGTCTTCCTTGGGTATAGTGATCGGCATAAGGGATACAAATGCCTAGAAGTTAAGAGCAACAAGATTTATATCTCTCGTCATGTTATATTTGATGAATCCATCTTTCCTTACCCAACTGATATTGGTGCTACATCTTCTCCTCTTTCCTCTAATCCAGCTACATCAACTCTTCTCACTTGGCCAAATTCTATTTCAGCCACGCACCTGTTTTCGTCTCAGTCCTCATCACCAACTGCTTCTTCTCCAGCTACTGATTCTATTACTGTTTCCCCATCAACTTTCATATCACCACCTCTTGCTCATTCTCCATCTACTATTTCATCATCTACTTCCTCTAGCTCTCCGTTACTTTCTTCCTCAATGCCTTCTGCTACACTACCGTTATCTCCTCGTCGCCTATCCTTTTCTGACACTTCTTCTTCCTTGTCACCTGTGTCTCCCTCCACGTTGTCATCTTCCCCTATATCATCTCCTGATGGTTCTTCTCTGCATACACCTACTGCTGACTTGCCCACTGTACAAGAGCCTCCACCGTTGACCACTAATGCTCATCCGATGGTGACGCGCCTCAAGGATAATACTATTCAGCCTAGAAGCTTTAAAGGTTGTTTTACTACACGTTATCCCATCTTACAATGTTTTCTGGCAGTTTTGCGTCTCTTCCTTCTCGAGCCAACCGGTTTTTACTGCTGCATCAAAGTTTAAAGAGTGGTGGATAGCAATGATTGACGAATTCAATGCTCTCTTACGAAATGTTACTTGGTCTCTTGTTCTCTCGACCTGGTATGAATATTATTGGCTCTAAATGGGTTTATCGCGTGAAGCAAAAACCGGATGGTTCTCTTGATCGCCGTAAAGCGCGTTTGGTTGCTAAGGGTTATTCTCAACAATATGGTATTGATTATGATGAGACCTTCAGTCCCGTCGTGAAACCGGTTACTATTCGTCTAGTTCTTAGTCTTGCCATCAGTTATTCATGGCCAATTAAGCAACTTGACGTTAAGAATGCCTTTCTACATGGTTCTCTTGACCAGGAGGTATACATGGAACAACCTCAGGGGTTCATTGATCCTAGGTATCCTAATCATGTTTGTTTACTACACAAGGCGTTATATGGTTTAAAACAGGCTCCTCGTGCGTGGTTCAATCGTTTTGCTGCCTTTCTTCTTGCCATCGGATTTCAGTCTTCTCAGTCTGATCATTCCATGTTTATTAAATACTCTGGTGCAGGGATTATAGTTCTCTTACTTTATGTTGATGATATCATTATCACTTTGGCAATGATCTGCGGTATTAATTCTCTTTTACCAAAACTTCAGTCAGAATTTTCTATGACTGACTTGGGTGACTTGCATTACTTTCTTGGTTTGGAGGCTACGTGCACAAAGGATGGTCTTGTGTTAACTCAGAATCGATACACACTAGATCTTTTAAAACGAGTTGATCTTGCTGACTCTAAACCGGTTTCTACTCCAGTGGCGCCGCGTTCTAAGTTATCATCCAATGATGCTCCATTGTTTTCTGATTTTACCCTATATCGAAGTTTGGTAGGTGGCTTACAATATCTCAATCTGACGCGTCTGATATCACTTATGCGGTTAATCGGGTTAGTCAATATATGCATCGTCCAACTCAAGCTCACTTTATGGCTGTGTCAAGCGCATTCTACGATATCTTAAAGGGACACTTGGTCATGGAATTTCTTTTTGGCGCAACAATTCTATGGAGCTTACAGCTTTTTCTGACGCTGATTGGGGTGGTGATCCTGATACCTCTCGCTCTACTTCAGGCCACTGCATCTTCTTGGACAAAAATCTTATTTCATGGGGTTCTAAGAAACAACCTACAGTTTCTACTAGTAGCACTGAGGCTGAATATCGTGCACTATCATCTACTTCCGCTGAGCTCACATGGATTCAGTATTTATTGACAGATCTTGGTTTATCTTTAGCAAAGCCTCCAACTCTATATTGTGATAATATCAGTGCTACGTATCTTGCTATCAATCCTATTCAACATGCGCGGTCAAAGCATATCCAGATTCATTACCATTTTGTACGTGAACGTATCTCATCCGGCTACTTGCTTCTTCGCTATATTGCCACAGAACATCAACTAGCGGATTTTTTTACCAAGGGTCTCTCTACGAAGAGGTTTGATTTTCTATGTAGCAAGCTTTCACGTTGTTTACCACCGTGTACAGCTTGAGGGGGGGTGTAAATGGAGATCCATATATAGTTCATATAGTAAGGTCCATATGTATAGTCGGTCTTATGTAACGTGTCCTGTAAGCCAAAGTCTCATATGCTTAATATAAATACTTGTCTCGACCACCCTATTAGGGTTAAGAGAGTTTATTCAATTGTTCACTATTGCTAATTCTTTTGAAACTGTTTGGTTTCCTCGGATCACATATTCTCCAGAGCGAGTCATGAATTTTAGCTTCTGGTGATAAGTTGATCACATTATAGAGTGAACGGGTGTCGAGGACCATAAAATCCACACTAGTCTTGATCGGGACAACTTCAACAGTTAAAGTTACCTCACCCATTGGGTAGTTTTTGGATCCATTAAATCCGACGACGGCTGAGCTGTTTGCTCTTAGAGATACTTCATTTGTGAGTTACATCTTTTCAGTGGCCTGCAAATAGATTATATCACATGTAGATCCTTGATCTATTAGTATCTTCATGTAATCCTATCCATCAATTAATATCTCAACTACCAGAGCATCAGAATGTGAAAACGTTACTCTGGTCAAGTACCTAGCATTGAACCTTATATCTTCTAGAGGTAGCAGGAGATCTTCAGAGTTGGGATGGAGACATGTGACATTAATCTCGCAGAGTTTTCTCTTTCTGTCAGTGAGGTTGAGCTTCGATTCATTCCCATCTCGAGCTATGAAGTGTATTATATTAACATACCCCTTGACTTCCTTGGTTGGTGTTAAAGTTTGACCCTTCAAGATGAACTCTTCTAGATGACCTTGTTTGACTAGTGTTAGAGCATAGCTCGGTTAAACCCACCAACCTTTGGTATGTTAACTTTGTTTGTCATATTTTAGTATCAAAACTCATATAGAGTCGCTTGATTATTTACTAGAGTCAACTTCATTTAGGTTAGCCTAGAAAGTCTAGGAATGTTGAGATGTACAAGTATCACTCTGAAGACCTAAAGAACCTGAAGAAGTAACGACTGCAGTGAAGACATCATCATTTCTCTTGAGGTTAGTAATATTGACTTGATCTTGTTTCCATTCCTAACGTATCTTTCAAGTTTCTTTATATTGAAAACATAACATGCGAAGTTATATTTATAATACTTTGTTAGAGCATAGCTCGGTTGAACCCACCAAGCGTTGGTATGTCAAGTTTGGTTGTCATATTTTAGTAGTCAAAACTCATCTAAGATTTGCTTGATTATGTACTAGAGACAACTTCGTTTAGGTTAGACTAGAAAATCTAGGAATGTTGAGACATACAAGTATTACTCGAAGACCCGAAGAATGTAAAGAAGCAACGATCTACAACAATGACATCATCCTTCCACTTGAGGTTAGTAATATTAACTTGAACTGTTTTATTTCTAACGTATCTTTCAAGTCATGCTATATTGAAAACATAACTGCGAAGCTGTGTATGGATATATTACTCTAGTAGTGGCACATGATCATATGATCATAGTATTATGGAATTAGGATACGAAGTATAACACTTATCTTTTGAACTTCGTAGATATAACATCGACATAATCTTATGAATACTGTTATGATTATGTTTATGGATAAATGTGAAGATTTCATCCTAGGAAATAATGTTTTACATTTGTTTATAGGAAGTACATCCATGAACTTTTTTTATGAATTGAAAGGGAAATCGCTAGGCTTATTGGTACGACTATTCATTGCATATCTTTGGATTACCAATATGTGTGATATGGAAAAACCGATTGTAACTTTGTTATGTATCTTGGTAAAACTAATCACAATGCCTGACTTATGATTTGGTATGACTAGTTTTGATTAATTAGTATAACCGATTCTAAGTAATCACCTGAGACGGTATGATCGATATTTGTAATTGGTATGACCGATCCTAGTAATTGGTGTGATCGATCACACAGAAGTTGTGTAATTTATCCTTCTAATTAGTGTAACCGTTCCTAGTAATTGGTGTAACCGATCCTGGTAATTGGTGTAACCGATCCTAGTGACTGGTGTGACCGATCACAAGCAATACCATGTGTATATGGTAACCGGTCCTGGTAATTGATATAACCGATCCTGGTAACTGAGGTATTCAGTCTAGGTAACTTGTGTGACCGATCAAAAGTACTTCATATTAGGGTATGATAGGTGTCTAAAACACCGTATTATTTATCTATTGTTTATGCTTTCTCTGCTAGTTTTCTTGTAAATTATGTATCTTATGTTTTGTTTTTGAGTATTTAGGTACTTTGGAGTCATTTGAATCAAAACAAGATGAAACATGGCAAAAGCGTTCGAGGTGGATTGTGTCTCATTATTTGCTTTTATTTCTTCATCTATGTCTGAAAAGCATGGCGGCTTTAATGATGTTAAGACATTGAAGAGAAGAAGTGGACTTGAGATGCAAGAGGTAGCTGCAGCTAGTGGAAGAGCATTTATTTGGAGCATAAAGGGGCGCAATTGTCATTTTAGGGAAGAGCACTATCTGGAGCCCGGTACTGGTTAAGACGCAGCTCTTTGGAGGAATGTTTAACAAGTCCAGTCAAGGTTAAGGGGTGGACCATCTGGGTGTCCCTTATCACTCCTGTTTAGGTGTAGATATCCTTGGTGGTTGCATTTGTGGGGTGAAAATAGATAGCCTAATCATTACCTAAACCTAGAATTGAGAAATATCTCTTCTCAATCATTTGCAACAGAAATTGAGAAGAAAATTAGCTGCTGGTATTACCAGATCGAGAGGGTGAGAGTGAAGATGGATTTGAGGATTCCTGAGAATGGGTTGCCCTGAATTAAGAGTGGAAGAACAAATTTAGGTTAGAAACCAGAATTGAGATACAGGGAGGTTGCTATGGTGGCTCTGAGATCTGACTGTGAATCCTGTAAGCAGCTAAGGAAGGTGGATTCTGCAAATGATAGGAGTTCTGAGCTTGAGATGGGAATTGGTCAGATGAGGCTGTTGAATTGGGTATGGTGTTGATTGTCATGGGAAGTGCAGGTGCAAGTATTGGTTTGTGGTTTGAGCTCAAAATGGGTATTGATGGTGGCCTGAGCAGTGGTGCTAATGGGTATGGATGGTGGCTACATTTGAGCTGGATTTGAGACTGATGAGATTCATGGGTTTGTGGTCGAAGAAGCTAGGGTTTCAATGATAGAAATAAGGGTATGATGTTGAGGTAGATTGAATTATGAGATGGGTCCTCACAGATGATAGTTTTGGTTGTGAATTAGGGTTCATGTTGATGGACTGTTGTTTGCAGAGTTAGAGAAGAATCATTGCCAAGGGTTGGTTTGATATGAGGCATGGCATACAAAGTATTTGTAGAAAGGCCTAAGTGACCAGAGCAGCTGAGACTGAATGGATAGAATGGTATTGAATTGCAGCTGCAAGACTGGAGCTGTAAGAAGTAGGAAGGCTGTAATGGAAGTGGAGTTGAAGTTGTGAGATGGTCAGATGAATTTTGGGTTCTCAGCAAATGAGAATACAGCTGGACTGATGAGCTTACTGATTTTTGAAGAATGATGGCTTGATTTAGATGTCCAAGGGTCATGTGATTTGTTGAACTGAGACTGCAAGAAATGGAAGCAAGTTGAGTTAGAACAAGTGAAGGGGGAGCTGTGCTGCTGATACTCAAGGTTACAGGGTGAGGTGGCTAAATTGGACTGAAATGGTAAATTGCAAGTGCTGTTTGAGGTGGAACTGATGAGGAGGAGCTGAAATAGATGGAGAAAATGGCTATTGATACAGGGAATAATGAAGACTGCAGGGTTTGGTTGCAGCTATATGTGAACTGGCTTGGCTGAGAAAGAATAGTAGTTGAGTTGGTAATGGCAGTTGGATTTGTTGGCTGTTGAAAATAAAGCTGTTGCTGTGGAGTTACAGCTGAAATGATTGCAGGAGGAGCTGTAATGTGTGGCTAGAATGGAGGTTGTGCTGCAATGGTGTTTTGGTGGTTTTGCTGAGCTGTAACTGTCAACAATTGGAGGTTGCTGCTATGCTACAGGAGCTGGAGTTGCAGGGTTACAAGGATTGCAAACTCATATTGCAGTAATGGCTAAAGGATGCTGTGTGCAAGGTTTGCAGCTGAGATGCAGTTGGAGATTCAGAGCTATGAGGTGCCACAAATGACATGAACTGAAACTTGCAGGGTATGCTAGAAGTGGTGGAGTAAACAGTTGGAGCTGCAGTCAACTACATTAGTTCAGCTGAAATTCTGAATGGTTGATGATTAAGTCTATGCCGCTGGTAAAGCCATGGGTCAGTTGGAATTACAGGTTAAGGTGATTAGATGAATGCTTGAGTTATGTTAGATGCATGCTAGGGAATGTGCAGTTATGTTGGCTGTGAACTTGGCCTGAGAAATAGAAACCAATGCTGCAAATATGGTGCGAAAACGGGGTGAAATTGGCACGCCGGTGATACTAGTTCCGGGTATCGGATTTCTGAACCGAGAGTGTTAATCATAATATTTCAGTGAATCGTGAGGCGGGTATGCGCTGGATACAAGAGTTGGCCGCGGCACATATGAGTTACGCGCCACGCTTTTGGGTACGTTTTCGCAAGAAACAAGGAATTGGCTAAAATGGTTTATGCAAATGTTTGAAATGCAGAAAAGCAAACTTGAGCTACTGGAAGTGTAGAATTGCCTGGTGACAGTTTCCAGTGGTTCAAGTGATCGGAGAAAGTTTTCTGGTTACCGGATTCCGGTGACGGTGGCCGGATTTCGGCAAATTTCCGGCCAAAAACCCATTTTTCCGGCAAGCGTTTTTGGGACAGATTTTCTACATGGGTTTCTCTCACACGTGGGCTTGGTGGATTTCCAACTAATGGACTTTGAAGACAAAACCTATTTTTGGGAGGAGAAAAAGGCTATAAAAAGGAAGTTTTCTACACAATTTGATATAACGGTTTTTATTCTATTCTTGGAGCTTTTGCAGAGAACTACTTCTAGGGTTTGCTTTCTTTTATGTTTCATCTTATTTCTTTGAATATTATGATGATGAACTCCATGAATATGAGTAGCTAAATACAATAATTGGTTATGGGATAAAAAGTTGATTTCTTCAAGCATGTTATTTGATTCTATGAATTAGTTTTGTCTCAATTTTATCGTTTATGATTCATCGTTTTTATTATCGTATGATTTGAATGCTAGTTTGGTTGAGTCCGGAATCAATTGGATTTGTTTTCATCTCTATAGCTATATTAGGGTTTTCAATACGTAAAAGTTGTTATCTCTGATTTCTAGTAGCATCTTGTGGTTAATACTTGTAGTGATACATCTTTTTAATCGCATATGAATCATAACCTTTGTTAAAAACGAATTAGTGCTTTTACACGTTTGTTTGCATCGATTAGTCTTATTTCATAGAACTTATTGCTCTTAGGGAGTTAAATCTAATTGTGCTTTTACACTTTAGGTTGCTTTTTAAGAAGATTTCACGATAGCATCTTTTAATGTTGTTTGTGATAAAATCAGGAAATAAACGAGATACTCTTGCGATCAAGATATCTTAGGGCTTTTGATAATTAAGAGATTAAATACCAATTCTAATCATAGATGAAAAATACATGTTTATGAATGATACTATCCCTTAACCAATATCTTCTCCTTATTGATTATTCCAACTATTTACTTTGCTTTATTTAGTATTATTACTTTGATAAACACAAAAACACAACTTGGGTTATTTGGTTACTTAAGAATCTGAAAATTGCATAACAACAATCGCCTCTCTGTGGATACGAACTCTTTCTTATCGAATACTATATTCATAATTAGTAAAGTGAGGAAGTGAATTATAATTGTGTCGTCTGACAAGCGATCAGGGTATAACCGATCCCAGTGATTGGTAGAAGCGATTAAACCCATGAATGTGATTTGATATTTGATCAATCACATAGTTATCTTGGAATACAGATAAACAAATTCTAAACTTATTTGAAAGTGTGGTATAATTGATTCCAAGATTATAAATATGAAAGAGGATTTACAAAGAAGAGATGTCAACATTCTTTGAACATGTACAATAACTCTTATCTTTTATTGTTCAAAGATATTCCTTAGTACTCAAGGAGATCCTGTTCTGAAATAAATTAAGAATCTTTTCATTAAGGTTATTAGTTTTATATGCTTTAATTACCAGCAATTAAATGCATATCTCTAGAGAATAAAAATTAGTAATGTGCATTTACTAATTGGATATTTTTTATTGAGAGATTTCGAGAAATATTGGACAAAGCATTTACTGGAATTATGAAAACCGAATGGGAATTTATTGCATATCTTGAGAATACTTACGGTTTTTGAAATTCCTTGGTGTCCAAACATCCTTGGTCTATAAATACCTAAGTTTTCATTTCTAGTAAACTATCCTAAGAGCTAGGCAAACTTCATATTTTTGTTGTTTCTGGTGGAGCCGTCTAATCGGAGAGGAAAGTACCCTAATTAGGTGAAATCTCCTACGACCGCTCGTTCCAAGACTTTTGTGGGATCAAGAAGCTTTACGAGTACCGTTGGTGGGAAACTAGATAATTGCAGTGTTATTAGTTTTTGATTGACTAACGGTTGTTAGAATTTTGGTTACACCTAGTTTCTTTATTCTTGAAAAAAATTTCTTATGATATAAGATTCACACAAACTAGATCGAAGTATCAGCAGGATCTTTAGATCTAAAGACATCTTGTGATAATACATTGTTAACATACTCTGTTCTATACGTGATTGATCACAAGAGATTTAAGTGGTGTTGTGCATGTTTAATTAAATATTAAAGAATATTTGAAGACGAAGAGTTTCTTTTTTTAATTTCTCATATCTTTGTGTCGCACAAACCTTGATCGTCTGGGATCCAACTAGAATCGAATTTATTCGATTGATTAGTTATGTGAGATCGGCATCACTTTATAGTTTCTTGTTGGAATCTATATCGATTGATTGTGAATCTAAACTTGACTACTTTTGTAGTTATTGGATATATTGATCTAACCAGGCAATGAAGTTTATTAGATTAATGGAAAAGCCTTTGCATATGACTTGATATATCTTTATCTTAAAGAATCAATGGAGTTGTTACCAAACAGATTTTTTATTCCTTTACTGTTTGGAATACGATCCAAAGGAATTGTTCTAGTGTGTGCACTCATCGAAGTCGAAAGCGCAGGGATACTAAGGAAACTAAGTGAACTAGGGTTAGTTGTTTGGTCTCAAATATACGAAGCTGGTTTAGATTTTGCGTTTGCGGTTTCCTCGTTAAAAAAATCTTGTTGTATCTTTTACTTTTCTATTTCCGCAATTATAATTAGAAGTAAAATACACAAACATTAACCCCGCTTTACTTGATAGTGATCCTATAGAGTTTGGTTAAGTTCGAACTTATTATCAAGTAATCACACTTTGGTAGTCGTATTGTCTCGATCTCGTATCCATAGACAATCACACAAAGTGTAAATACCGATTTGTAGTATTGTCTCGACTTTGTCCATAGACAATCACTTTTGGTAAGAGGACTTATAGGTAGATAAATAAAAGATTATGGTGTATTTAGGTACTCTCGTCTTTTCATACTCTAGTGATTATACTTGGTCATAGCATTATGATCCAAGTATCAAGGAATTATATTACGAAGTATAAATGCTCATTTTTTGGATCTTCTTAAATACGACATCAACATAATATAATCAATGTATTTAGTTGATTGATTATGTGTGGGATACATATGTGATTTCATCCTAGAAAACTATGTATTATTACATAAGTTTAAGAAAGTAGATTTATGAACTTGTTTCATAATCGAAAGGGAAATTATGAATGTGTTAGTCCGGTTCTTTATTGAATATCTTTTGGATGACCAATAATAGATGACAAGGTAGAACCTATCTTGACTTATGTTGAGAATTGAGGTATAGACGGTCATATCTTATAGTGTGTAGAAAGTTGTAATATGTCACAAGCTACTTTTGTGAAGCAAGGTGTAACCAGTCACAAGCTACATAGGGAAGTTAGTTGTAATCGGTCACAAGCTACTTTGGCAAGCAAGTTGTAATCGATCACAAGATAATATGGGAAGTAAGGTGTAACCGATCACAAGCTACATTGGGAAGCGTGGTGTAACCGGTCACAACCTATCTTGGGGAGCATGGTATAAATGGTCACAACTTAAATTTTGAGTCTTGGTATAACCGATCCCAAGAGCAAAATCAAGTTTCCAAAGTTCACACATTTCTTCATGGTTGTGTGTGAATTAGGAATTAGGGTTTGCTAACAGAAACTTCTAGATGTCGACATTATTTGGACTTGAACAAAACTCTTATCATTTATTGTTCAAAGATATTCCTTGATGATTAAGGTTATTCCATACCGAAATACTGAAAAACATTTAAGGGAAATTTACAAAAATAAGCCTGTCTTTTTTATGGTTTACAAAACTAGGCATGTTTTTTTATTTCTTACAAAACTAGGCCTTATTTGACCAAAAATGGTAGATGGAATGTTAAGCTCCACGTGGGAAGTTAACATGACTTAAAAAGACATATAATCCCTTTGAAACGCTGACCGGTAGTTGTTGTATTGTCTCGACTTTGTCCATAGACGATCACACTTGGTATCAGACTTATAGGTTGGTATATAAAAGATTGTGGTGTATTTGGGTACCCTCGTATTTTCAACTAGTCAGATCATAATCCAGCAGTCATTGGTATGGTGTCCATGAGCTTCATGGTATACGCAGTAGTTTTTTCTTTTCGACTAATTTATCATTTTTCGAGATATCATAAAGTAAGGTTTGATCTTGATGAACTGCATGATAGTTTACAGGAGATCTGTTCATCTTGATGAAGCCTTTGACTTTGTTAGTCCATTTCGTTTCTGACTCAGCTTTAAAATTTGGCTACTTTGAAGCTTTATTAGGTGATTTTGGAGAACATTATCTTTTATCTCCAGATGAAAGACCAACTAAGTATACTTTGTGTTGTGAGGTTGAGGCTGTCGAACTGGTAGGATTGCCATGCTCTCTCATTACCCACTTCCTAACTTTGTTGTAAACTTCTTATTAAGAAGTCAGTTCTGAGCCAGTAAAATAGTCTCTGATCTAACCTTGTAGCAAAGCATTTTTTTAAAATAATACAGAGAAATCTCTCCCGAGTCTTCTAGAATGGTGCTATCGCAGCCTTAGACCTTCTCAAAAGTCAGTAAATCTCTCACCTTCTTGTTGAGTTACTCTAAGGACTCCTTCTAGAATATCAACTTGTCTAATATTGCACGGGTAGTTTTGGATGAATAACTCTTTGATGTCTTGAAATGATTATATTGAGTTTTGTGAAAAACACTGGAACTACGTTAATGCATCATCTTCCAAACAACAGATGGAAGAATCGTGCTAGTATCGTCTTCAATTTGATGTTCCTAATGAAACACATGTTCATTTGGATCTGTATCTCCTTTGAAACTTCTGAAATTAGTGATGTGATATTAAGTGTTGTTTGTAAAGTGGTAGTAAAAGTTCGTTCAACTCGGATTTGTGAAGATTCGTTTTAGACTTAAATTAAAATACAAAACTTAAGACGAAGTTGTTATCAAGATTATAAAAAGCACTGAGACTCGGGATTCCACTATTAACCAAGTAAAGTGTTTAAATCTAATTAATATTCATGCAATTATTTTCATTTAAAGTGATTCTAATATGTTGCAAAAGTAGATTTTCAAAGTAACAATTGTAAATCCAAAGCATTGAACATCAAAAACCCTGGGCTAAGCATGCTCTATCAAAAGAAATCACAACTGATTGATTATAATCCTTAAAATAATTTTTATTCAAGTCAATAATCAAAAAAGAAATTGCAAAACTGAATTTTTGGTGGACAAGGTATGTTCCACGAGAATTTGGTGGGTGGATGGGGATTTAGAGCAACCACAGTCATGGACCTTCGACCAAATTTGGGGAGAAAACGCAGACACTACGGAGCGAGTAAAGAGCAAATACCAGAGTAAAGAGCAAAAACCAAACCAAATTTGGTCTTTGGTTTAGTCTTTGATCGGGAGTAGATTGGGGTTACGCCTGATGGGGCGTAGATTGAAGTTACGCCCGAAGACAAAAAAAAAATAGGGCGCAAAATATAGTTACGCCTGATTGGGGCGTAACTCAAAGTTACGCCCGTAGAAAAAAAAATGAAAGTTGAAAATGGGGCGTAACTCATAAGTTCCGCCCAAAAAAAAAATTAAAAAAAAATTAATGGGGCGCAAGTATTAGTTGCGCCTGATCAAATTTGGTTTTCCCACCCGTAGCGTCGCACACGGAGTAAACCCAAATTTTTCAAATTTTTTTGCTCTTTGATCTTTGTTTATAGTCGTATGACTGCAGTTGCTCTTAGGTGGTAATGGTTATCTTGTTGTAATAGACAATTGTAGCCGATAGCAGTGGTGTATTTTCCGGACTTAAAGTTTGCTATATAATCTTATCTAGAGGCATGTCTAGGGGAAGGTGGATGTTTATTATGTATTGTACAGCAACAGGTGGGAGGTGATCCAGTTGTTCATGATTCTATTTATTAGTGAGAGGGTCAATGAGATCAACTACTGATTGGATTGGGTAGCATTGGGTCGTGGCAAGGTTTTGGTGTTGAGGTATCCAATTTGCTTGGATAGGTGTATCTAAACCGTTTTGACGCGATGAAAGATGTGTTGTTGTAGTGTAGGTATGGGGGAGGCCAATAGTTTCCATTGTGGGCTGGAGAAGGAAGGAATGGGTGTGTTTTCTTGGAAGATCAGTTGATTTTGTAGATATTTCTCATTGTATAATCTGGTGCAAATGAAATTAGGTTGGTCATGTATGTTTCAAATTATTTCATGAGAATTACTTTATTGTGATGACTACTTTTCCTTATGCTAAGACACCCTGTTGCTATTGGTTTGTCTAGTTTGGTCCATCCTAATGGGTGGAGTATTTTAACTGATTAATCATGGCAAAAAAGTAAAATAAATCCCTAGCGATCCGATCTATTTGTTTGTGAACATGGGTGGGGAGTAATTGTGTTTGCATAAGGTTGTTTGAGGTGGGTATTAAGGAGGTTTTAATGAGTACTAACCTTCCTGCTGGAATAAGCCATTTGGTCATCCATCCTTGAGATTTTCTCGCCAATGTTGAAGCAATGGGTCGAATATATGACTAGAGGATCTCCCGTATTTGAAATGTACTCCCAGTTATATTGGTGGGGTTGACGATGCTGGCATGTTAAATAAATGTTGAATAGCATCCAACTGATGTTCTTGCAGTCTTGGATGGTGGATTGTTGTTGATTTTGCTGTATTGATTTCCTGGCCCGCTGAAGAGCTGTAAGATTGAAGTAGTCTCTTGAGGTGGCCATTGCTTTCGTGGGATTCCTTGTAAGTGATTAGGAGGTTATCCGCATACATTAGATGCAATATATGTGGAGCTTTTTGAGAAATGTTTAGTCCTCTCGCAATATTTCCAGATTGCCCAGGCTGGTCGAAAAAATTTATGCACATATTATGAAAATATAGGAAAATAAAGGATCTCCCTGTTGAATGCCTCTCATAGGGGTGATGTATCCATGAGGGGTACCATTTATGTTAATTGAGTAGGTAACTGTAGTGATGCATAACATAATGTAATCTACAAATATGGTTGGAAATCCCATTTTTGTAAATGTTGTTTCGATGAAGTCCCAATCTAAGTTATCATAAGCTTTCTTAATATCTAGTTTAAGGTCTATTTTTGGATCTTTGGTGAGAGCCGAGGTTTTAATGTGGTGGAATAGTTCTCTAGCAGTTGCTATGTTATCGTGTATTGATATTTGTGGGATGAAAGCGCTCTGATATGGACTTATTATAAATGGTAAAAGAAAGAGTATGCGATTTACTGGGATTTTTTATATCACTTTGTATACTGCGTTGCAAAAGCTGGTCGATCTGGATTGGAATGGTTTTGATGGATGGTCAATTGTTGGGATTAGGGTGAATATTGGTGTGACATGAGTGGGTGAATGTTTTGGGTGCAAAAAATAATTGCGGACCATGGCTATTAATTGATGTTGCGTGGTTTCCCAAAATACCTTGAAAAACTTACTAGTATATCCATCAGGTCCAGGACCGCTATCAGAATTAATGGAGAACAAAGCCTATTTGATATCCGTTGTAGTCACCTCTTCTGTAAGCTTGGCACATTGTCTTGATATTCTGGGTGTGATTTGTGCAAAGAGCTTCTCGTCTATAGTTGTACTTTAGGCTGTGTATTGATCATTAAAGTGATCAAGGATGTTTCGAATTACCTGATCTTTATCGATGACCCAGTCTTTTTGTTGACCTTGGAATTTTTGTATGTTATTACAACTGCTGTGAATGATGGCTTTTGTGTGGAAGAAAGTTGTATTGTTGTCTCCCGATTGAAGCCATTTATTCTGGATCTTTGTTTCCAATATGTTGCATGACATTGTAGAAAAGTTAAGTGTTGGATTTGAAGCTTCTTCTCCTGGTTTAGCCAATAGTATAGTTCATCACCAATTCGTATAGGACATTGTTGTTGTGCCATTTGAATTTGAGCCGTTGATTTCGTGATTAGTTTTAGAAGTTGTCCGAAGGTTTCCTTATTCCATTTTGTAAGGATTTCGCCAATTGTGATAAGCTTTAGCTTATAGTCTAAAGCAGATTTCGAATTATTTTGTTGATTTCAGGCTGCTTCGACTATCTGCTTGAGTTGTGGTGAATTAGCCAAAGATGCTCATACTTGTAGTTTTTTTTCCCATGACAGTCAATAGCTTTGGTGTGTAAGAGAATTGGAGCATGACGAAAGCTATTCTCGGAAGATGAGTAAGGCATACATGATGGTTGACTGTATGTCAATACTGGGTAGTATCTTCATTATACCAGTAAAAGTTTAGTTCAAGGTTTGATTATACAATTTTATACTACTAACTTATAAGTCAATACTAAAAATAGGGTCTTTATTTTTACATTACTACTCCGTACTAATTTATTATTGTTATGAAACTAGAAAACAGAGAAAGAGACACAAAGTAAAGGGAGAGAAGAAGAGAGAATTCTCATTAGATGTATCTGGAATACAGATTTCAAGTCTCTATTTATATAGATAGAGGACTTGGTGCCCAAGGTATGTAAACCCTAATCTTAGACACAAAGCGCATCTTAGTAATTAAACTTTAGGTTTAAAACACTCCCCCTGATGACCACTGTGGTTAAGTCATTACAAATATACCAGGAAAACTCAAAAGAGAAAAATCTGAATTGCATAAGCACGTAAAGACTTGAAACAGTGTTAGAAAAGAAAAATGTTGCCTCATTAAAACCTTGAAAAGAAAAACCCAATGGGACAAAACCTTGACAAAGGAAAAAGAGTACAATGCGATGAGTCCAATAAATGCACCTTTTATGATGACGCTCCCCCTTATGAGTACTTCAGTTAAATGTTGGATTGCAAATCTTTGAGTCGCAACTTCCCAATTTGATGAACGTATTTCTTGAATGCAGAAGATTCTTGTTCTTTCATGAAGAAAACGGATACTTGATTAAGTCTTATTTTGTGTAAGTCTTCTAACAATAATTTTCTCGAGTCTCCATGCTTCTTTAGATACATTGACGACTTATGTCTTAGGTTGCTAGATTCTCGGAGATGATTTGCAGAAATAGTTGATGTAGTTTCTTCATCGAAATGCCAAGATATAGATACATTACTGTAAATGAACAAAACTGTATTTATTAACACACTTTATGGGGTTCATAAGGACATCCAAATTTTTAGGAGATGGTTATGTTGATTTGGTCTAACAAAACGACCTAGTGAATGGTGGAAATCCATCAAATAACAAAAACTGATACAACTCCCCCTTGAATGACCACCATGTTTAAATAACTAGTCTCACTAAAACCTTGCCAGTAAAACCCAATGGGAAAAATATGGAAGGAAAAAGAGCACAAATATCAACATTAAAAGAAATTTAAACGTCCGAGATGTTGCCTCATCAAAACCTTGTCAGGAAAACCATATGGGACAAAAACCTGAAACGAAGGGAAAAGAGTACAACTTTTGACGTATTTATCGATGCTAACCCAACTATTCAAAAAATAAACATCAAAAGAATAACTCCAGTCTATCTTAAAGACAAGTTTATGCTATCATAATTCTAACTGCGTATTTAAGAAAAGAAAGAAAATAGAATTTATGATACTAAAGAGTGGATTTTTGTGTCTTTAAGGATTCCTCAAGAGACCTATATATAAAGTTGAGAATTAATCCAGATTATTGGTTTCGCACCAAATTTGAGACGGAAGCATTTTTCAATTATGATGGGAGAGAAATATAACTTTCAAAGTGAATGAACACCGACTTCTAGTGGTGTATGGTCTCCCCCTGATTATGGCGTAAATATTTTCAGCACATATACGAAAAACAAGTTTCGTAAAGTATTATCCGATTAATTCGAGGACATATGCTCATAATAATTTCTGGGTTTTATGTACCATATATATTGACTACTCAAAAGTCTTTATACATTTAACATCAATCATGGATTTTGCTAGTAATAGCCCAAAACATAGGATACTAGAGAATAACCCGTGCCGTTACGGCACGGGCTATTTCACACTGTCCTAAGCCGGGGTATTAAACAATCTCTAAAAGTTTGATTTCTTCTTTATGTTTGGTTTAGGTAAAAAAAAAAACTTAAAAAAATTCCTTTCAAGGGAAACTAAGAATATAAAATCAGTTCCAGCAAGAATATAAAATCAGTTCCGGCAAGGGTCCTTCCTTACAAAGTTTTTATCGATTTTCTTTCCTCTTGAGTACCTCTGGTCCAATTACTTTTACTTTTACAGTTTTGCAATGATTTTCCTTTCCTTTTGAGTACCTCTGGTCTAATTACTTTTAATTTTACAGTTTTGCAATGATTTTCGGTGTAATGAGATCTCAAAAGAAGTTTTTACAGTTTTGCAATGATTTTCGGTGTAATGAGATCTCAAAAGAAGTTTTTTGTCCAACTAAGTGGCATTATACATTATAATTTTGTGTTAAATTTTGAGAAATAGTAGCCATGGGTAATGATGTTGGTAGAGTAGTGGAGATTGTAGTAAAGGGTGTTCCAAGTCGATTGTTGATTTTTCATCTTAGAGCTTGAATTTTAGGGGATGCATCTAAATGTTGCGATGGTGGGATTGGCAACTTGGTTAAATATGGTTTGGGATTTTTCATATTCAGCATTGGATATTTCATATAGAATATAGTTTCCGTTCTCATAAATTTAATATAAATTATCACTGTTTTTCTAATTTATAATTTTAGGGGCACCTGACATCTCTGTACATTCCGGTCGAAATCCAAAAGGAAGAAATAAAATATCCACTTGATGTTGGTAGTGCAAACCCCCAGATTGAGAAACATCATAGATTTATAATTTGGATAAGTAAAGTAATTCACCACTGAAAGATATCAAAACACCTCCAGAAAAGAATTCCATCATTCACTTCCCTTCACACCATAACCCTCTTCAGTTTACCTAAGCACTTAATTTTAATTTCTCTGCTAATCAGTCCTAACGGCTTACCATTTCTCCAACTTAGGTTCATATTTCAGACTCCCCCTCCATTCTTGCAAGCTGTTTAAGCTTACCAAAGGACCTTTGGTGATCGGTTTACCGAGAGGAGAAATAACAATGTGCAATAACCTACATTACATTAAAACAATCAGGAAATTACAAATATGTGCAATTACTAAGAATCTTAAGTCCAAGACATTACATCCTAAGAATCTTCTATAGACATTGCATATCATATCAACAAATTTCTGGGCGACACCCATCCAGGGGACATATAAGTGGCTTAATAGACAAAAAACAGAAGAAGAAAAAAAAGGATACATAATTCAAGTATGATAATTAAATTTGCATGGTGTTAAAAGACAGTTTTTCGTAAGTCGTGGAAAGTCTCGAACCGAAATAGGCTCTTACATTGACCTTTTGATACACTAATTTCCCGCAATAATAATCATTTAACTAACTTGAATCTGACTTACGATTCACGTCAAGTCTACTGCAGTAGGATTCTCTTTTGGTCCCAAGGGAATTTACTTGCTTGTTGAAGGAAGGGAAAGTACTTACTTGTTAGAGTCCAGGATGGACCTCTTTTTCAGTGAGTTCTGCTGCCTCTGTTAGTAGAATCAGTTATAATGTACTAAAATGACATGCCTGAAAAATGAACACACCAGAAATCAAATATCAGCTTGAACTGAGATTTTTATGAACATAACATTTTGAAACAAAGTTCTACCTTGCCAAAAAAACAAAAATAGTATAACAGATCTAAGGTCTTCTAGTTTAAGAATCAAGAACATGGACTAACATCAATTTGGTATTCTTAGCATGTACATCACACCCACTTTTTGTCTGTGAGTTCATTTAAAAGAAAAAAAAACTGCCTAGTTAATATATGCAACATCCATACTTGAGAGAGACGTACATAACAGACCTATTAAACATTTCTAGGGAAAAAATCTTGTAACTTTATGAAGGTGGAACTTGTGCCGGGTGATTAAAACAGAGCAAATTGAATTTTGATTTATTTCGACTTGGTTTTTTGACATGCTATTGGGACAGAAAAAATAACAAACTGAAAAATTGTTGATATCCAGAAACACAGCCCGGTCAAAGAATGATGACAATGGACTCGACTCAGTGACCGAAGTGCCAAGCTAACTCGGTGAATCAGAAAAGGCGCATAAGTAATTCGATAGGGGAACGTCAGAGATAAGAGACAGGTGGTTATATGTGGTAAAAATGATGAAGTGGTTCTCTTTGTAAAGAGGCTTGTTCCCCATCTGCTGCTTTAGAGACCCCTGGAACAAAATTTATCACCTTTACCCAAAAACAAAAACTACTCCGTCCGGACTGAAACTGAATTCAAGCGCTTATTGTTATTTCTTGCAGTGAGAAAAAAAGAACGCAATTCAACTACCACGATCAAAATAATAATATGATTATTGATTTTATGTGCATTCCATGTACATGGAAGCGAGGAGTCGGAAAAGAAATACTTTTTGCTTGTACTTGTACTTGTGCAAGAGGCCGCTAACATTACCGTAACCTAGATTCCTTCGGCAGACAATGCATTTTATTACACAAACAAAGATGTCGATATTGTCTTTTCAAATACTGTAAAGATATGGAAACATACATAGTATGCGCATTACATATTCGCGCTACTTACTTTAATACTTGTAGTATGTGAGGTGCGCCTGTTCCACTCTGCCAAGATGACTATTATATGGTCTTGTTGCAGCCATTGCAGCATTTGGCTCCCGCTATATGTAACTTGATCTATCCATACCTGTTGGTCAATACTCGTTTTTGATCTGCATACATAAAAGATTAAATTAGACCAAACACACAAAAGGCACATCAAATAACCAACACACCAAATAAACCATGAGATCAAACATTTCAGAATTCCGAGAATCACAAAAGATACATCAAATCACAAACATACTAAACAATATGCGAGGATCTAATTACCAACGGACTAAAAAAAATTAAATAACATGTAGGTTGGGAAAATAACAAACAAAAAATTAGCAGCACAACACTCTAAGTTGGGTATGGAATCTGTAGATAAATCATCAACAATGACTCTTGATATTGATCTATTTCTCTTCTCTATATTCCTTCGAGATATTGGGTTACCAAATGGAAATTGGTAATTATTTCAATCCTGAATATAAGTAGCATCAATCACTCAAGTAACCAAGTAACAAAATTAAAAGCAATGGCCTTTGTTAGGAATTTCTTCGAGCAAGCCACATGCAATGTCAAATAGAGTAGTCATTTGTCAGGCACTTATTGCTAAGAGATAAATATTATGACTTGCATCCTGCTGGAAACAATAAAACAATGCAAATAACAACAAAATATTGAGAACTGAGCCGCAAAAAAAATGTCGAATTAAGGATAAGAATCTGGATACCAATCAGAGAGATTACCCAATTCATTAAAACAATATATACAATTCAAAAAAGTGTTTTTTTTTCAAGTGAAATCCAATCTAGCAACTATGGAGTTTTGTCCTAACACTGTAACGTCATTTCATAAATGGATCTAATACTACCCTCACACCAACCACTAAATTTCTCATGTTAGTGGTGATAATACTTTTCGTTTTGAGAGTGAACAAAATAAGGCCTTAAACTCTGATTTTTAATTAATTTTGTAATGCAATAGCTTAAAGTGTCAAAGTATTACCGTATCCAATGAGTTCCGCGTCTCCATTCAATTGAACATCATGGATAAAATTTCCAGAGCAATCTAAATTAAAAACTTTTAAGATGAATATTTGAAATAAACATTATCATAGACAAAAGTAAATTCACCTCTTAGAAGAATCGATTGCTTCATCATGTCAGAATACATATTTGGATCCTAAACTTGAAGTTCAGGTAGTGAGACGGAACGTGATGAAAATAGAGAATGAGAACCAATTCAAAACACAGTGATAACATAAAACATACCTATTCCAAGAGGTGCGGCGGCTTCCAAATCGTGAAAGACAATTTATATGGAATACCAATTAAATGCAGATCGAAGATGTTTTTTTAAAACGATGAAATTGAATCGATTCCTGGGCGATGATTTATTTGGGGATATTTTTCTTGCTTGTAACGTAGAAAGAATCGTCCCGGGAGATCAAGCGGAAGAAAAGAAGACGGAAAGAGGTTTACGTGGATGAGAAATTTTATGACACGTGAGTAGGAACAAAGAAAGGTAGAACCGTTGGATCTATGAGGCTTAGATGAAGCTGGGAGGGGAATGAGAAATCCCTACCGCTAGTTAGAAAAGTGGATGTATCTCAGCCATAGCGTGACACACCAAACTCTCCTGTCATGTAAACATAGATGCAAATAAATCTCCAAAAAATAAAATAAATAAATATTGTAACCTATAAGGCCAATCGGATAATCATCCACCTTCAAATAAAATTACGAACATTTTCTTTATGAAAAGAAAATTGAATCAAGATCAATATAGTCACTACAAGGACTAATGATATATTGGCTAACAAGCCGGGTGCGCACCCACTGACCTTGATTGCGCTATTGTATTCCGACTACAAGTGGGACGGTTCTATATTTTGGAAATCAATATGCCAAGAGGAGAAATAAAAATTGTTAAATATCTCTCAGGAAATGCAATTTTTTTATTATTTACTGGTGTTTGCAATTGGCTTAATTATAAGACCTTAATAACGATATCTCATATTATGACTGATAGATAAAACCAATTTTAATTGGCTTAAAATGTTTCTTATTAAGAAAAATAAAGAAATAATTATTGTTATTGGTTTCATAGCAAAATAAATCCAATGAAATTGTTTGTTGTAAAAATAAATCCATCTCGTTTGGTTAAGACGGAAGAGATCACCAACCTAAAGATTTCTTATTAGTAAGATAGAAATCTTATTGTCATGCAATAAAGATCGACGTTATTAACATGGCTTGCAACTTCAAGTGCAACACAATTTTGGTGGTAGAAATTTATTTTGAACTGCATAGTCACTCTTTAAGAATGGACAAAAAAATCAACCATATTGTCAAAAATATGAAAGAAATGCCAATTTGTTTTCTCTTATCTTATGAGAACGACGATTTATAAAAATCGCAATGACAAAAAATATTATCGTTTAGTCACCGCGGAAAAAATCCGATTTATGGTTGATAGATGGTTTCTTATAAAGAATAGAAACCAACCTCACATATATCTTTTTTGAAGATTGACAAGAATTTTACCAAATTATCTTGTCAGAGAGAGAAATCAAAATAGGCTATCATCATGTGAAGATCGACAACAATTAGCATAACTTGCACCTTTAAAGGAATCCCGTATTTTGTGGTTATAGCCGATTAAGCTTCGAAAAATAACCATTCCTGGTTTGTGCAATATTTGAAGATATCAAAATCCATAGGCATAAGTATAAAACGTATCCAAGGATACTCCAAAATGGTTTAAGACCATATCGGTGGACTCAAAACATGAATCCGGTTATTGTTAGCAAGATAAAACAATAACGTGTCCTCTAGGACAACTTAAACTGATTTAAGGATCAATTTGTTGATCATGTAAAACGCGATCTAAAGTTGTTATGCACATAAAATGTAAACCAAAAATAAGATAATGAAATCGAATTAAATGCACATAAGAATTACAGTCGTTCTACACGTACCGTGTAAATGAATGATGCAAAAACCGCCCTCTCACATGGGGAAGGGTCCCGCGTGGCAGGGAATTAGCAGGGGGTGAGGTCATTGAAAAGCTTGTGAGAAGCCCAGTTTTGGCTTAGTTTTCCGTGCGGTTCATTAGGAATTTTTGTAAGAATTAAAGCCCGTTAGAGCAACCACAGTGGTCGATCAAAACCAAATATTTGGTCGAGATTTCAAACGCTACAGAGAGGAGTAAAGAGAAAATACTAGAGTAAAACCAAAAACCAAACTATATTTGGTCTTTAGTTTGGTTTTGGTCGGGCGTAATTTAAGACTACGCCCGGCATGAGGCGCAAATATTAGTTGCGTTTCGATTGGGGCGTAATTTTAATTTGCGCTTGGTAGTCAGACGCAATTATTAGTTGCGTCTGTTTGAAACGTAACTTTAATCTACGCCCGATGGGACGTAGTGTACATCTGCGCCTGTTACCAGGCGGTACGTTTCAATTGCGCCTCAACCAGGCGTAGTTCCAAGTTACGTCTGACCAGGCCTAACTTTAAAATCCGCCTGAATACGGGCGCAAGTATTAGTTCCGCCTGTTATTGCATGGGGCGTGATTTAAATCTACGCCCCATCCTTCCACCAATTTCATGTATTTTTCGAAATTTCGAATTTTTCCGAGTACCGTTGGGAAATCTCATTTTATGTTTTTTTCGAAATTTCGAGTACCGTTGGGAGATCTTGAGCTAAACAAGAACCCACAATTGGGGGATATGGGGATTAATTGGGGGATATGAATTACTTCCCCCAACCCATGGTGTGTGCTAAGGGGTGACTTTTGGTTATGAATATACTAAAATACCCTTCCCTCAAAATAAAAAAAAAACTTAAAATCAAAAAACAAAATCATATCCCCCATTTCCATCCCACTTCTTCCCTCAAAATAAAAATCAAAAACTTAAAATCAAAAAACAAAATCGTATCCCCATTTCCATCTCCACTTCTTATTAATCTTATTTAGGGGTAGAGCTTTGAAACCCAAATATTCTCTATTCCCTTTCAAATTCTAAACTCTCCCCACTCTATATCAAATTCTCTTCACCTCACTTTGGAAACGAATTTTTTTTTTTATTCGGAAGTGATGAAGATTATGCTGAAAGTGATGATGACCATGCCGGAATTGATGAAGACCATGCCGGTACCGTGTTCCGGCATATGGTCTTCACCAATTCCGGCATGGTCTTCGTCACTTCCATTTTGAAATTTTCCTGGCTTTAAAAAGCTTGGTGCCGGCATGGTCAGTTAATATGAAGACCATGCCGGTATTGTTTTCCGGCATAGGAAATAAATATGAAGACTATGCCGGAAAACAATACCGGCATGGTCTTCATATCAACTGACCATGCCGGCACCAAGCTTTTTGAAGCCAGGAAAATTTCAAAATGGAAGTGATGAATACCATGCCGGAATTGATGAAGACCATATGCCGGAACACGGATCGACGATGCCCGATAATTTCCTATCAATGCCGGTAGTCAAGTGAAAAAAAAAATCAACATTCTGGATACTTTTCATTTTGTTCCGGCATAGGTATTTAAGAAAAATACTATCCGGAGCATGTAGACTGCACTTTCGAAAAAACTATTACCATGCCGGTACCTGTTCAAAACCAGAAAAAAATCAACATTCGGAAGATCAAAACTAGGAAAACAATTTATGAACATTTCCAACAATTGTCCGCATGAGTTTTTGGTTGAATACCATGCCGGCACCAAGCTTTTTCAGCTGCAACAATGGTGGATTCAAAGAAAAAAAATCAATTTTTCAACCTCTTATTATCAGTAATTCTCTCATCACAATCATCTTCCCATTTTCAAAAAAAGAAATTCCTCTCAAATATTTTTTTCCCTCCTTCTACTCTCACCCAAACAAAAATAAAAATACACACTAATTTATCCCCCAAATACTTAACATTTTACTAATTATACTTAATCACTAATCCTAATTAGTGGGGGTTAGATTAGGAATTAAAAAAATAATTACATAGGGGGTCACCCATAATTGCTATTGTGACACCTATTTTGTCCCGTAGCTATATCCCCCAATTGTGGGTTCCTAAACAAATACCTAAATATACTCAGATTGCTCAAACAATTAAACCAAATAATCAGTGGTGCTAGTTACAGGAGACAAAACGACCACTTATTCAAGTAATTCCCAATAGATACACTAAATAAGTTTTGTCCAATCGACAAGATGCAAAAAAGGAACAGCAAACTGGAGAGCAATAAAGAAAATTACTAAGAAAAGACGATTCTTAAGTAGGTGGTGAAGATTAAACTAACCTCTGTTTGGTCTTCTTAACAAAATTGCTTCTGAGAAGACGAGAACCAAAAGGGGGTTTTCTAAATGTGATTTGAAGAAAAAAGTGCCCCATCAAGCGTAATTCCTAGTCAAGTCCCATCAGCCGTAATTCAAAGTTACGCCCCATCTGGCGTACTGTCTCATTTGCGCCTCACCAGGCGTATTTTGTATTTGCGCCCCATCGGGCATAGTTTGTGATTACGTCTCTCCATCGGGCGGTTTTATATATTACGCTCCACACCAAATGCAAATTTAGACTCCGCCCGACATCAGGCGTAATTTAAAGTTACGTCCAACACAAACGCATTTTATACCTACGCCCCGTATCAGACGAACCTTTATAACTACACTCCACCAAATTTACTCCTCCACCGTAGTGTCGCAACACAGACTAAACCCATTTTTATTTTTATTTTTGGTTTTTAGTTTTACTCGCCCCACTCCGGTTGCTCTTAGGGAATTGAAAAGACTAACGCCAAAAATAATAATGCTATGAAACAAGTATCAAAGGGGTACACACTTTACCATTAACTCTTGTCCATTAGATAGAGGTTTAAGACTTTGATCAAAGTTTAGACCCGTTGAGTCATCACTTTGTTGGATTGTATACTCATATCCTGGCAACATTATAACAGCCAGTTAAAACTTAAAAAAAAAATCAAAGTTGCACATGTATTGAATATTAGTTAACGAAGACAAATAAAATATAACGAAGGTATGGGAAAAGAAGAAAAAAATCCCTCTTTATGCCGTCCGCTACGCATATCCGTTATTTTTCTTTTATGAGTTCGATCTCCGATGCCGGTGAATCTCCGATGTCGGTGATTAGAATTACGTGCTGATGACGTGTTATGAAACTAGAAAATAGAAAAAGAGACATAAAGTAGAGGGAGAGAAAAAGAGAGAAATCTCATTAGATGTATCTGAAATACATAGTTCAAGTCTCTATTTACATAGATACAGGACTTGGTGACCAAATCGCATCTTAGTAATTAAACTTTAGGTTTAAAACAAACCTCATTATCATTACTACTCCGTACTAATTATTAGTAAGTGATGACGATGTCAGAACAAATCTAATGATTTCTCCAGCATTCTAAATACTGGGCATCTAAAAGTACAAATGGTATGCTTTAAACTAAACGTGCGGTAGCGAGCAGCTGCTTTTGTGGAATCACTTCGACCTTGTAAATTGTGACCCTTAAAACGCTACTGCTACGAACGAATTCAAGGAGAGGGCATTTTCCGGTCATGATGATCTGAATTGGAATTCATGGGGAATGAATATCTTATTAATAGTTCTACAGGAACAGAATTCAAACATTTCTACAAAATTTTATTTACATTCTTAATGGTCCAATTTTCAACCACCACACGAATCAGTGCTCGGTCAAAACCATTATCCCCAAATTTACCTAACCAAGACATTCCGCCCTGCCTTGCCAAATATGGATCCTACTTATTCTGCCCCACAGGAAAATCCAGTATCAGTCGTCATGGGATTCACGATTCCGGAATGCAATATAAACAGAAACCTCCACCTCACACCTTAGTTAGAAACCTCCACCTCACACCTTAGCTACAGTAGACTTCCATGTACCGCCAATCAAAGTGCCAACCCTTTCTCCCATTATGGCTTTAGAGATGTTACCAGGTTTGGATAAATTGAAGACAACAACTGCAACACAGAAAATTTGTGTTACGAACATGCATGTCACCTATTTAAAATTGCTTATGTTTGTAGGATCGTGTCCATATTGTTTTCTTGACATGCAAATATGCAGGTGCCCATATTGTTTGTAGGATCGTGTCCATATTGTTTTCTTGACATGCTTATGTTTGGTTACAATGACATGCAAATATGCAGGTTTAACTTTTACACATACCAGGAATATTGTTTTCTTGACATAATGTGATAGCAGTCATGTCCATCACTGATAGATCCTTCGCTGTAACATCTTGATAGCTCAGAGTATCAAGAAGGCGAGCTTCCGGGTTCTTTTTAGGATCTTGATCATAAACTCCATCCACATTGGTGGCTTTCAAGACAACTTCTGCGTTTACTGAAATGCCAGAATTTAACTGTTATCTTGCAAGATTTGATGAGCCACTAGTTTGGATATGTTTACTAAAAGATCAAGAAAAAATTGCGATAGCTCCATTCGTATGGACACGATCCTACAAACATAAGCAATTTTAAATAGGTGACATGCATGTTCCTTACAAACACCATTGTAGATTTAAGTGAGAAGGAACATTTTGACTCACTTTCTGCACAACGAAGGGCTGCAGCTGTATCTGTGGTGAAGAATGGATTTCCAGTTCCTGCTGCAAAGATCACGACCCTTCCTTTCTCTAAATGCCTGACAGCTCTTCTTCGGATGTATGGTTCTGCAACTTCAGACATACGGAATGCAGTTTGGACCCGTGTTGGGATGCCAATGCTTTCCATTGTTGCCTGCAGGAATATTGCATTCATAACAGTTGCCAGCATCCTACAAAGATAAAATATTTTGACATGATTACAAAAGCCAATGCCAAAATTATACGATATGGAGGCAAAAAATAATAGAGAGAAAAAACAAACAGACAGAAAATATTGATGGAAAAGACTGCGGAGCGTCAAATGCTAGCCTACTAAAGTTTCATTGCATATGGATGGCCTAGCATGTAGATTTATTTGTAATCATGGTTCATATTTAACAATTTTCAAAAAGAATTGCTGAACTTTCTCGTTTCAGCTTTTGAAGCTCAGGTGCTTCGAAAGGAACAGCTTGTCTTTATACGTAGTGCTAGAGGAAGATTTATTTCAGTTTTCATATTTATACATAGTGCTTGTCTTTATATGTATAATATCATTTCGTATAAAGACAAGCTTGTCCTCATCTTAGTGGAGTGAGGACTACTTGATTCTGCTTTCGAAGTTAATAATTATCCAATTTTGAATATCTGGTTCTAGCATACTTTGAACCTCAGTACAAGCACCATCCGAAAGCAGAATCAAGTAGTTCTCACTTCACTAAGATGACAAACATTTGTAGCCTAAATTTCAGAAGGCATACATTTAAATATGTAGTTGGTGATACATGTCCCACCTTCAACTTGATGCTCAGAACAGAAACTGGTTGCGAATACAACCTCTTTTTTTTTCCATCAACCCCAAAAACCTCTGTGAGCACAAACAAAAGAGTTCTGCCAAATACAAAAGATATCATAAAAAAACTAATTCATTCGTACCCAATGTAATCGGCAGATGAGCGCTCAAGGCCACTACATCCAGCCCAAGATGCTCCTCGAAAGATATTTCCCCCACCAACGACTATGGCTACCTGAAGAACATGAGACCATCATGAGGATAATAAAAGTAAATAAACTAAGATATTCAGAACTCATGCACTGATGATGTGTTCAACTATAGACCCGACCCAATGAAGTGATAGATGAGGTTAATTTCATAGTCTCTCTAGATCACATTACAGGGTCGACCCACACGTTCAATTGGGTAATTACACTTTTTTTCTTAGCCATCCAGTCCAATCTCCAATCTCATCTTATCCACCCAAAAGTATGTTGTAATATAATGTAACAGGTCAAAAAGAGAAGCATATGCAATGTACTAAGCAAAATCGTACAAGATTATGACATTTACCTCGATACCTAGCCGTGTAACAGATGCAACTTCCCTGGCTATGGCCATTGTAACCTGTAGAAGCGTAACAAGCACTAATGAATGACCAAATAAACCAAAAGCAAGCAAATGACTAGACACATGAATTCTGCATATCTTCCCACCTTAGGATCAATATTTTGTGCTTGGTCTCCAGAAAGCGCTTCTCCACTTACTTTAAGCAGCACCCTACGCCATTTATACGACGGCTTGGTCATAGCAGCTTCATCAGCTGTGAAACCAAATGGGGGCATCATTGACATGTGTGGCTGCCTGAATGATACAAACCAAAATCCATAGTCAAGAATTCTACTCATTTATCTCAACAGTTGAAAAAAAAAGCATTTCACCAACATGAGTGAGAATACTAAACGGCAATTCAATCTTCAAAAGATACTAAACGACCAAATAGCTAGGATAAGCCACGGCAATAGGACAAAAATAACATACACAAAAAATGGTTAAACCCTAAAACCCTAGTTTGCAAAACCACTATCAATTTCACATACTTAGTTATCTAAATAAACATGAATTAGTAACATAATTGGCATACCTGGGACTGATTTGGTCTGAGAGTGGACCCATTTCCGACACCGCACAGTTAAAAATAACTCTTCTGTTATGTTTTCTCTGAGAAGCCATACTCAAAACATTGTTCAATTTACCAGAAAACAAAGATGGTGAAGAAGAAGAAGATGATGATAAATTGGTATTAAAAGATAAAGCTGAAACTGAAGAAGAAGAAGAAGCAATGGCCATTACTCCAATCCTATTAAAGAACAAATAAAACAGATAATTATATCTTTAAGTTTCTAATAAAATTCTAGGGTTTTGTTATGAGAAGTGAAAAATTTTGGTTTATGTATGAAAGAGATTTTTCATGGAAGGAAGATAATGTCCTTTTCTATTGAAATACTTTCAAAAGAAATATCCAAAGTGTGGGAAACCCCTCTATCCTTATCAAAACCGTTCAATATTTCTCGAGTTACCCAATTATTTGATGGAACAGAATTTCTGCCTATATAGAAGTGTGTATCGTTCACCTCAGTTTTTTTATCCCAACAATTATATTTATTCTCACCCCCCTTGTAACAGACATGCAGGTGAGGTGACTATACCCCTGAACAAAAGATGAACCGTTAAATCAGAATCAAACTGAAGCAGAGACCGCTTGTTTTGACACCTGTACGTTTGCTCTTGTTGCTGTACTTAATAACCTGACCAAGGTCCAGTTAATTACCATTTTACCATTCCTCTGACTCTCCCCGCGACAATAAACAACTGTAGTACTACTATTTACAGCTTCATTTTAAGCACCCCACGCCACCACTAACGCATTACTCTTCGATTCTTCCTTTTCTCAGCACTCCAATTTTCTCAATTTCATCGAAAGGAAGAAACACCGTTCATCATCATCATCGTCATCATCAGAGGTATCATCTCAATTTCCCACTCCAATGTTTCTTTTCATTTGATTTTTCAGTAATTTAAGGGGTTTTTTTTCTGTTTTTTTTTTCTCAATCAAGTTTCTGTTGTTTGTTATTTCGTTTGTTTGTAGGTTAGGGATTTATTTCATGCATGTGTGTAGATAATCATCAAAATATTAATCTGATTTGATCAGTAATGGTTCGTACAAGTAAGAGAGTTGCAGCAAAATCACCACCATCCTCGTCGCCGTCACTCTTTCTTAATCCAGTTTACAAAGGAATCCACAACAAGTGTTTCTCTGGTAAAAATGTGATTTCTGAGAGATTTGTAGATTATAAATCATTTCCTAAATACCCAATTCTGAAATGTTTCAATGAAGACAATTTGGTTAGTAATTTCCTTCATGTGAAAGGTCGTGCACCTCTGAATCCAGTCCGTTTGTTTTACTCTCAAATACATTCGTTTTCTGAAAAAGAACAGTTATTTAAGACGTTTATTGAGGGTAAAGTGCATAAAATTACTCCTGATGTTATTGCTGATTTTCTTGGTTTGGTAAGACCTAATCAACCTGTTCCTTACCCACCTACTAGTGAGAATGATTTAGTTGTGTCAAAAGATAAGTTTAGAAAAGCTGTTTATCTGAATGAATATCGAGATGTGCCATGTGATCCGCGTAGGCCAACTTGTGTTAAAATGAAGCATCTGAAACCTATCATTAATGTGTTGGTTAAGATATGTCAGTTGAATATTCTGCCTAGAGGAAGTAATTATCAGATGACTAACTTGGAAACGGTTTACCTCTCCTTTTTACTTCTTCATGGATATCCTGTTGATCTCTCATATGTGGTTTGGCATACAATGGCTTATAATGGTCGCCCAATTGCTCGGGCTGGCTATCTTCCATACGGGATCATAGTTGGTCGTTTGTTATCTTATCTTGGTCATCCAGTTAATGCTAGTGCTCGCTGTGCCGATATCCCTGATCCATTGGATATGAAAGTGTTGGCTCGCCATCATCTTCCTTCTGATCCTAATAGTGTTGGGGAAGGACCAGACACTGAGACGCATTCTACTGCCACTTGTCACCCTCCTACTTCTTCCTCTCGTGATGAGGATGATCGTCGCCTTCTTCCCTTTTCTGTTGATCCTCCCCGAGAGTCATCTGAGCAATTTGATCAACATCGTCTCTTCGAGTCTATGCAGTCCATTCAGCATACCATGGGGATTATTCTTTTTCGTTTTGAGCAGCAAAGTGAAGTGATAAATCGTATAGCTCGACAACAGGATCACCTTTCTCAGCGTCAGGATCGGTCTCATGCCCTGTTGATGCAGTACATGCAGCGTGCCTACCCTGATCAGGTAATTCTATATGAGGACAAGGATGTATTTTTACCCTTGACATCTTTTGGCATTCTTTCGTTATTGTTGATCAATGTCTACATATATAGATAACTTATTAGATTGTGCACACAATGGATATCTGTATCACTGTGCTCTTGAATTCTACATCAAAGTTTTTGGTACTTTTGTGGCTTAATTACTTTTTTATCTCTACTTATAAGTATCAAATGTATAACATGATAGATTGTGTGCAGACACTGTTATTGAAAATATTTGATGTAACTTGCAGGTTATGAGTACTGGCAGGTTTTGTTGCTTAGACCTGATTAAAAAGAGGAAAAAAACTTCCTAGGTCCATGACACATTGTCAAAGTTTTAGTACTTGGTCAACCTCACCATTGAGATTCTGTTATTGATCATAAGATACTGCTAGTATTGAAAGGAATTCAAGATATCAGACTTAAATGATGTTAGTTTAAACTTATGAACATGCAATTAAGAAAAAAGGTTAGATGATAACAGTGATGCTACGTTGACCGCAGTTTTCACCGTGAATATCACCGCACCTCACAGCCCCTGGGACCCACTGGAGCTTGTAGGGGGTGGGCTATGGGTCCCACTGTTATTGTTGTGTCTTGCGGTGATATTCACGGGATTCATCACCCGGTGAATGTAGCATTGCTGAGATGATAATCGATGCATTTTTCCTTCTGTCAACTTCCAAGTAGTTTAGAACTGAAATGCCTGGTGAAGAGCTCAGATAATATATTTTATTTTTAAATTCAGAATTTCATTTCATTTTATTTATTTTTTATGATTTGTACCATTAGGTAATTGCTTTTGGATAAATGGATGGATTATTAATTGTTTCATATGCAACAACAGGTGAAGCCTGTCTGTCAGAAATGCGGTGACTCAGGCTATGCTGAACTCCTAGTTTACTGCCATTTGTGCCGAATTTCTGCGGAGCATCGGTATGTCGAGCTGCATCCCATCTTCCATCTGTTTTGTGGAGCCAGATCTGATACCACTCATGTTATACCTACAGCTTAACATGTTCTTCTGGAAATATTGTTTGGCATTAAATGTATTTTTATTTTTTTATTTCAGCTATTGTTTGAACAAAATACCTAAGGAGGGTGACAACGAAGCTATATGGACATGTGATGAATGTGAACAAACAACTGGACTTGAGTCCCAACAAGGTGCTCAAGCAACCAGTCCAAAAAAAGTAAATGAAGAAAAGTCGAATAGGGGCAAGAAAAGGAAAAGGTTTTATGAATCCATGATTGTTTCTCATCGATCCGGTATTGAGGTATGGGTGTTTGGTTTTATCTTTCTTCCCTTGCCATATTGTATCTCATATGTTAAAACTAGTAAGACCGTTTCCACGGTGGGAGGGCCGACCGAAGAAGAATCTGAAGATGGGGTTTGTCTGCGATTATTTTCGTCCCGTTTAAGAAAAGGTGATACTTTCACCCCGTTTCCGAAAAAGTGATACTTTCGCTCCAGTTTCGGAAAAAAGTGATACTTTCTCCCCATTTCGGAAAAATTGATACTTTCTCCCTGTTTCTGAAACATAGCAAAAGTACCATTTTTTCCGAAATCGAGCGAAAGTATCACTTTTCCCGAAACAGAGTGAAAGTATCACTTTTCCTGAAACGGGATGTGAAAGTATCACCTTTTCTTTAACGGAAAATTAGTCGATCCATAAACCAAAATATGGTTGCATGATGTGTTATGCATCCTTTGTGGTGGTTTGCATAATGGCTATGCATTCAATTTTCGAGAATTGTGCCTAAAATGGAAGTATCATTTTTCTTGAAACTGAGGGAGTACATCGTTTTATTAGTTGCAACGGAAAATTAGTTGATGAATAAACCAAAATTTTGCTACATAAACTAATATGTATCCTTTATGGTGGTTTGCATAATGAATATACACTTAATTTTCTAAAATTGTGCCTAAAATGATAAATACCTCTGAATTTTTCGTAAAAACTCAACATTTGATATTGTTGTTTGTGCTCGTTGGATAGGTTTTTTTATTAGCTTTCCAACCAGATAAAATTTGTAAAATTCCAAGGTGCGAATTTTTAGATATGTTATATTAAAGTTTGTTGTCCAATTATACCCCTGAAAAGATAGGATACACAAAGAGTTATGGTAATTGGACTAAAAGGGAAGGACATTTTTGGTTTTTCGGCCCTAACCATTTTTAGTCTTTTTGTTTCAATTGATCACTTACATTTTATAAAAAAATGACCATATAAAGGTCCTCGCTTCGCTCGGTCGGCCCAACTATGGTTTTGGGTTGCTCAGCACACTAACTTAATCTTTGTTAGTAGCATTGGTCAATTAGATGTCACTACTCTTTTCTTCAATTTGTTATAGTTTGAACTTAGTGTAAGGTGTCTACGAGTATGGTACTTAATGTTCAACTTGTCCAAATTGATATTTTCTTAAAACTTGTCTTAAAATTGTTTCGTGGCTATTATTTCTGCAGAGTTAAGGGAATGGGAGTTAAGAAAGCTAAAGGTTAGATGCAGACAAGGAGGAAAAGATTCAGGCCTGTCAGTTGAATGAATCGTTTTTCAGTGGAGATGAAAGATATTTTTGACCATGTTAAAATTGGTAGGTAGTAAATTGAGCTTAGGTTTTGGTCGGGCAGTGTAGGTACTTCAGACAAAGTCAGTCTAGGAATCTGTATAAATCTTTTTGCCTAAACTAGATATCCTCTTTAGAAAATTTCGCTGAGAGAAAAGTGTATTAAATGCTAGGCGAAACTGGATAGGACTACAGTGTTTCAGATACGCTATTTGATCTCGAAGTATTTTCGTTTCTTATTCGCACATGCATCATTTTCTGTTGGTGAAGTCAATGCCTGTGTATTTTACTCAGTTACCTGTTTCAGGTAATCTTTGAAGTCTATTCATCATTTGTTGCTGTTTTAAGAATAAAAAAACCTTACATAACCTGAATAAAGGGAACTAAACAGCGCAGTAAAGTAAAAAAGTTGCTACAAGCTCTAGTTCATGGTAGATGCTAATTGACTCATCTGGTCCCCTTTGTTCTGTTACTCCATTTGACCTCTCTAACCATTATCATAAGCTATACAGTCAAAAGAAGGAATTAGATCAAATGCAGCAAGTACTTAAAATTTTCATTACCAAAACTTCTGGACATCAAACTAAATTTTGAGTTCCAAGCAATGAGCCTGTAATACTATACATGTGTCAGAGATACCTTCTAGACGAAAACAAATCTTTCTGCGCTTCATCCTCATCTTCTTGGCAAGCCTATGTTCCTAGATCTTTACGTGCTCTAACCTCTTATATTCCTGTTCATATCGCGTCGATTCGTCCCTTTCTAGTACTTCTTTCTCCTGTAACTCAGAAATGTGTTGAGCCAGTTGTTTCCTTGTTCATTTAAGGTATGGACTCTTCTTTTTCTCCAATTTTCCCTTTAACCTTTTCAAATCCTTCTCAAGATCCGAAAATTCACCCTTCATGGCATTAATCTCACTAAATAGTTGCCTACGGTCTCTGCGACTGTCGCTCTCATATGCGAATAATTCTGTAGTGAGTGAATCAAGTGTTGCCTGTTTTTCTGAGACCAAATGCGCTTTTACGGCTTCGAGTGTTGCCTGTTTTGCTTTTTCATGGACTGAGAAGGCAGACATCCAAGTGTGCAACTTAGTTTTCCTATTTTTTTCACACTCAGTGAGGTGCTCATGCTTTTCGAGCTCTGCCCTTTTATCAGCTTCTTCCACTTTTGTTGGTGGATCAAACTTTAGGTGCTTATTGTTAGATGGCTTTGTCACCACTCTATTGCTAGGCTTAGAGTGTCTCTTTCTCGAACGTTTAACTTCATTAACAGCACCTCTCTTATTCCGGCGCACAACACATACAAATCCCCATAGAAATAGTAGTACTATCGCAATGATCATCAAAAGTTCCTTCGATTCGGTAACTAGTTCTTCTTCTTCTACCCATCGATCTTCAACAGCACACATATAGCATATCCTCTCCGATTTGAGAGAAGCATCAGACCAGTAAGTCCTCAATCCCCATTGGTAAACTATATGTCGAGCAGAACCCACTTTTGCATTCAACGCTGTAAAGCCAACAAACATAAATTCTTCCAGGTGCTCTGATATATCAACACGACTTTCAAGAATTGGCCATATAGTTCTAGATTTTGTATTACTAAGCCACAACTTAACCATCTTCCTGGAACTTAGGTATTCAAACCAAATAGTAGCTTCTCTCCCATTTCTTAAATCTAGTCCCACCGAATTCAGATCAACCAAAGCAAATGATACAATTGAATTGATATCAATTCTTATATAGTTACTGTCGATATCAAATTCTATGGAAAAAAACTTTCCCTTTTTCTTATTGTATTTTGAAACACCATTACCATCTTCTAATACGTTGGAAGTAAGAGAAAGGCTTAAACTATCACCAAATATGGGAGAAGTGAATGATGAAGATGGTGATGGAGTGATGAAGAACGTGAAAGATGTTCTGAATGAAGCAGCAGATAAAGATTTATGATCAAGAAACCTAATTGGATGATTGTAAAGAGCCCTACCAACACCAATTGAAGATGAAGGTGATGGTGATGGTGAAGGTGCATACGGAGTAAGGCAAATCCTGCCGTTTTCTTGGAAATAAGCATCACCCAGAAGAGTGATGTTATTGATGGAAACATAAGCTACGGAATGAATTGATAAATTCAATATGCAGACAATGAAAATTAATGAACAAAGGAACAATTTTGAGAAACCCATTCTGTATCAAGAATGAATTTTCACACAAACTTACAAGAAATCTTGATTTTTAATGGAATACCTTTTTCTTGTAATGCCGATGGTTATTTGTTTAAACAGGATTACCTTCTTCTTGCAAAGCCGAGAAGGCACCACTTTTTTCACAGAGATGATGAGAAAGACAGAGGAGGTTGAGAAGAGGGAAGTGAAATTGAAACGAGGTAAAGGGAGGGAGAGAATTTAAAGAAGCTGGAGAAAAAAGAAAAACACACAAGTAGTACTTGTGTAATAAAACGCTAACGGTAAAACAAACAAACAGACGCATATATTTCGTTACTAGTTACTACCACCAGTTTACGTCCAACTGCCCTGCGCCACCTGCCGTTACTCACTCATGCACACTACTATAATCTATAATCTGTTATAGGTTAATAATCCCGGCGTTTTTAGGGGCCAACATGTTATACCCAGTCAAAGACATTGGTTAAGGGGTAACCTTTTTTATATTGAAGTTACCTAAATGCACTTGTAGTAAAAATAAATAAAAACCCAAATCAAAACCGTTTCTCCCTATTTCCATTTCAACTCTTCTTCTTCCTCTCTTCCTATTCTCTCCCGATTGTGGAGGAATTTTTTTTTTCCCTCATTTTTCAATTCATCGCATCGCCGTCGCGAATCGTAAAATAAAAACATCGTCGATTCGTTTATAAAACAATGGATACGGGTAATGCATCTCACAGACCTAAAACCAAAAACGTTCCTCGCGGTTTCGTTCCAAATATAGGGATTTTAGCAAGAAACAGAGAGATTGTTGGTGAAAATGACGAAGAACGCGACGTAGACGAATCCGCGGATGTAGTTGGCGGTGGCGATTCTGATAGTCTAACACTCCGGCAACTTCAAATGGCCCCAACTAGGTAAGACTATACCAATTTTAGGGTTTATTTCGCTTTAATTCGACGAATTGAAAAAAAAAAATCTAGGGTTTTTTGCAATTTACCCAGATTCGGTAGATAAACCTCTAAATTTACTTCCGAATGTAGTCGTGTTCTTCATTTCTCAAGAACATCGACAGAATTCGGAAGTTATAATTGTTGGTTTTCTTCCGAATATGTTTGGCCATATGTTCCTGTGTACCAAAATGGAAATAATCGGTAGTTAATGAATTTGTTTTCTTCTGAATATGTTTAAGTAGATACACAATAATCGGTAGTACACTTACTACCGAATATGTCAATATGATGAAATATAATAAAAAATATGTGATTTATGAAAAATCCCATTTTGGGGCCAGGATATATTCAGAAGAGAATATAATGTTTTATACTTCTGATTGTACAAGATGAAAAATTTAGAGTTTCTGAACTTCAATTGATGCATATTCGGTTTGAAATTTATTTAATTTTCTTCCGGTTGTTATATAATCGGGAACAAACATTGTATTGTTACTTCCGAATGTTTACATTCGGGTTGTATTAGTATACTTTGGCTTCCGATTGTGTGGTTTGTAAACATTGATTCTTTTGTTGTTGTTTAGACAAAGTCGAGCTAAGCAAGCCCCAAAAACAGGCGACTTAGGGCCTCGTTGAGCAGGGAGTAAGAAAGTGACAGCTAGTGCTAGGAGAGAAAGGAGTGCCAATGCTAATTCAAGTTCTCAACAAAGTGTAAAACCACAAGGCAGACAACAAGGTGTGCAAGCAAGTGCTCAACAACCCACTCAAGAAGGTGTAGAACCAACTGGTCCACAGGGCAGTAAACAAGGCACTCAACAAGGTGTAGAACCAACTGATCCACATCTTACATCCCACCCTGAAATTGAACCAATTGATCCAGTGCCAAGAGTTCAAGAAGAAGGACAACCAAGTGGTACCCAAAAAGACAAAAAATCTAACAAAGGAGCAGAAGGTGGAAAGAAGGATATTGCTAAGAAAGCATCACATCTTGTCCCTCAGCACTGAAGGTGAAGAATATTCAACCTGGAGAAATCCTTGGGCTACCGGAGGATGGAGGAAAATTGATTTTTGGATACAAATACTTTTGGGCCAAAGAAATATACGAAACCGAGGTAGTAATAATCGTATACTTTTTATTAATGTATTGTCTATGTGTTTTATCGTAATAGTTGTATTAAGGGTTTTTGTATGTACTTTAAACAATTTTCGTGTGTTTAATAGTATCATCAAGAAGCGGTTCATCTACTCAAACCCACCGCTGCACCAACAAAAATGCTTGACTGGCCTTTATCCGGTGAATGTGAAAGGTTCAAGAGAATTGTAACCAACTCGGGGTTAGCTAATGCCGCGGAGAATTCATTTTGGGAACATGATCATGCTGCTATATCGGCGTTCGTGTAGAGAATGTATTCTGAGACCGATACCTTCCATATGCTGTTTGGGGAGATGACGATTACCCCAGATGATGTTGTGCATATTCTTAACCTTCCTGACCAAGGCACAGCTATGATGTTTAACTACACAAAGAAGTTAAGTTGGGAACAACTTTATGCTCTAACTAAAAAGTTCTTAGGTTGGGATGAAGAGACAAAAACATAAGAATTTAGGAGGCATGCAAGTTCCAGAACAAGACAGTTCAACATTACCGTTTTGATGAATATGTTATGAGGCACCTTGGATAAAGAACAAAATGGAACGTTAACTGATGAGCAAGTGAATCACGCGGCCACGACGTATCTCCTTTGTGTATTGGGATGTGTCATTTTCCCCAATACTTCTGGCAACCGGATCGATGCCAACCTTCTACAACTTTTGGATCCCCTCCATGAAGTCGGTGACTACTCTTGGGGAACGACATGCCTAGCATTCTTGATGGAAGAGTTGATAAAGGCGTCGAGGCGAGCAACTATCCAAGTTGCCGGGAATGTCGCTCTATTGCAGGTTCTTTTTGAACTCTATAAGTCAATCTATAGTTATTCGGTAGACAATACATATGATGCCTATTCAGAACTCCATATGATGCATATTCGATAGGATACATCTATTTTTAACCTCCGAATGTAGTGTATTCGAAAACAAATTACATAGATTACTTCCGATTGTATAGAATCGGAATTTACTCTTGGAAAATTAGTACCGAACATTTAGGCCAAAATATTATAGTTTACTGAACTCCAAAGGATGGATATTCGTTAGGAAATGATCCAATTTTTACGTCCGAATGTTTTTTATTCTGACATAGGCCAATTAGTTTTACTTCCGATCATATATAATCGGAACTTTATGTTGGCAAATTAGTACTGAATATATAGGCAAAAAACCAATGGTTAGTGAACTCCAAATGATGGATATTCGGTAGTAGATTCACATATGTTGCGTCCGAATGTTGAGTATTCGAAAACATATAACTTAGTTTTACTTCCGATTTTATAGAATCGGGTATTATTATTTTTTAAATACCACTGAATATGTAGGACAAAAAAATATGGTCTACTGAACTCCAAATGATGCATATTCGGTAGTACATATACATTTTTTACTACCGAATGTTGATTATTCGGAAGTCACAGTGTCTTCCGATTTTGTATATTCGGATGCAATTAATTAAAATTTTGTTCCGATTGTTATGAATCTATTTACTAATACTTGGTTTGTTATCCATATAGGCCTGGATCTATGACCACTTCCCTATCCTTAAGTTGGCCGGAGAAGACCCGGAGTGGCGCAAAGGTACTCCTAGAGGAAAAAAGTATATCTTTGAAGAAAACCGTTCTAGGACAAAAGAGCAGCAGTTGATCCGCATGAGGGAGGTTCTGGACCAATTTAAGGCCTCAGACGTATGCTTTGATCCATACAAGGAAGATCATGCTAGTGGGCATATAAATGTTCGGTCGGACTTGTCCCTTTATTTTGGACCGTTGTGGCACCCCACATGATATGTGATGTACAACCCCTCTAGGGTGATGAGACAACACGGGTATATACAACATCAACCAATTGAGGAAATGAGGGATTACTACAAATTGGAGACGGAGTTGTGCTCTTCTAGTGGTGACAAAATGACGATCGTTCACAAAGGCCCACCTACTGTTCTTGATAACTGGGATAAGAGGATTGAGTTCATTATCAACACTGGTAGACCAGCCACCCGAGGTGATGAAAATTCTCCAGGATATATGAATTGGTATAGGAAAGTATCACATCCTTTGGTTATCCGTGAAGTTAAATCCAAGTCTACTCCGGCAGGGTCTAGTTATAATTGTATCATCAAAGACAAACCAACTGGTTACGATAGATTGGTGCGTATTCTTCTAACTTTCTTGATGTTATTGCTAAAAATCTTATGTAATAACCGTTTGATGTTATATCATTATGTTTAAAAATAGGTGAATAGGTTCAGGCGTGTTTCCAAAATGTTAACTGCATGCATTAGGAAGGGAGATCCTGTGCCAGTTGAGAAGATACAAAAGGCTAGAGACCTAATTGACAATATGGACAATGAAGATTATACATCAGAATTTGGGGAAAAGTCCACGAAGGGGCATACAGATAAGATGACAGTATCAAAGTCGGGTAAAAGAACTCGAGCTTCTACAAGCGGTCCAACGGAAGGTGCTGAAGCTGAAGGTCCTCAAACTCGTGGTCGTGCTGGACTTGGAAGTAGTCACGGTCGTAAAGTAAAATCAAAGAATAAATGAATGAAAAACTTCCATTTTATAGTATTTATGGATTGCTTCTTAATTTGGTTTTGTTTTTAAGGTTAGGATCGGATTTGAACTTCTTAAAACACGTTATGGTTTGTGAATGGTTTGTTTGATGGATTATGAATGGTTTGTTTTTCTGGATTATGAATGGTTAGTTTTTTGTAGGTTTGGAATGTTGAGCCATTTTAGAGGGTTATCCAATATATTCGGAGGTTTGGTGTTTTTATTTTACTTCCGATTATGACAAGTTCAAAACCAAGAAAATATACATTTTTCCAAGAAACTGAATTTTGGGCCATGTTATATTAGGTAGACAATGACAATGACTTATCCTCCGAATGTGAGTAGTTCAAAACCAGCCCCGCCATGGCTCTGGGTGGTTCCAAATGCCAATGTAGAGGGTTAGCCAATATATTCGTAGGTTTGGTGTTTTTATTTTACGTCCGATTATGACAAGTTCAAAACCAAGAAAATATACATTTTTCCAAGAAACTGAATTTTGGGCCATGTTATATTCGGTAGACAATGACAATGACTTATCCTCCGAATGTGAGTAGTTCAAAAACAGCCCCGCCATGGCTCTGGGTGGTTCCAAAGGCCAATGTAGAGGGTTAGCCAATATATTCGGAGGTTTGATGTTTTTATTTTACGTCCGATTATGACAAGTTCAAAACCAAGAAAATATACATTTTTCCAAGAAACTGAATTTTGGGCCATGTTATATTCGGTAGACAATGACAATGACTTATCCTACGAATGTGAGTAGTTCAAAACCAGCCCCTCCATGGCTCTGGGTGGTTCCAAAGGCCAATGTATAGGGTTAGCCAATATATTCGGAGGTTTCGTGTTTTTATTTTACGTCCGATTATGACAAGTTCAAAACTAAGAAAATATACATTTTTCCAAGAAACTGAATTTTGGGCCATGTTATATTGGGTAGACAATAACAATGACTTATCCTCCGAATGTGAGCAGTTCAAAACCAGCCCCTCCATGGCTCTGGGTGGTTCCAAAGGCCAATGTAGAGGGTTAGCCAATATATTCGGAGGTTTGGTGTTTTTATTTTACGTCCGATTATGACAAGTTCAAAACCAAGAAAATATACATTTTTCCAAGAAACTGAATTTTGGGACATGTTATATTCGGTAGAAAATAACAATTACTTATCCTCCGAATACGAGAAGTTCAAAACCAGCCACGCCATGGCTCTAGAGCGGTTCCAAAGGCATTATAGAGAGGGCTAGCCAATACATTCGGAGGCTTAGACTTTTTTGGTTACGTTCGATTAAGAAAAGTTCAAAACCAAGAAAATCTTCATTTTTCTTGGTTTCAGAATTTTGGGCCATCTTATATTCGGTAGATAAAAACAATGACTTATCCTCCGAATATGGGCCATATTTTCAAAAAAAAATAGTCGTTGGGTTACATAACCTATATAAGGAGGGTACCTCTTCCCCTATATGCAACAAAAATACATTTTAACTCTATATAACATCAAAGAAATCATCTTCAACATAATGTTCCCACCATTCATTAATCGTACGGAGTTCACTATGGAAGAAGATTTATCTTTATGTAGGCGCTATGTTCAATTGTATCCGAGGCGAGGAGAAGAATGTAGGCAAGGAGGTGTAATGAGTATGAGTTATTTGTTGAGAATTCACGAATTTTTTTGCATCGACACCGGAAACACAAATAACCGTATCTTTGCTGCGCTTTTTTGCCGAATTGGTTCAATAGACGAACATGTCCAAGAATTCGTCCATTTAACTTATCTTGTGAATCAATATCGATTGAGAGGTGAAACCAATGATGAGGTGATAGAAAGATCTCTCGAGAAATGGAGGAGATGGAAAAGATCAAACTTCCGTTACGAAGCTCATTTCAGAATCCTTAAGGCGATGGACATATTTAATCCGTTTAGGGCACGTCCACGATGATAATCACAAGTCATTGTCGAAGTATAACCGTAAATAAATATTATGACATTCAAAATATTTACTAAATTCGGTAGTTTATATGTTATGTAAACTACCGAATATGTCAAAGTTTCTAATTTTTATTATAGTTTGGTTGGAATCGGAAATCATTATGTTTAGTAATGTACCGATTATACTACAACGGATATTTATTTTAAAAAAAATAGCCGTGCCTCGAAAATCACACACAATCGGTAATCAAAAAAACAATTTTTTCTACCGATTATTTAGTAAAATAAAATCACAGTTTCTGAGTTCAAAATGCATTTAATCGGAGGGAAATAAATATCACAAACCTCTGATTCTTGAATTCGGCGGTTAAATATGTAAACACCCGAAAATAAATATCCGTTGACGTGAAGATGTCATTGCTGGAAGGTTAACACCCGAAATCTTTGGGGGGAGAGTGTATTGCCAATTTGTGCGAGAATATGGAAATCCAAAGCAAGATCCCTCCAACAAGTTCATGATCGGTTTCGACTTATCCAAAAAGGGGTAAACGATTACATAACGATACAAAAGAGGATGTTTAACAATAGCCACTTAAGCTTGTCGATCCAACAATTTGTAAGTATTTTCATACGAAACTATACGAACTTAGCATATCGTCTTTATAGTTTATACGAACTATGCATTCTATTATAGTTTTTTTTGGTTTATGTAGGAGACACTCGCAAAAAGGCACTACTTAGAGGAAAAAGGAGAAGAATTCACATATGATGGAAGTTATGAATTCTTCAAGACCGCGGCCACGGTATAGAGTTTGGCACAATTTCCCTAAATTATTGTCTGAAATATGTTATAATCGGTAGTTAGTATGTTGTTTAATCTACTGATTCCGTTATAATCGGTAGTTAGTATGTTGTTAAATTTACCGATTCTGTTATAATCGGTAGTTGGTATGTTATTTAATCTACCGATTCTGATAATATTTTCAAAGATCCAATGTCAGAGTTACAATCGTAAGTTTTTATATTTTATAATCTACCGAATACATGAGTGTTCCAATTTCTTCAAGTTTTGTGTTCAAAATGATTAAAATCGGTAATTTGGTGAAATACAAAAACCTCAGAATCTAACATTCGGTCAAAAAGTGTCTAATATTATCTACCGATTATATCACATATCTTCAATGGATTTACAAAAAAACTTGTAAAAAAAACCGGTTCAAAATACTTCTTCTAAATATAATGGACAAACTAATCGTCATCGTCATCTTCGATCAGTTCGAGTAACCCAGCGGGAAAGTTGTTCTTCACGACACGATCCCAATCAACCATGTTGGACTCATATTGTTTCACCCAATCCTTTCAATGGTTCATTGGAAAGTAATCGTGCCACTTACTCAATGGAGGTAACAGACAACCTTTCTTTACCCTTAATCCGATAAAATGCATTTCATTCACAAACGCCATAATGATTCTTCTATATTTAACCTCCTCGTCGCAAGCCGTTCTTGTGGGTGAAAACGTCATACTAGGTCCATACTTCGGAGGAACAAAGAAATGTACCACGCAATTCAAAACCGCCGCTAGGAGATATCCACATTTAGGCATTGTCATCCAATACTTGTATCCGATTGTCTTCAATCATTTTGGCACTTTATACGCGCAAATAAATCTTTGAACTCACCTTATTTGTCGTATCTATCTCCTTGCCTCATCATCTCCATATAGAAATCCTTGTCTTTCATTAGTTGTACCACTATCTTATTTCTTAAATATTGGCATTGGGTGACATCTTCGACAACCGTCTCTCTAAAGTAACCCATTTGTTCCGTAGCAACATGAAATCCACAATTGACATCCCCATCAACCTCGTCAGTGGAAAAAACAAATGGAACAATGAGTGGAGGGAGTTGTTCCAAATACTCTTCGATAATTGTATACGTGGTTCGATTTGGTTTTCCATCAAGATCCCTAGGGAAACGAAGACTACCATACTTCTCTTTTATAGTCACCATTTCTGTTAGTTGTGTTTGTTACGAGTCGCTCATTTGATCAACAATAATAGAGCTAGCTTGGCTCTCCACTAACACAACTTCTTCCACCATCTCGGATTGACTTGCTTGAGAAGGCTCCATAGAGACCTTTGGTTTCACTTTTCGTGCGGTTGGTCCACTTTGATCCTTTCTTGGACGACCTCTTTTCTTAGGTTCTGGCTCATCTTCATATTCGGCTTCCAAACGCTCGGCCCTACACAATATTCTTTTATTAGACAAATACTCCTTCAACTCTTTTCTTTGGATGGTCCTCGACACTTCGGTGTTGGGCCTACCGGCCCCCTTTTGTTTAATAGGTTCATCAACTTCCCGTAAACAAGGGTGAAGGGCTTCCTCCAAATTGTGCATCAATATTTGCTTTTTGGTGCCATTTGATGTAGCGTAGTGCTGGGATATTCGTGCACACAATTCAGACTCAAAGAAAGACAGACCATCAACTACCGGGGTGCTTGGAGTAAAATTTAATTGCTTCCAAAATGGATGAATATCATTGATGTCAATCACTTCAACATACCTACCCAACTTATGACGACAGGGGAGTCCAATACCCATCATATCCTTGCAAACACAAACCGTATTCTCGTCATCGTAAATTTTATAAAAATGGAGTTGTTTCATCATGTGATTTATTGCCCATCTTGAAACTTTATGAACAATGCCCCTTAGAAGCAATCTTTCCTTAGCAAGTTCAGTTGGGAATTGGTGTACACTAAATTGCATACTAGTCCTAATCTTTACGAGATAACGGTTGGTGTATTCATGCATTGCTTCTTGAATCGACACAACTCTATTTTGACTGCCAAGTAGTATAGTCTTTAATCGGCCATGAGACCCCTCCGCAATACTTGTCGCCTCATTCTTGAAGTTACGAACTTCATATGTCCATGAAAAGACAAACCTCTCCTTAATCGGTAACCATTTTTTTTTACAATACTCAACGGGTTTTAGATAGTTCGTGCCATATTCATCCTCAAATTTCTTCAAGTTAGCTTCGTAAATTTCCTCGGTCATCAACCAAACAATCTTGTACCATGCTTTCAAAAACATTCTCCAAATCATTCCATCCTCCATCCATTTTTCATCAAATAACCGTTTCTCTTCCTCTCGTTCTTCCACGGTTAATTTACTAATGCGCTCATCCTCTTCCTTCGACCTCTTCGTACCCTTCCTTGGTTTTTTAGCTTGGAAATGATGATGGCAATTGGATTTGAGGTTTTGTTGAATGTGCCAAGTACATTTCAAGTTTTGGGCTTCCAGAAACACTCCCGCTATTGCATGAATTAGGGATTGATCGTTATCCGTTACAATAACCCTTGGAAAATCATCACCATTATAAATGGACCTTAACGTCTCCAACATCCAAATGAAACTCACATTGTTCTCATGATCCATTAAACCCCATGCAACCGTAAATGTGTTTTTGTCCGAAGTGTGGCAAGCAATATTTAACAACGGCATGTTATATTTTTTTGTCTTATAAGTGGCATCTATCAACAAAATTTGATGAAAGCATTGGGCCAATTAGATCATTTCGGGATGTGCCAAGAAAATACGAACCACTTTACCATGCTTTTCTTCCCTTCTCAATGTGTAGTCGTGTAACTCCGCTAACCACTCCGATTGTTGCATGATCGTTCTACCATCCCATTCCGTTTTTTGATCGTATCTAGGGATGACTTAATTGTAGACAAAGAAGACAAGTTGTTGGGGTCGTCCGCCTTTATTTTACTTAAGATTGCACTCGCTTTTTGGATCCTCATAGACTTCACCGTCTCCATTTATCTTGGTTTTATCTTGGAAACCATTACATGTCCAATTAGAGTATCCGGATCATCGTGGTTATAACAACCATTATCAACTTTATACATTTTCCACTTTGAACCTTCCTTACCTTCGGGCTTATAGAAGAAAATCTTGAAAAGACATCCGATTTTCTTTGTATCGCTTCGGTATTTCCTATGCGTTTTCCTTACGTACTTACTATTCTTTCCCTCACGACTCTTTCGCTTCCCACCACGCTCACAAATCATTTCAAATCGAGTTTTATCCACATGATTGTTTTGAACTACAACTCACATGTTATCTTTTGCCTTGTTGATAAGCCATTCCTTTGCCCCCTCCTTACTTGCAAATGACTAAACACGAATATAACAAAACAAATATCATAAGTATAAGCATTTAACATACATATTTGAAAAATAATAATAATAATAATAGTAATGAGTATACCAAATCGTTTGCATAGTGTAGGGAAGTATCGAGCCTCAAATAGAAATCATCAACTAACACTACAACAACCTGCAAAAGGAAGCAACATGTTTTACATTCACAATCGGAAGACATTCAGTAAGTTTTACAACTGATTGTCATATAATCAGACGAATATTGTGTCCAAATAACTACCGAATTTAATAGAAAGATTTAGATAGTCTCCTGAGTACAAAAAACAATCATAATCGGAAGATATATATCTGGTAATACTTCCAAATATAAACAATCGGAAGGTAAAGTAATAAATATTCCTCTGATTTTCACAGAAGAATTACAATTTTTACAAGTTTGCGAGAATTTTAATTTGGGGCCAAAGATATATTCGGTAGTTATATAAAATTATAATACTACCGAATGTAAAAGATAAGAATTACTGAGTTTCATAATTTTGAGGATTTCGTTTTTGGTGCCATTCGGTAGTAAATGTACTATAATAATTACCGAATGTAGATATTTTGGAAAATCAATTTGGGGTTTTCAAATATTCGGTAGTAATATACATTTTTTAAACTGCCGAATGTAAATATTTGGTACTCAAGAGATTCTATTCGGTAGACATGTGGATACATTATCTACCGATTCTGGGTAGTTCATGGCGTTAAATGCATGCATTAATCGAGTTTTCTCATTTAAAAACTCATACAAACGCATACAAAGTGGGTTATGAGTTTCTTAACACAATACTTGTGTGTTAGATGCATCGTTAGCTTCGATCTCGGTTGATTCTCCGGTTTCCTTCATGAAAGAGTCGTCTAGGGTTTCCTCTCCACAAAAGTTTGGATCATTCAACATATACCCCAAATCGTCTTCTCTAAACGGTCGTGATCCTTCAACATTATGTTCTTCACGATCATTCTCACCTTCTTCTTCATATCCATCCATTTTTGTTGCCTAATTCTAAAAAAATGGGTTTTTCACTATTTTCCTTCTTCTTCTTCTCTAGAACTATAAAATGACAATAAATGAAGAAAATGAAACACATTTCTTCCAAATACTACAGCGTCCACAATCGGACGATAGTTTTTTTTTTACTAGATAAAGATCCTTATTTATCAACCGATTATGTGAAGGCAATTTTGCTATTACGAATTACGCGAGATAAGGGGTGGCTTCGTTTTATATTTGGATGACCCTATTTTGTTTTATTGTTGGCCCCTAAAAACGCCAGGTTAATAATTCCTGAATACCATTATTATCTGAATCCCCGCATAGAAAATTAAATTGTTGATTTTTACTGATTCAACTAATTTGCCTGAATCTTACTCGGTTGGGTTAGTCATATCCAAACAAACATGAGTAGAAAATTATCTTACACACCAAAATTTAAAATCACTAGATTTTTTCGCGTATAAACTCTTAAAAAGGAACATAATTGGGCCGACCGACCGGAGGGTCCGAAGGGAGGGCGTCCCTTTTATGACCAATTTTTTGTAAAATGAAGAGTAACACAAATGTTCAATTTGATAAAAAAGATTGGAAATTTCCGTATCCATGGTTACTTTTACACTAGACAAAATTATCCCTTCCTTTTAGTCCAATTACTATAATTCCTTATGTATCTTATTTTTTAGGGGTATAATTGGAATGTAAACTTTAATATAACATACTCCCTCCGTTCCGATTTACTTGACGTGATAGAGTTTTTCACGGAGATTAAGAAATATCAGAGAGAGTAAAATCTTCCCAATTCTACCCATATTAATTCTTCTTAAAAATTTAAATGACATAGTTTTTAGTTTCTAGATTCTAGGAAAAGTTATCAATCCCATAGTGATTTACTTGGGATGTACTAAATTTTGTCCATCAATTTGGAACACAATAAAAAAGTAGAGTAGAATTAAATATTAGAGTACTGATTACAATAAAAATTAATGATATTGTGTGATTCAAAAGCAAGGGCAAATCAGTGAGAATATGAGAAAAATACTAAAACTATCATCTAATTTGAAACACAAAGAAAACCCTAAAACATCAAGTAAAATGGAACGGAGGGAGTATCTAAAAATCTGTGCGTTGGAATTTTACGAATTTTATCTCGTTGGAAACTTATAAAAAAAACCTACGGAATGAGTTCAAACAAAAATATCAAATTTAGAATTTTTACGAAAAATTCGGAGGTGTTAATTCTTTTAGGCACATTTTTTGAAAATTGAATGCATAACTATTATACAAACCACCACAAAGGATGCATAACACATTATGCATCCATATTTTGGTTTATACATCAACTAATTTTCCGTTGCAAATAATAAAACGTATGCTACATGGTTCAAAAAAAATGTACTCCATCCGTTTTAAGAAAAAGTGATATTTTTACTTTAGGCACAATTTTCGAAAATTGAATGCCATAAATGATGCATAACACATCATGCAACCATATTTTGGTTTATGGATCGACTAATTTTCCGTTTCTGGAAAAGTGATATTGAATGCCATAAACGGAGCGAAAGTATCATTTTATCTGAAATAGAGCGAAAGTATCACTTTTCTTAAAACGGAGCAAAAGTATCACTTTTTCTAAAACTAAGCAAAAATATCATTTTTTTCTGAAACGGGAAAAAAGTAGTTGCAGACAAACACCATTTTCAGATTCTTCTTTAATCGACCCTCCTACCGTGACAACGGTCGTATTAGTCTATATGCTAAAGATGGTACTAAAACTTCCCATTTAATCAACAATCTAATTTTGCCTTCCCGAAAGTAGAAGATGAATAGTATTTTTGGTTCCTAAGATGATCACTAGCGTTTTTCTGAAAAGATATATTATAGCTCGTATACCTCCACTTTGGTAAATAGAATTTTTCTAGCAGTGCTTTTATTTTATTTTTTTAAACATGGTTTGATCAATTTTTTGCACCAATGATGTAAGAATTACTCTGGAATTTCACACTTTCTACGATTTGGAATTTTATTTCGGAAATAAAAAAGCATATAATGGTTGTCCATTGATCCAATATCTGGGTCAACTAAAGATTTTATTTATTTATAAACAAAGGTTACAAGTCTGCTTTCATTGCCGGGGATATCTAAACAGGAGAATAAAACCAAGAGCAAACATTCATGCCGAAACAGCAAGTACAACTATTGAAATGTAAATATGAAAGTAAAGATAAAAAAAACAAATTATGGAAATAACTAGATAAAGGTCCTTTCTTAAGACTGCAACGGAATAAGAAAGAAAAATATCAAAGACTAAGGAGGCTTCATCCACGACTAGAATGGTTGCCAACACTATATATAAATTGTAGGAGGACAAACCAACACCATACGGTAAATATATCAAGATATGTAAATGCCTAGACGACTTGGTGGTAACAAAAAATTGCAATCAACGGGAACATCAACTCACAACACATACCAAGCCGTCCAAAAAGTAAACTGGCTAAAGGGTCACACTTCTCAGAAGAAGAAAGATAGCAATAATAGTAATAATAATATTGAAAATCCAAAGAATTCCAACTATGAACACAGACTTCTCAAAAGAAGAATGATATCAATAATAACAATAGTAATACTAATAAGTAGCAGTAGAATCGGCCCCAAGAGAAATTGAAGAAAGTAATACAAAGTTGCAGAAATCAACAAGCAAATAACCTATATATGTAAGAAAATCGGAAGATCTTCACCAAAATAACCTTTCTACATCCAAACAAACCCATTGTGACCATCAACAAAATTCATCCTACACTTGTACAGGGTATATGTACTTACTACCTTAGCCCTCGCTGAATGAGTAATTTGTCTAAAAGGTATTATGTCAAGGTATATCCAATAGAAGTGCAAAATGGAGCCATTAAACCATCGAAAGTGTTTTTAACAGACTAGTCGAAGATAAAAAAAAAAATAGTTAAAAGGTCCTCAAAACCATGCCAGGCAGAGAAGCAATCATCCAGACTAATTGAGAACAACATTAGAATGCACCTTACACTCACACCAAATATATGTACTGACTGCCCAAGCCTCTGAAGGTGTAAATTGTCTTGAAGGCTTTATGTCTAGGTATATCCAGCATGTGTGCAAATCCAGCATAAGATCCCAAATGCTCAACAAAAGAATATGAATAGAAGGATAAACTTTTGAAACACTCAGCACAAAAAAAGAGGCACATAAACCATTGGACTTCCACCGGAGTCCAGAGACCATCCTTAATCCTACGGAAAATAATCTCACTACATGACGAGAAGAAACAACATCGGTTCCTTTGATATTAATTTCAGAAGTAAAAGAAACATTAAAGTACAAAACTAAATAGAGTAAACTATTATCCTTATTAAAGAAAATACTAAAATAACTCCTAAGATAACACCACCAAGCAAGATTCTTTTTCAAGTGAATCATGTTACGCTAACCATACTCCATAAGATCCAACAAATTCAAACCAAATCCAAACACAAATTATCTCGGATCATGTTTTATGGCTACCATGCTTAATTGTAGAGGGCTCTACAAGTGCAATTAGGAACAAGAAGAGTCTCACCTGACTTAAGATAGTCCTCATAATGCTGCTCACTAATCTTATCAGGTTCAAAAGAATCTGTTAAATAATTTGGCCATAGTTTAAGAGTTATAAGCAAATGAGACTTGCAAACATTGCCATCAAGTTCGAAGAGGTAAAAATCCAGATAGATTTGTCTTATGATGATAAGAAAATAAGGCACAATATCAATGAAGTAGCAAAGACCATTGAAAATACCAATTCTTGTGATTATAAAATGCTTATAAATTCCATATATACCTTTAAAAACACAAACATCCTTCAGATTCTCACCTAGATAAAAACAGTTCATAGCATACTGATAAATAATCTTACCTTCCTCACAAGTATGTATTAAATGACTCGTCCTCAGAAAAACTATACCAAAATAATGACAATCCCCGAGATAAAAAAACATAGCAGTCCATCAGAACTTGTCTTTGAAAATTAAGGAATGAAATCACAACAAGAATAATATGAGGAGAAACATCATTACTTTAAAAGTCGATAAAAGGGGAATACCAAATGACTCCAGGATAGGTACACAGGGAACTATTAGCAGCTTCCTTTGGGTTTGAAAACTTTGAAGTACCAGAAAGGATTTAACACTGACTTGAATCAGATCTAGGTCATCTGATCCGTTGACACTGAATTCCAATAAAAAAAATTATAACTAGAGGGTTTTTGTGATGAACCGAAAAATTACACCTAGCACGCCATGTCCTAACTCCTCGATGTGTCACTCTAATGCTACTAATCGCGCATTAAAACTAGACAAATGTACGTTCATTTTTCCTTGCAAGCATGCCTGACATGCATGATGCAGCTAACTTAGATTCCATACCGTTCCAACTTGTTAGCGCACTACTCAGTCGAACTCGCATGCATTACTATCTCAAGAATGTTTGTATAAGTCTTGATTTCTAGTATACTTATAGATGTCTCGGACTAGGACATAAAATTATATAGTTGAGCCTTAGACTTCATGACGTTCATCATTTGAAGACGAAGAAATACTAAGGAGAGCTTGTAGAACTTCATCAAAAAAAGGTATGTGGAGACTGAAACTCATCTATCACTTGGAAAGTCTATTTCTACTATATCTCCTATATTGAGACATAAGTCGTGTTACAATATAGTTTTCTATTATACACATTTGAGATTTCGAGCTGAGTTTAACTCTCTTATATATTTCTCGGAATATGTGTTGGCAAGATTTCGCTTCGACCAAGTTCATCTTATATTCTTGACGCAAGTCAAAAGATGATCATGTAAAAATTGTCGAGTAACATCTTACATGGTTTGTGTGATACAATCATTTGGTGTAGACTTGGAATATTTGGTTATGATTATTTCAATAACTTGAAAATTGCTTTGATGCTGATAGTGTGTGAAATCGGCTATCGTCATCCTCTAAGAAAGTTTTGATGATTGAAATAAGAGTTTAAAACACTTACCATTATTGGGTATGACATGTTGTGTACTCTTGCACATATGTAATCCATGTTCGGGAACCATAGTATGCGTACCCGTACGCGTACCTGTTGGCTTGAGAAATCTGAGAACCTAAGTATGCACACCCGTTCGCGAACTGGTGTAAGATTCATGTCCGAATATTTCTGCTGGGATTGGATGTACACGTACCTGTTTGCATACTGGCAAAACCCAATCTTGGTTCGGGTATTTCAAGTAGGTACCCGTTTGCATACTTGAAGGTTAAAGTTCTAAAATTGGTTGTGTACAAGAACTTACACATTTATTTAATAAGGAATGCAATCTTTGCAAACCGTGTCTATAATGTTCATGAATTGATTCAAGTGAATCAAACCTATTTTGCTTTAATTGTGTTCTTGTATACTTCTATGAGAATATAACAATTGAAGAACTCTTTAACTAGTTTCATTTGAGTCATTATTTGAACTAGTTATGGTTAAGATGAACAAGGGTGATATGAGAGTGTTCATATGGCTAACTTCAGTTAACTATCATTGAGCCAACATGGTGTGCACGTTTAGGTACGGTTATATAAACCTAAATGAGGGTACATTTCATTTGTGTGTAACAAGCTAAGTTCAATTTAACGGTTGAAATATATTATCTTGGTTGAATCAAGTTTTTCATCTAAGGGTAAATATTGAATGCTTTGTTACCAAGGTAACTTAGATTGCAAACCCTGATTTGAAAACTATATAAATGAGGACTCTAGCAACTGGGAAACCTAATCCCCACACTTCTGTGTGCTACTAGTTGCATAGATAAAGTTAATTCTCCTTTAAATTTAGGTTTCTCACAAGACCATGTAGGTTAACGACTTAAAGACTTCATTGGGATTGTGAAGCCAGACCAAACTATTTTCTCTGTAGTTGCGTGATCTGATCTTGTTGTTTCTATGGTGATTGAGTGCGATCGTAAGATTGGCTTGAGATTTATATCTCTGATAGGCAAGATAGAAAAGTAATCACAAACACCTTCGTCTCATTGTTTGTGATTCCACAATATCTTGTTTCGTTAATCGATTAAGATTATTATGAGGTGATTGATTATACTAGGCTGTTCTTCGGGAATATAAGACCGGTTTATCAATTGGTTCATGTTCACCTTGTTTTATCAAAATGGAACAAAACTCATACGTATTTTTGTGGGAGACAGATTTATCTATTCCAGTATACTTTTTTGTGTGAAACAGATTTGTTTATCAAGTCATCAACTTTGGGTCGTAGCAACTCTTGGTTGTGGGTGAGATTATCTAAGGGAATCAAGTGCGTAGTATCTTGCTGGTATCAGAGACGTAAGGAACGCAACTATTCCTTGAATCAGTGTGAGATTGATTAGGGTTCAACTACAATCCAGTCTGAAGTTCATTGGTAGTAGGATAGTGTCTGTAGCGGCTTAATACAATGTGGTGTACAAAGCAGGACTAGGTCCCTGGGTTTTTCTGTATTTGCGGTTTTCCTCATTAACAGAATTCTGGTGTCTGTATTATTTATTTTCGCATTATATTTTGTTATATAATTAAAATATCACAGGTTGTGTATTGTATCGATCAATTAAAAAATCCAACCTTTGGCTGTAGATTGAAATTGATTGATCCTTGAACATTGGTCTTTGGTACCGTTCAATTTACTTCTCTTATATTCAATCGGGGTCGCAAATTTCTATTTGCTGATTGCAGATTAAATTGAGAGACAAAGATATAAATTTTTGTATATACTTTTCTCTAGATTGAGTCTGACTATCTAGTTGGTTCTCTAGAAAGTATATTCGAGTAAGTCCTCTCAGATTACCCAACGAATTGTTAGGTGTGGTTGTTGTGCCCCCGCATTTTCAATTGGTATCATAGCAGGAAAACACGTTAAGACCTCATAAGTATGTGTTTGCAGCGATCTAATGATGGACAATATTGTCACCAGAAATGGATAAACTCAATGTCGAGCGTGTTCTAAAAACCATCGATAAGGTTGAGAATCCTGATTTAGAAAAACTCATCAATTTTCTTTGTCTCTAAAAACATCGTCTGATAAGAAAATTTGATGGTCTTGATAGGTGTCTAAAACACCTTGATATTTATTTATTGTTTATGCTTTCTTTGCTAAGTTTTCTTGTAAATTATGTATCTTATGTTTGCCTTTGAGTTTTAGGTTCTTTGGAGTCATTTGGAACAAAAGAAGAAGAAACGTCGCTTAAAAAGGCAAAAAGGCGAATTATTTCTCATTATTTGCTCTTATTTCCTCATCTCTATTTGAAAAGCATGTCGGCTTTAGTGATGCAATTATTATCTGAAAATCATGGCAACTTTAGTGATGAAGAAAAATCGAAGAGGAGAAGTGAATCTGAGAAATAAGAGGCGGCTGTTATTGGTGGAAGGGTTCGAAGAAGAGCAAAAGTGTCGATTCTCATGTGCAACTATTTTTGGGCGCGAAGAAATTAGGGAAAACATGCTGAGTTATATTTATTGGATGTCACTATTGGTGGCTTGAATCTGATTATCGGGTGCGTACACTCTAGGGTTCTCATAGCTGGGGTGAATACATCCATTCTTCTTCCTACACAAAACCTAAATTTCAGAGAGAACAAATCATTTGTTTTATTTCTCTACCTGAAACCGAGAAAAACAGTGAGAAAATACGACTAAATGTTCACTGAGATTGAGAAAGGAATTCAGGGACAAACCAAGGTGATTGTGGTATGTAGGCTGGTGGTTGTAATTTTACAAGGAACCGATGGAGTTTGCAACATGAGAAACAATGAAGAAATGGAATCTGGTTGCTGTTGGAAATGGTTTCAAACATCAGTGAAGGAGATCGAAGATTGAGACAAACACATAGAAGGGAGAATCGAGTAAATTTAGAGAATGTGAAGCTGGTGTCATAAATTGAACAAGAAAAGAAGAAATTGATGATTGAATTTAAGTTAGGGTTTTCCATTTCTGCAAATAAGAGAGATGAAGGAGAGAAGAACAAGGAATAAGACGATGGATATGATACAGATTCATGGTGGGTTTGGTTTGAATTGATCGAGAGAAGGATTGGCAATGAAAATATTTGATTCTGGTGATAATTGGGATGAATTAGGGTCTCTGTGACGGAAGAATTTGGTGTTTTTAGTTGATATGAGAATTTTGGGCTGGTTCTGTGTGAGTTGAAATTACAGAAAATGTGAACTGAATCTGGTAGATATATGCCTAGGATACAGTGGATGATGGTATTGATTGCAGTGTAGAATGGTTTATAACTGGTGGTATTTTGTTTCAGGGAAGCCAAGGAAGATTGCAAAGATGGAGATGGAATTTAGGATGGAAGGGTTGTGTTTGGAGAAGATGTCAGTGGAATTGAGGTTTGTTCATGAGCAGAAGCAATGGGTTTTTAAGATCACTTCGACTGCAACAAGAACAAGGATATATGGCTAAGCTTTGGTGGTTTTTCAGCCGAATTTGGAGCTGAACTGGGTTCGGTTTGATCTGAGTTTCAGCTGTAAAATGTTGCTGCTATACAACTGAATGATGGACTGTTTACAGGGATTCAAATTGGATGAGTATTGACAGCGGTATGGCTCGAATTTATGAGGTTTTTGTAAGTTTTTATCAGGAAATAAAGGCACCGGTGCTATGTCCAGGGTTCGATGACAGTTTACATGTTGCTGCTATGAACGGTGGTCGTGTGTGGAGGACTCAGGGAGAACTTCCTCTTTATAAGACCAAAAATGGGCTTGGATCTGTTTGCGAACTTCAACCCACAAAGAACAAGAGGGGTTTTGCTATACATTTGCACATCAAGGATTATACATCCCGTAACATGATGGATGCACTAGAAAGCTTTATTTGAAATTTCAAGACAAACCTGTACACGATTCAAACCATTTCTTGCCCCATTTCAAGATATATACATATGGGGTAGTGCCAGTCTTGTTACCAAGAGGCACAATGTGCAGAGAGATTCGCATGCAACATTTCCGGTTGACCAGTGTGAACAGTCCCTGTAATGTAATCAACATAATGATGATAATCAGGGGAGTCTGAGCTTCCTATCCTTTGTTTGATATGCCTAGAAGGAGGATTCTTCCGTTTTCCAGGTTGTACAATATTATTCAATGGTTAAATATGTACATAACCCTTTTCAGAGTGATTCTTAGACTTAACAGAATTAAGTTTTTCTAAGGATCTAAAAACATCTTCGCTCTGAATAGATCTTTATCAGCTGATCCATTATGATAGTACTCCTCATAGAGATTGGTAGTTAATCTAGTGAGGTTCCATATCCTTAAGCGCCATGAACGTTTCCTCAATCTCTCCTCCTTTTTTTTTTTTTTTAGATTGACAATATCATCTAAAACTTCCTTCTCAGATGAAATGGGATTATCATGAGAGACCAGAGGTTTTGACCATAAAAGATCTTGATCAATCTTTAAGAAATTCTGGCTTGCGTTACAAATGCCAAGAGCAAATTTTCCAAAGAAATTTCTCATGGGACAATAAGGAACGAACAAACTATGCGTGTCGTAAGTGCAACAAATTAATTTAAGATATTTCCCACTAATTAACTGGTAATATAGCGGTAGTAAGAGATCATTCCCACAGAGAGATGTGTAATTGATATGTTATTTAGTTCAACAAAATAAAGTAAGGGGGGGGGGGGGAATTGGTTTGATGAAAGTAAAATAAAAAGAATAAAAAATAAAGGAAAGATGATTAAGGAATCATTCGCCGACACTGGAAAGAAACATAATAAAAGTACTTGTTTATTTCTTGTAGAATTTCCATTATCACCAACCGTAGAATAGCAATAAGCTCTGCTATCCCCGGAATTCCTGTTGCCACTGGATACGGAAGCGCTCGACTACCAGATTTTATCCATCTGAGCCACCATGAATAAGCTCTCAAGGTGTAACCCAAACGAATGCATTATGTTTTGTGAATTAGGTTGATCCTAGCATCATACGTATAAGCTCGGTCTGCTTACTAGTGTCATCTCTATACACAATTGCTTAACAGAATCCCTCTGTCAGCTTTTGCGATGTACTACTTGTGTATGGAATTGAGTGACTACTACACGTATCACCAACCCCAATACTAGTAGAAGAATTACTATCAGATTAATTCAAATAGACAATTGAATAACCCAATAGCAATCTTAGATACTAAAAATTAATAGAGACAATCGACAGGAGAATTAAACTCAAAATAAACTTGTAAAAAGAATTAAAATTCCATAAACCAGGATTTTGAAATCATACCTTAATCAGTAAAAGATTAGCTACATATAGATTTACTAAAGCCCATGAAAAATATATGAAAGAATAAAGAAGAAGATAGCTTGGTTTCCCCCTAAAGGGGTAAACCCTAAAATAGAATATAAAACCTCTCTTCTTTTCTCTTCTCTATATTTTTCTCTCTCCCCAAAGTTTTATTTTTGAGGCTCGGCTTCTCGGTTGTACGAGTTCAAGTTTATCAAAGAAATAGTGACACTTATCTGGTATTTCACGAAGTATTCTAACAAAACGAACACGGCTTCTGATTGGCTGGGACTGCGTGGAACCTATGTGACGCCAACATGTCTTCCTTTAAGGCTCAACTTGAATACTATAGGCTGCAGCGAATTTCCTCTTTCATACGCATTTCTTCGCATAAGAAATACTTCATACTGATCTTAAAAGTCTTATGCCGTATCTCTTATCTCCTCCATATCTTCCACTGGTTTCTCTGTCACGTTTGAGAATCCACATCTTATCAAACTCTAATATATCCATACCACCTGAAATCTCGAGTTTGAGACAACCTAAACTCTGCCCAATTCATTCTCGGTCCCGTAAGCACCATCGCATCCAACAGCCGCAGCATAACTCTTACAGACTGACTCAGGTCAATCACTTGAAGATCAATAGCAATCAGCAACCCTTCTATACCTGTATGTCTCGAGCTCTTCTCTATGCCATCTCGATCACTATCCAACACTAACCATCGGTAATGGCAGCAACACTTTCTTACTTTCTCGTCTCCCTGACTTCTCGACTAACCCACAACCACAATACATGTCCTTACCCCTAAATGGATATCAACTCTGTCCAACTCGAGTCAAGCTAACCAAACTCTGTACGTAGCCATAGCTCGATCTCTGATATCATTATTGTCAAGCTCGAGTTCCAACTTCGAAACGCCATTCTATCTGTTTTCTCAGCAGTCACTTCGATGGCAGCAAGCTCTTTGAGTTCCAATACTATGTCATCACTGTTATGCTATCAGTTGCAGCAGTCATCTTTCTCCACCGTGAACATCAAACCGCATCACAGCTCCATCTTCTCTGTGCTTTCTTCTCGAGTTCCACCTATGCCAGGATCATCATCAGCATCATCATTCTATCAACATCATCCTATGTTCTTGGTCTTCGAGAAGCAATGACAACAGCATGAACCAATTTTGTCATCACTGATTATCCCGTAGCTGTGATCTCCTAACGGCAGCAGCCATCATTACCGAGTACCATTATCCCTTTATCCTCCGTCCATTCTTGCTCATCACTGATTTCTGTGACAGAAACAACCACATACCCTCCATAAATCTTCATAACCACAGCAACAACACCAGTCGCCGGGAACGGAAGTTGAGTGCCGGACTGTCGTGTACATGACAAAGAAGGTAATGGTGGCCCTGAGAAAAAAACCAAGTACCTTTAGCAATATTTGAATTATGGATTCCCCCAGTAAATGTCTCGACTGCCTTTAGCAGTTCCTTTGAAACAGTTCACCCCTTAACAGAATGCCATCCCCTTAACGTACAGCAGGATGCCAATAGCATTCTCCCTTTACAATGACCGTTTTGCCCTTTTATGCTTCTAAGTTCTTGTTTTGCTCATAACTTCTTCATACGAACTCAGAAACTCCGTTCTTTCGCCGTTGACTTCGTCTTCCCGTCTACTACAAAATGATGACAAGAAATATTGTACTTGAACGAGTTCCAATTGGTCTTTGGACCTTCTCCACTTATAGCTAGCTTCTTTCATTGTACATTTAAGTGCAAATTCACTTCTTTTGGATGATTTACCTAGCATAACACAAATAAGAGAAAACAAGCGTAATATACAATAATTTGCAAGAAAACCAACAATTACTAGCATGGAATTGACACCAAATATATGTGAAATATGCACTTAACAACAAACACAAACTTATCAGGTTTAAGGTGTTTGCCTGCTCTGATACAAATTGAAAAAGCGGGGGTCTAACAACCACACCCAATATTTCGATTAGCAATTTGTATGGACAAACTCCAAGTTACTTTCTAGAGAATCTACTAGATAGTCAGACTCAATCAATAGAAAATATCTCAAGGAGTTATTATCTCAATCTCTCAATTTGATCTATACTCAAGCAAATAGAATCTGCGAGTCTTTATCAAAGAGAGATACCTTGGATGATACCAAATAACCAATATCCAAGTGTCAATCAATTTAAATCAACAACCAAAGAGGTTGGATATTCCAATTGATTGAACAACGCACAACCTGTATTATTTCGATTATATAACAAAATATAATGCGGAAAAGAAATAACACAGACACCAGAATTTTGTTAACGAGGAAACCGCAAATGCAGGAAAACCCCAGGACCTAGTCCAGATTAAACATACAATGTATTAAGCCACTACAGACACTAGCCTACTCCAAGCTAACTTCGGTCTGGACGGTAGTTGAACCCCAATCAATCTCACACTGATCCAAGGTATAATTATGCTCCTACACCTCTGATCCCAACATGATACTACACACTTGGTTCCCTTAGAAGATCTCACCCACAACCAAGAGTTGCTACGTCCTAAAGTCGAAGACTTTAATAAACAAATCTGTATCACACAGAAAAGTCTACAGTAATAGGTAAATCTGTCTCCCACGAATAAACCTACAAATTTTTTGTTCCGTCTTTTGATAAATCAAGGTGAACAGGAACCAATTGATAAAACCAGACTTATATTCCCGAAAAACAGCCCAGCTTCATCAATCACCTCACAATAAACTTAATCGACGCAGCGAAGAAGATTATTGAGGAATCACAAACGATGAGACGAAGTGTTTGTGCCTAATTTTATATCTTGCCTATCGGAGATAGAAATCTCAATCAAATTATTACAATTATACTCGTACGATAGAAATAGCAAGATCAGATCACACAACTACAAGAAAAGTAGTATTGGTCTGGCTTCACAATCCCAATGAAGTCTTTAAGTCATTAACCTGGTTTTAGAAGAATAAAACCAAAGGTTAAAGGAGAATCGACTCTAGCTTAGCAAACTAGTATCATACAAAATGTTTAGGGATTAGGTTTCCCAGTTGCTAGAGTTCTCCCTTATATAATCTTCAAATCAGCGTTTGCAATCAATGTTAGCTTAGTAACAAAGAATTCAATATTTACCGTTAGATGAAAACCTGATTAGATTCAAGCTAATATTTATCAACCGTTAGATAAAAAACATAGCTTGTTACACACACATGAAATGCATGTTTGTAGGATTGTGAAAACCGTACCCAAACTTGTACATTAGTTGGTTCAACAATAGTTAACCAAATGGTTAGCCATATGATAACTTTCATATCAACCATATTCTTCTTCACCATAACTAGTCCAAATGACTCAAATGAACTAGTTAGAGAGTTGTTCAATTGCAAGGAAATCTCATGTACTACACAAGAAACAATCGAAGCAAAAATAATGTGATTCACTCTAATCTATTCGTGAACTATAAAGCCACGGTTTGCAATAACATTCCTTAGTTTATTAAGATAAGTTCACAAACATCGTTTTTAGACATAAACTACTCAAGTTCGTGGACTTAAGTTCTCGGACGGAGTTCATAAACTCCAGCAGAAATTCTCAGGTTCGAGAACTACGCCAGTTCATGGACTAGGTTCACGGACTAATTTCGCGGATTGAAGTTCACTTGCTGCTCCGGTCTCACTTGATCAACAAAGTTCGCAAACTTTGGTTCAAGTAATAAGGACTTGTACATATATGTGTTTCCACAACAATGCTTATATCCTTCAATGGTTATAATTCCTAAACTCTCATTTCAATCATAGAAACATTCTCAGAGGGCGTTATATAGTTGTTATTCACAAACTATTTTTTGTCAGATTGATTCCAAAATGATTGAAACATAACATGACTTTCATCACTAGGTAAAGATGAACTTGGCTAAAGCGAATTATTTAACAACACATATTTCGAGAAATAGATAAGCGAGATATATTCAGCTCGAAATACCTTATGTGGTATAATCTTAGTCTATATAATAACATGACTTTTGTCTCAAGATATGAGATAGAGTAGATAGAATTTTGAGTGATAGATAAGTTCAAGTCTCCACATACCTTTTAGTCGATGAAGATCCACTGGTTCCTTGAGTAGTCCTTCGTATTGTATGATGATTTCCATGGAGTTCTTAAGCTCAACTACACTTTCTATCCTAGTCTGAAACATTAGTTATAGTAGACTAGAAATCAAGACTTTATAGTTTTGATCACTAACATTGACAAACATGCTTGAGATAGCAACGCATGCAAGTTCGACCAAGCAGTGCTCTAACACAAACTAAAGAAAATTAGAAGCGATCGTGGCACTGAATTTAAAGACACCAAAGTATTTGAATATTGTGACTCTCTGGGAATTATTCAACAATACTCACCACCTATTACTCCACAAGAATATGGTGTGGTAGAAAGGAAGAATAGAAATATTCAGGAAATGGCAAGGGTAATGCTCCATAACAAAAACTTACCGTTAAGGTTTTGGGGTGAGGCTGTCTTTACGACTTGCTACCTAATCAATCGTGTTTATTTACGGTTAAAGACCTTAAACACTCCCTATGAGTTTTGGTATGGTAAGAAACCCAAACTTACACTATCTCAGAGTGCTTGGCAGTAAATGCTACATTCTAAAAGACCGTGAACAGAAAGGGAAATTTGATTCAAAAAGCGATAAAGGTATTTTTCTTGGCTATACATATGACAGTCATGGTTTTCGAGTGTTTAACCTCAGAACCCAAGTCATGATGGAATATGAAAATGTTATCATTGATGATCTAAGTAATTTTATTCATGATAACTCTCCTGCTGAATTGCCTCCAACCGAGACAATTGAGAGAATCAAAGAAACTTCAGAATCAGTAGAAGTTGTCCCAACAGTTGTTGATCCTGGTATCTCTAGTAATGAGGAAAAAAGGTCTAGTCAGGCTATTCATGTTGAAAAAGATCGTGATCCTCCAAGGCATCTCTGGGTTCAAAGTAATCATGATACTAACAATGTCATTGGAGGTAGGGAGTCTACTGCTAAGACGAGAGGAAAACTTCAAAATATTTGCAATTTTGGTTGTTATCTATTGCAAGTAGAGCTAAGGAATATTGATGAAGCTCTTAGTGATCCCCATCGGGTGAATGCAATGCATGAAGAGTTAAATCAATTTTAAATACAAGATTTATGGAAACTCGTACCTTTTTCTCCCAGTATCAATATTGTTGGTACTAGATGGATATTTAAGAAAAAGTCTGATGAGTTCGACACCATAGTCAGGAACAAAGCTAGACTTGTGGCTCATGGATATTCACAGATTGAAGGAATCGACTTTGACGAAACCTTTACTCTTGTTGCACGCCTTGATTCCATTCAACTGTTATTAGCTCATGCTTGTTTTCTTAAGGTTAAGATGTTTCAAATGGACATCAAATCCACTTTCCTAAACAGAAACTTAAAGGGAAAAGTCTATATCACTCAACCAAAGGGATTTGAAAACCTTGATTTCCTTGATCATGTACTCAAGCTTAACAAGGAATTATACGGGTTAAAACAAGCTCCTCGTGCCTGGTTCGAAAAACTTATTACATCTCTTCTTAGGAAAGGTTTTTAGAGAAGTGGAGCTGATAAAACGTTGTTTACCAAATGGAGTGGGAAAGATATTATGATTGCTCAAGTTTATGTTGATGATATCATCTATTTTTCAAGTCTCTCTTGGTAAGGAGTTTGAAATGAGCAATGTTTGTGAACTAAAATTCTTTTTGGATTTACAAATTCAACAACACAAAGATAGAATTTACTTATCTCAAGAAAATACACGAAAGATCTTGTTTCAAGATTCGGCCTTGATAAGTCAACTCCAAAACTAACTCATATGCCTACCACTAGTAAACTACATCGAGATGAGAAAATGTGGGTCAAAAACTTTATCGATCTATCATTGGAAGTCTTTTATATCTCACAGCCACGAGACCTGATATTGCTTTTAGTGTTGGTTGTTGTGCTAGGTTTTAGGCCAATCCAAAGGAATCTCATCTTGCAGCTGCAAAAAGGATCATACGTTACATTAATCACACTGCCGGGTATGGTCTTTCCTACACTTTTGATACTAACACTGATCTTACTTCCTATTCAGATGTTGATTGGGAAGGATGTGTAGAAGACAGAAAGAGTACATTAGGGGGTTTCTATTATGTAGGATTGAATCTTGTAGCTTGGCATAGCAAGAAACAAAATTCACAATCTCTCTCAATATGTGAAGCAGAATATATTGCTGAGGCTCATGTTTTACTCAGCTTCTATGACTGGAATAAATGTTTGTTGATTATGGAATTGACTCTGGAATAATGAAGATATTTTGTGATAACTCAAATGCGATTCGTATAACTGATAATCCTATTGATCACTCGGGAACTAAGCACATTGACATAAGGTATCATTTTATTAGAGATCTTTATGAAAATGGTATCATTAATATGGAATTTGTGCCTCCCGAACAACAATTGGCTGATATTCTCACCAAAATATTAGACAATGCTACATTTCAACACTTACGGCAGGTTATTGGTGTTGTTCTGGTTCATTAATCTTCCATAACTCTTTCCCCTGCGCTTATCTCGATCTATTGGGAAATTGAGTTTGGAATTTCTAAAGTAGTTTTGCTTTAATTTTGTATTTGTTTCTAGTAGATGTGTTTCTGTTAAGTATCCTAGTGGTCTTTGAAAATCCTTCTTTTCTCGTAACAGAAAGGTCGCTCTTGTTTTTCTTTCGGGAATGACATTTTACGGGGGAGAGTTCTTTTGAACTTGTGCTTAATTGCTAAATATATATGGGGAGTGCGGCTGTGGAATATTGTAGGGGTTATCTTGTATGTTTATAAACTCCTTGATGAATGCATTTATCTTTGGCTATATGATTGCATCTAAATAAGTTAGTATATTATTCTCTTTTGGTCATGAAGTATCTCTATGAAAATTTCATGAGGATCCCACTAAGGAGAGCTTGTGTAACTTCATCAACAAAAGGTATATGGAAACTAAAACTCATCTATCACTTGGAAAGTCTATTTATAATATCTCTCCTATATTGAGACATAAGTCGTGTTACGATATAGTCTTCAATTATACACATTTAAGATTTCGAACTGATTTTAACTCGCTTACATATTTCTCAGAATATGTGTTGGCAAGCTTTTGCTTCGACCAAGTTCATCTTATATTCTTGACGCAAGTCAAAAGATGATCATGTGAAAATTGCTGAGTAACATCTTACATGGTTTGTGTGACATAATCATTTGGTGTAGACTTGGAATGTTTCGTTATGATTATTTCAATAACTTGAGAATTGCTTTGATGTTAATAGTGTGTGAAAACGTCTATTGTCATCCTCTAAGAAAGTTTCAATGATTGAAATAAGAGTTTAGCATACTTAACCATTATTGGATATGACATGTTGTGTACTCTTGCACATATGTAATCCATGTCCTGGAACCATAGTATGTGTACCCGTATGCGTACCTGTTGGCTTGAGAAATCTAGGAACCTAAGTATGCGCACCCGTTCACGAACTGGCATAAGGTTCATGTCCGAATATTTCTGCTGGGATTGGAAGTATTCGTACCCGTTTACATACAAGCGACACCCAATCTTAGTTCAGGTATTTCAAGTATGCGTACCCGTTTGCATACTTGAAGGTTAAAGTTCTAAAATCGGTTGTGTACATGAACTTAAACATTTATTTAATAAGGAATACAATCTTAGCAAGTGGTGGCTATAATGTTCATGAATTGATTCAAGTGAATCAAAATGATTTTTCTTCAATTGTGTTCTTGTATACTTCTATGAGAATATGGCAATTGAACAACTCTTTAACTAGTTTCATTTGAGTCATTGAACTAGTTATGGTTAAGATGAAAAAGGTTGATATGAGAGTGTTCATATTGCTAGCTTCGGTTAACTATTATTGAGCCAACATGGTGTACACGTTTAGGTACGGTTACATAAACCTAAATGAGGGTACATTGTATTTGTGTGTAACAAGCTATGTTTGATCTAATGGTTGAAAGATATTATCTTGGTTGAATCAAGTTTTTCATCTAAGGGTGAATATTGAATGCTTTATTACCAAGGTAACTTAGATTGCAAACCTTGATTTGAAAACTATATAAGAGAGAACTCTAGCAACTGGGAAACCTAGTCCCCACACTTCTGTGTGCTACTAGTTTCATATCTAGAGTTGATTCTCCTTTAACCTTAGGTTTCTCATGAGACCCTGTAGGTTAACGACTTAAAGACTTCATTGGGATTTTGAAGCCAGACCCAACTATTTTCTCTATAGTTGCGTGATCTGATCTTACTGTTTCTATCATGATTGAGTGCAATCGTAAGATTATCTTGATATTTATATCTCTGATAGGCAAGATAGAAAAGTAATCACACACACCTTCATCTCATCATTTGTGATTCCACAATATCTTGTTTCGTTAATCGATTAAGTTTACTGTGAGGTGATTAATAATACTAGACTGTTCTTCAAGAATATAAGACCGGTTTATCAATTGGTTCCTATTCACCTTGATTTATTAAAAGACGAAACAAAACTCATAGGTATTTATGTGGGATACAAATTTATCTATTCCAATAGACTTTTCTGTGTGAGACAGATTTGTTTATCAAGTCTTCAACCTTGGGTCATAGCAACTCTTGGTTGTGGGTGAGATCATCAAAGGGAATCAAGTGCAAAGTATCCTGATGGGATCAGAGATGTAAGGAATGCAGCTATACATTGAATCAGTGTGAGATTGATTAGGGTTCAACTAAAGTCCAGTCCAAAGTTCATTGGTAGTAGGCTAGTGTCTGTAGCGGCTTAAAACAGTGTGGTGTTCAAAGATGGACTAGGTCTGGGGGTTTTCTGCATTTGCGGTTTTCCTCGTTAACAAAATTCTGGTGTGCGTGTTATTTCTTTTCCGCATTATATTTTGTTATATAATTGAAATATCACAGGTTATGCGTTGTATCGATCAATTAGGAAATCCAACCTTTGGTTGTTGATTGAAATTGATTGATCCTTGAACATTGGTCTTTGGTACCGTTCAAGTTACTTCTCTTATATTTAATCGGGCTTGCAAATTTCTATTTATTGATTGCAGATTGAATTGAGAGATAGAGATATAAACTCTTGTATGTACTTTTCTCTAGATTGAGTATGAATGTCTAGTTGATTCTCTAGAAAGTATATTCGAGTAAGTCCTATCAGATTGCCAAACGAATTATTGGGTGTGGTTTTTGTACCCCGTATTTTCTCAACTTACCACATAACAAAAGTATAAAGCTTTGAAAGCTATGGACGATGCATATTGCATGCATCATTGGCATTTGAGTCATTTCTAGGCATAGTGCATTCCTTGAACTTACGTATAGCAGTCCATTATGGATTATTTTTAGCTTCTTTACATAACTTAGGCATTGCTGAAAGCATGCACTAGTATTTATCATTCCAAGAGGTGCATCAATCAGGCTCATGCCGTACTTTCCTTAGGTTTATGCAAGGTCAGTTAACTTGCATATTGATGTAGCTTACTTTCCTGACCATGCTCAATGCGTCATTGATAAATTCCTACGTCGAACACCTTGATAGGAAGTATGAGCATTGTTAGAGCATAGCTCGGTTGAACCCACCAAGCGTTAGTATGTCAAGTTTGGTTGTCACATTTTAGTGAATCAAAACTCAATTAAAGAGTTGCTTGATTATGTACTAGAGACAACTTCGTATAGGTTAGGATAGAAAGATTAGGATTATGAGACATACAAGTATTACTCGAAGACTTGAAGAATGTGAAGAAGTAATGAGCTACATCGATGACATCATCCTTCCTCTTGAGGTTAGTAAAACTGTGACTTGAACTGTTTCATTCCTAACGTATCTTTCAAGTCGTGATATATTGTAAACATAACTGCGAAGATGTGAATGATTATACTCTAGTATACATAGTGTTAAGCAATCAGAATACGTAGTATAACGCTTATCTTTTGAACTTCGTATATAAGACATCGGCATAATCGTATGAATGCTATTGTGATTATGTGTATGGGTATGGTGAAGATTTCGTCCTAGGAAACAATGTTGACATTCGTTTAAAGGAAGTACATTCATAAATTTGTTTTATGAATCGAAAGGGAAATCGCTAGGCTTATTGGTATTGTTATTCATTGCATATATTTGGATTATCAATATGTGTGAGTTAGTAGAACCGATCATAAATCTTGGTAAAACTAGTCACAATGACTGACTTATGTATTGGTATGACTTTTATTAGTGCAACCGATCCTAAGTAATCACCTAAGATGGTATGATCGATATTTGTAATTGGTGTGACCAATCCTAGTAATTGGTTGTTTATGGGTGAAAACTACTTCTTCTGGTTTTGGTAATTTGGGGTGTGTGGATGAAAAGTGAATCTAAACCCTAAACAAATGCACTGCGCGATGAGTGCTTTTAATTCGAGAGATCAATCTATACAATTCTGGCCTAAACCAAGAAATGGTCGTTCCAGACTTGTTTCGGTCACATAGTGAAGGAGATGGGGTTAATCTTAGGGAGGGAAGCGAAGAGGTGTTGATATTGTGAAGGTGTAGGCCTTCTTATGACTTGTAACAGAAAGGTGAGCAGGCTTACAATTAATGCAAACAGGCTCTGGGTGTTTGAATACGTGTTGTATTAACACTTGGTTTCTGTGTTGTGCTCTCTTGTTTGGAATTAGGGAAGAGAACCTATTTATACAAGTCATTTGAGCCTTATTCACGTCTCTCGTAGGGAGTGGAGGAAGTGGAGTAATGGAGTAATGGAGTGGTGTGTTAGTGTCACACGATCAATCTTGCCCATTTCTCGCATCATCACTAACTGTCCATGTCTTCCTGACACGTTCTTGTGATGGCGCGTTGCACGCTGCACTCGGTAAACCGCCATACCAATACCCTAGTATGTATCCCCCAGTTTGTGACATGATTGATGTCTTGAGTGTGTGGATCATGGGACCCACAGAAGGTAGCATGTAATGCTAGTTAAATAACTAAGTTATTTAGGAAGTCGATACTTGTAAAGTATCGTGTGTATTCTATGCATGTCATGCATCGAATGTATTCGGCATATATAAAGTACCGTTGTTGAGCATCATGCCCTACCTACTTCACGTGAGGGTTTGGAGGCTGCGCTAGCAAATCCTCCCTTAACCGACTACATGGTGTGGTAGAGTGGCAGACGGTGATACTTCACGGGTCGCCTAACTATTATCCTAGGCCGTCCGTCCGAGCTAGCGAAGTTGGACGGACGAGATGATCTGTGAACCTCAGATTAGGGTTTAAGAGGTGCGCGAGTGTACTCCTTCAGCTTGGTCGAATCCAAGCATGGGAGGTGTTTCATGGAATACCTATCAGGCATGCGGGTAGACGGCATGCTGATGTCCATGCCCATGCTTCACTGTCCATGCCCATGCTTCACTTTCCCACGAAGGTTTGATCTAGGCCACTCAAATTTATCGGTGAAGTTGAGTAGCTGAGATCGATTTGCGACAGAAATCATATGCCGCAAAGGATTCTTAAAGGGGCGTGGTATGACACCTTCAAGGCACGCATTTCGAGACGACCAAGCTTGGTCGGTCTCTTCCGTTTGGTACATTGTGCAGGTGGTAGGATGGTATTCACGCCGATACCTGACTGTCCTATGGAAACGCGATTTAAGCCACACAATTTGTATGGCAAAGTTGAGTGGTCGAGATCAATTTATGATTTAGGAATCATGACCATGCCAGTTTGGGCGCACAGAACGAGGCGCCTGACCAAGGCTGGCTTTGACCGATCGGTCGGTCATGAAGTCGGGCCCGCGGTGGTCATGCTAGCATGTTCGGCCTTCCCTAATGTTTTATCTTTGCTTTCCATTCAAGCCTGCGAAGATGGATGCTTGAGTTGATTTTGCGACACATAGGTGATGCCGCAATCCCCAATTAGGGTTTTGCCGGCCGTGCATCATTTGGTGCGCACGAATTGGGACAACCAATCATGGTTGGTCCTGACCGATTGGTCATGTGTGTAGGCGGGCCCACAGTGATCGTGTTGACATGATCTGGGCCCTTTGAATCTACATCTACACCCTCCTTCTATGCCTGCGAAGATGGATGATTGAGATTGTTTTGCAACACATGTAATGTGCTGCAAACCCTAATTTAGGGTTTTTGTCCATTCCTCTTGGTTTGGACGGTTTGGCAAGCTATGCCGCCCCTTTTAGGAGGCCGATCGCGCGGGGTTCGCGTTTGGTCGGCAGTGAATGTTCCAATACCTGCCTGGGGGTATTGGATTCGATCTCGAACATCCAATCATGCCTGCGAAGTTGGATGACCGTGATCGTTTCTAGACTATTACAGACAGTCTAAACGCTCAATCGGGCTAGTATAACACACCGAGAGTTACATGCTCAATCGGGATAGTATAACACACCGAGAGTTATAGTCTGTACGGGCATTTCGTGCATGCCTCACTGTTGGTACTTGGATATTCATGCTACTCTGCTGCGAGTAACAATCAGTCATCATGCCGCACCAACAATGAGAGTTCTGCTAGGAACAGCACAGGAAATACAAGGCCTTCTATGCATTAATCAATAGTTCTATTGTAGGGTAGGCATGAGATGGTGACGCATGAAACGTAAAAAGGGCGAGATTAAGGAAGTTTACCTGGAGGGACTCGAGCCGGTCACGTTGGGAAATCATCCACGTGAGCAAGTTGGGCGCGATTACTGGCCTTGGCGGGACCAGTTTCCTCCTTTGGTTATTTGAGCCAAAACCGGAATCCTTCTTCCATTAGGATTCTCCAATTTCTCATGTATAAAAGGGTGTTAACCCTTGTATTTTCTCCTACTTCCTCTTCCGCTCGCTTCCCCTCCTCTTTTTTTTGTTCGACCACCTTGAATGGCTGCTGAGCCTTGCCGATGTTGCCGTTCACTCCGCTGCTACTGACGTTCGCCGTTGTTGTTGCTGCTGACGTTCGCAGGCACTACCGTTGATTGTTGATGCTGCTGCCACTTGTCGTTGCTGTCCCGACGTCGTTTATATGCCCACGACAAGGTGAGTGCTTCACGATCTCCTTGATGCTTTTTTTTTTTTTTTTTTTTGAACGTAAACCCTAGTTTTAGGTAAACCTTTTACTCTTTTCCATCGTTGCATGTAAAACTTAGAGCCTTAGGTTGTACTTTGAAAACTCATGAACGAACTCATTTGCTCTTTCGCCCATAAACAAAACCGTGCATGCAATCTTAAACAAAACGTGAGACCTGCCATATACGCCTGATTGAACGTGGGCCCCACCACGTGCACCTGATCGACTAGCCTTGTCACTTTATCCAATGCCAGGCTTGTCATGACCCAATGCCAGCTTATTTTACCGATATGAGATTAGTCTTGCATGACCCAATACCTGCTTGGACGAATCGTGGGCCCCACCTGTGCCTGATCGAACATGGACATGTTGCGTGCCTGCTTCACTCGAATGTGAACGTGGGGTGACTCACATATGTATTTTTTATATAACGGCTGACCTGCTTATCCCTTAACACGAAGTAATGACTCCTTCCTTCTGCACTTTATTATAGTTGTTGGAAAATGAACAAAGAGGCTCTTGTTGAGATGTCATCTGGGGATGTCGCTGTTGCAAAATCGGGAGGTGTTGATAACTCCAGAGACATGCCGAATATATATGATGAACTATTCACCATTCCCTTCCCAAGCGTTAGGAAACATCTTGTCCACAAGATAGTACTGCTTTCAAACACAGAAGGTGAAGAGACTGCTGCGTCATCTTCTCCAGCATTCGTAATGAGATTATGTCTTCGAAAAAATGAATATTCGCCTTCCCTTATTGACTTCAAGGTTTGCCACACTCCACTGAGCTCTTATGAGGGATGGATGAGACATATGTTGAGCAATGATACCATCAAGGACAACTTGACCAAGGCACAGATCATTGAAGCTGTTATAGCGTCTGCTTCTCTTCACATTAAGAAAGATACTGTGGGTTTGATTAATTTCATTTCGCGATGGCGTCCTTCCACACACATGGCCATTTGTATATGGGGAGAAATGACTATTACCCTGGAAAGTGTAGCCGTGCTGATGAATCTTCCGATTGCTGGGAACTTTCACTATACGTTATCTGAAGAAGAGAAGGCAACCCCCAAGGATATACTTAAAAAGGCTGGAGAGTATGACCAACAGAAAAGCGATGTAAGATGCTTCTATACTTGGTGGGTATCTGAGTGTTCTCATTCAAAACCGAAGCCAGGTCAAAAACTGGATGATGAACTTTGCGTGGTTGCGTATCTATCCTTGTGGTTATCTCGGTACATCTTCGATGATGGTTCTGGGAAGAAGACTATAAGACACGACCTCGTCATATTTGCTATAAAACTGGTAAAAGGTGTGGTTTTTCCTTTGGGCACTTTGTTCCTTGGATCACTGTACTATCATATGGATGCTTTGGAGGTAGACATGTATGCTTCCAAGGGATATAAAAAGGTAGAAACGCACATCCACATCGCTTTCCTCCAAGCGTTCTTGTGGGAACATTTCAAAGGTTATGCTTCTATCCCTGCAACTCCGCTCCCTGGTTTGTATGGTGGTTCAAGGATTCTTCGTTGGCAAAACAGGCGTCCAAAACCCGGGTTAAGATTTGTTGATTTTCTTGATAACGTGTATGCCATAGACTTCCGCCCATGGGGGCTGGTCCATTCTTCAGTGATTCAACCGGAAACTTCCACCATTGCTTCTAACATTGTGTTGCACACTGAGGGAAGAAACATGAGTCATGGAGAAGCCATCTACCTTCGAAGTTGTATACCAGGATATATTCCAACTTTCTTCGATGAGCTCCTCTCTGCGGTTTTTTATAATATCGACAGAGCCGCTCGCCAAATGGGATTCGACCAGGGTGTTCCCTTCCATCTTTCGCGAATGCCTTTGCGAGAAATCGTCCCATCCATTCTCAATGCTGACATATTCACACCAGAGCAGAGCCTTCCATTTTTGCCCATTGGAAGAAAACCGATGGCAACTGATAAGTACAAGGAATTTTGGAGAAAGCAACTATTAGCTTTCCAGACGTTCTCAGAAGAAATTGAGACAGCTCCTCGTGACATGCCATCTCCTGAGATCCTGAAGCAGCACAAGTGGTTGAAGCCACTTCTGGGTAAACGATATAGAGCTAATTCTACTGATAACTGCAGTCCCCAAGCCAAGAAGCAAGCGTACGGCCCCGTGATCCTCAATTCCTCTAATATGTAGGTATTTTGAACATCTTCGATCTTTTGATTTCATTTTTCTTAAGTAACTTCCACCAACGATGATTTTTGTTCATGATCAGGGAATTCCGAAAGAAAATGCTTTCGCAAGACTGTAACGTAACCATAGTGAGAAGTCTGGAGACACTGATCGGCATATCGAGAAGTCCGGTGATACTGAAACCTTTGTAGAAGATAACGAGGATGATGGAGGTTCAGTCCATGATGAAGGAAGCATCTCCGCGCGTAATGAGAAGCCTGATCAATATGGCGAGCCAGGAGACAAGACTATGAAAGATGTCAACCTCGAGATTGGGAGAAATGACGATGTAGAAGCTTCTAGAAACACCACATCCGTGATGGTTGTAGACGCTACCCCTTCTAAAGAGCTTCCCGTGACTTCTAACGCGTTGGTCATGTACTCCAGTGCTGGTGTCACCTTTGATCCTTCTTTTGACGTTCCTTTCACAGATCATGTGCTAGTTGGAGGGTTCAGCGTGCCAGGTAAGTACGAAGAGTTATATACCAAAATATGGAAGAAGTATGGTCACATCGCCACTACCAAGAATCTTACGAGTCGTCTTGCATTAATCAAACGTTTCAAAGAAGCTTTATCTTCTATCCACGACATGGGCATCGTGACTGGGCGCACCGCTTCTGAAGAAGTAATCGAAAACTCGGAGTTTTACCGTGACGTGTTCGTGAAGTATGAGTTTAATTCCTCCTAGTTCTGTGAAGGGCTCGCTAAAATCCAGAAGCTGCAAGATGAAACGCGTGAATTCCCTTATGTAGACAACATCTCTTGCCAGGAAGAAAAGGTTGAAAGGCTGTCTCATGAGTTGAAGTTGGAACAGGCTCTTCTCCAGAAGATGAAAGCCGCATATGCATAGAATTATGAGTTGTTACTGAAGGACTTCCCTTGAACAGTGTATGCCGTCTATTTATGATTTTTCTTCTTTTTTCGTTTTTAAGAGTTGAGTGATGTGAGGGTTTCCTTTCACAATCTTGATTTTAGGTTTTGAATTGGTAGGTGATTGGATCTTTAAACCGGTTTATTTTGAGATGGTTCTTTGTGAATGATTTTTTGAGAGAGATTATTCTGAATGAAATTTGCATTCTGGTTATGAGCAATGTGGCTAATACAACAATATTTATATGGATTTGTGAATATCTTGCTAGCATGAAAGGAGACAAATGTAGCGTTTGACCATCGAATATTTCTCATGCGGGATGCCAAGTCCCCAGTAAACTCTAAAACCATCTCGTAAAAATTGCGTGATAAAACTTACTTGCTTTTGGAATTCCATCGGTATGAGTTTAGATCTCCCCTAGTTCTTACTTCGAGAAATTGCATGCATTAATCTTCGGAGACATGCGGCAAATCTTCGGAACTTAGCTTCTCTTGGAAAATGCTCTTTAGGGCATTGCATTCACTGGTGGGATGGTGGAGAAAACGATGATAGTGACAATATCTCGGATCCATCACCTCCTGATCAGTTAGTTGTCGACATACATGAGGCAGTTGGACTTCTCCGTCTTGTACCCACATCTCCAATAAATCCAGAACCTTATTCATTAAAAATGGGAAATGCGGGTATGTTGATCCAGGTTTTTCTTGCTTTGACGGACGTTGCTGTGATATCTCTTGATGACTTTGATATGAAGAACGTCTTGGAGTCGGGACGTATGCCAATGTATACGCGGCTCACTTGGGTGGCCGCCTTCGCTGAGGCGCTGCTTTCAAATGTCTCGTGTCAAAGAGAGCATCATCGTCAGTTGGTTGAGCCAGGTATCTCCAGCACATGTGCTCATGTGACTCTTGGATGACTTCCCCCTCTTCAGGTAGTTCTTCGCTTAGTTGAAAAGTGGCGTTAGATTGGGCAGCCTTTTGTGCTTCGGCAAGGGTCTTGGGGTATAAATCTTCCAGCAGGGTTTCATAGGATGGCCCCCTTATTTTGTTTGATAAAGGCTGTGGCATTCCTGACACGTCATTTCCCTTGTAGAGTTGCTTTGAATCTCCTTCGTTGGCCGGATTATGATGTTCGTCTCCCCATGGCCTCCTGGTACGGCCATGTGTTCCTTATGTGTCCCGATTGGAAGAAACACAATTTATATATAGAGATTCTACTACGTCATCATTCATGATACTCTCCGGGTAGGCATCTGCAGAACCGTATCGTAATTAAACTGCTATATCATTCAGAAGACGGAACGTTTTTCTCTGCCTTCTAGTGATACCAATTTTTTTTTGATAGGACGTCTTCTAGCGTTCTTGATATATTCTCCATGAGGTTTGGATTATTCTTGGTCCCCTGATAACTCGGCTGAGGAGAATACATCGTAAGACAGAAACCGGGTTTTTCAATTGAAAGAAATGAACAGGTTAACGATTGAAATGGATCTAAGATCTATCCCCTTGAATTTGAGAAAATCGAATCGGGTATTGAAATATGAAATTGGGAATTGGAAATTGATATTGTAACCGAGAGATTAATCTCCCACTGTGGTCACCAATTTTTTATGGGTGAAAACTACTTATGCTGGTTTTGGCTATTTGGGATGTGTGGATGAGAAGTGAATCTAAACCCTAAACAAATGCACTGCGCGATGAGTGCTTTTAATTCGAGAGATCAATCTATATAATTCTGGCCTAAACCAAGAAATGGCCGTTCCATACTTGTTTTGGTCACAAAGTGAAGGAGATGGGGTTGATCTTAGGGAGGGAAGCGAAGAAGGTGTTGAGATTGTGAAGGTGTAGGCTTGCTTATGACTTGTAACAGAAATGTGAGCAGGTTTACGATTAATGCAAGTAGGCTCTGGGTGTTTGAATACGTGATGTATTAACACTTGGTTTCTGTGTTGTGCACTCTTGTTTGTAATTAGGGAGGAGAACCTATTTATATAAGTCATTTGAGCATTATTCACGTCTCTCGTAGGGAGTGGAGGAAGTGGGGTAATGGAGTAATGGAGTGGTGTGTTAGTGTCACATGATCAATCTTGCCCACTTCTCCCATCATCACTAACCGTCCATGTCTTCCTGACACGTTCTTGTGATGGCGTGTTGCACACTGCACTCTGTAAACCGCCAGACCAATACCCCAGTATGTATCCCCCAGTTTGTGACATGATTGATGTCTTGAGAAGATGGACGCTTGAGATGATTTTCCGACACATAGATGATGCCGCAAGCCCCAATTAGGATTTTTACGGCCATGCATCATGCTTGGTTTGGTGCGCATGAATTGGGACAACCAATCATGGTTGGTCCTGACCGATTGGTCATGTGTGTAGGCGGTCCCACAGTGATCATGTTGACATGCTCTGGGCCCTTTGAATCTACATCTACACCCTCCATCTATGCCTACGAAGATGGATGGTTGAAATCGTTTTGCGACACATGTAATGTGATGCAAACCCTAATTTAGGGTTTTTTGTCCATTCCGCTTGATTTGGACGGTTTGGCTATCTATGCCGCCCCTTTTAGGAGGCCGATCGCATGGGGTCCGCGTTTGGTCGGCAGTGAATGTTCCAATACCTGCCTGGGGGTATTGGATTCGATCCAGATCATCCAATCATGCCTGCGAAGTTGGATGACCGTGATCATTTCTAGACTATTACGGACAGTCTAGACGCTCAATCGGGCTAGTATAACACACCGAGATTTACATACTCAATCGGGCTAGTATAACACACCGAGAGTTACATGCTCAATTGGGCTAGTATAACACATCGAGAGTTATAGCATGTACGGATATTTCGTGCATGCCTCACTATTTGTACTTGGATATTCATGCTACTCTGCTGCGAGTAACAATCAGTCATCATGTCGCACCAATAATGAGAGTTCTGCTAGGAACAGCACATGAAATACAAGGCCTTCTACGCATTAATCAATAATGCTAAAATTCACAGAATATTCGGGGGATTATTGCTACGTACATGCTCCATTCTAGGTGAATTAATTAAGTGAAGAAGTATTCATCACTTATAAAATAATATCATCCTCTTCTGGGTGTTTACACAAAAATTGGTTTTACAACTTTAGCCTTGAACTAAAATCCACCATCAACATTGGTGTAACCGATCCTAGTAATTGGTGTGACCGATCACAAAAGAGTGTGCAATCGATCCTTGTAATTGTTCAAACCAGTCCTAGTAATTGGTGTAAGCGATCCTGGTAACTGGTATGATCGATCACAAGTAATACCATGAGAATATGGTAACTGGTCCTGGGAATTGATGTAACCGATCCTGGTAACTGATGTAACCGGTCCCAGTAACCATATTAAGGTAGAACCGATCCTTGTGTTTGGTAGAACCATAAACCCATGATTAGTATATTGATATTTGATCAATCACATAATTCTTGGAAATCAGATGAACCAGTTCTAAACTTGTTTGGAAGTGTGGTATAATCGGTTCCAAGATTGTAAATATGAAAAAGGATTTACAAATAAATAAGATGTCAACATACTTTGAACATGCTCAGTAACTCTTATCTTTTATTGTTCAAAGATATTCCTTAATAACTCAAGGATATCCCAGACCAAAATATGAGGAGAATCTTTTAATTAAGATTGTTGATTTTATATGCTTTTATTTACCAGCAATTAAAATGCATATCTCAAAAATTGGTAATGTGCATTTACTAATTGGAGATTTTCTAGTAGGATTTCGGTTATATTTATACAGAGCATTTCTAGGAATTATGAAAACCGATTTGGGAATATATTGCATATCTTAAGAATATTTCGGTTTTGGAAATTCCTTGGTGTCCAGGCTTCCTTGTTCTATAAATACCCAAGTTTTCATTTCGAGCAAACTATCTTAAGAGCCAGCAAAACTACCTTGTTGTGTTTTTACTGGTGGATCCATCTACTCGGAAAGGAAAGTACCCTAATTAGGCGAAATCTCTTATGACCGCTCGTTTAAAGACTACTGTGGGATCAATAAGCTCTACGAGTACCATTGGTGGGAAACTAGATAATTATAGTATTATTAGTTTTCGATTTGATTTGATTGACTAACGGTTGTTGAACTTTTATTGAACCTAGTTTGTTTATTCTTGAGAATCTTCTCTTCTGATATAAGATTCACCCAAACTAGATCGAAGTGTCAATATGATCTTTAGAACTGTTTGTAGATCTAAAACATCTTGTAATAATCCATTGTTAACATATGCGTCTTTTGCTAGAGTTCTCCCTTATATAGTCTTTCAAATCAGGGTTTGCAATCAATGTTAGCTTAGTAACAAAGCATTCAATATTCACCGTTAGATGAAAACCTGATTAGATACAAGCTAATATCTCTCAACCGTTAGATCAAAAAGTTAGCTTGCCATACACACATGTACTTGAAGATTTTGGGTTTGTGTAACCGTACCCAAACGTATACAATAGTTGGTTCAATATTAGTCAACCAAATGGTTAGCCAAATGATAACTTTCATATCAACCATATTCTTCTTCACCGTACCTAGTCCAAATGACTCAAATGAACTAGTTAGAGAGTTGTTCAATTTCTATGAGATCTTATGTACTACACAAGACACAATTGAAGCAAAAGCGATGTGATTCACTCGAATCGATTCATGAACTATAAAGCCACGGTTTGCAATAACATTTCTTAGATAATTTAAATATGTTCATGAACATCGTTTTTAGACATAACCACTCAAGTTCGCGGACTGGGTTCGAGGACTCACATAACCGGTTGGAGTTCACAAACTCCAATAGAAATTATCGGGTTCGAGAACTTCCGTCAGTTCGCGGAATGAAACCGAGCTACAACTCCAGCAGAAATTCTCTGGTTCGAGAACTACGCACGTTCGCGTACTGGGTTGACTGCTCAAGTTCCGGTTTTTACTTGATCAACAAAGTTTGCAAACTTCGGTTCAAGTGCTAAGGACTTATACATATATATGTTACCAAAACAATGTTTATATCCCCCAATGGTTATATTGTCTAAACTCTCATTTCAATCATTGAAACATTCTCAGAGGACGTCATATAGTTGTTATTCACAAACTAGTTTTCGTCAGAGAAATTTCCAAAGTGATTGAAACATAACATGACTTTCGTCACTAGGAAAAGATGAACTTGGCTAAAGTGAAAGATTTACCCACACATATTTCAAGAAATAGATAAGCGAGATATACTCAGCTCAAAATGTCACATGCGCATATCTTTAGTCTATATAGTAAAACGACTTTTGTCTCAAGATAGGAGATAGAGTCGATATACTTTTGAGTGATAGATAAGTTCAAGTCTCCACATACCTTTTAGTCGATGAAGATCCATTGGTTCCTTGAGTAGTCCTTCGTCTTGTATGATGATTTCCATGGAGTTCTTGAGCTCAACTACACTTTCTATCCTGGTCCGAGACCTTAGCTATAGTAGACTAAAAATCAAGACTTTATAGTTTTGATCACTAATATTGACAAACATGCTTGAGATAGCAACGCATGCGAGTTCAACCGAGCAGTGCTCTAACACGATTCCTATGTTGACAGCGCCAGGTCTAATGATCATACAAATAATTCATTTAATGATACCTTAAAAAGTTGGATGGCTTGGTTACGCGACGAGGTAATATACTAGCTTCCATTCTGGTTTATAGTAAAACAAATTGTGGTCTTGGTAAAGTAACTGACTTGCACATTACAACTTGCAGCTGTCACTACAAGAAATCATGGAATTTGTAACGTCGAAAAAACGTTACTATATATTTATTGTAACGTCAAAAAAACCTTGGAAAAGTGCCGCTATTATTAGTGTTACAATAATTTATCAATGGTTGATTTCGTTACGATAAAAATTTATTAAATAACGGTTGCATTCGTTGGAATAAATACACCAACGATTATTGTGCATATCATAACGGTTATCATGTAACAGTTCGGTGTAACAGATACTATAACGGCGACGTTGTGTGTAACGGTTGACTTATTTCCACATGTCCTTCCTTGTAACAGTTACAACGACGATTTTAATCATTGCTTAGTTGATTGTAACGTATTGGATTTAACAGTTATTGTAACGATCCAAAACCGTGATAGCTCAGTGTAACGGCTTCCTTACAACATGTGTCAATTGTTTTTAATGTTTAAAGTAACGGCTTCAAACGTTGATGTTTCATTGTAATATTTTGGATATAACAGCTTGTTGTAGCGATTCAATTCGTAACAGCTGACTGTAACGTTTACCGTCTGCCACGTGTCTATCACTTGTAACATATAAAACGGCTTTATACGTTGACGATTGATTGTAACAGTACTGAATTTGCCAAGTGTGCTAATTACTAACAGATTTTATGACGTTGATTCGACATTGGAAAAAAAAATAGTTTTCAAAAAAAAAAAAAAAAAATCTATTATAAATAAGTTCCCATAATTGGACCCTGCAATGCAATCCATTTATGAAGCTGCAATACGAATCTGAAACCCATAATTCAATATCATTCCGCAGTACATACATTCTCATTCTAGCACAAGGAATTCATTCTTTCAATTATTCTGGAATTTTATCTCATTGCACAATACATACATTCTCATTCTAGCAGCATAAGAATTCATTCTCATTCGAGTATTATCTTTACATTGGAAGAACTGCTTAATCCTAAAAAAATACATGGTTCTCTATATGGTTATAATCAAATGAGAAGGGTTGTGTTTTTCAGCAGTTTCTAAATATAAGAAAGTGTTGTTATGCCTTATATATACCTTGGCTGAAAAAAGTTTTTATCCGCCAAAATAAGTTGTCCATTGACATCAAAGTAGCTTTAACCAGCTCTTGCCATCAATTCTAGTATCCTGATAAAACAATAAACGAAACAGAAACCAAAATTAGAAACAGATCTCATAGGAGATAAAGATTCAATCAGTAATTTGGGCATTTCGTTTCACATGATTCTGCAAACAATAAAATTAGTGACAATCAAATTGGAAACAATGTTCGCAGGAGAGACAAAAAAATCATTCAGTTGCATGTGCATTGTCATTCTGGATTTCATACATTTTCATTGTTGAATACCATTCAATCATAATAATTTGAACATTGAAAACCTAAGTATCAAAAGTTTATATTTATTTGACAGAATTATAACTAGCAATTCACATACACGGTTCATATGAAATAGTCTGAAAAGTTGTAGTAAGAGTTTACTCACTATAAGAATTAGAGACGATAATGTGTTACTTCTCAGTTTCCCTACTTCCACAGCTTCGCAGGACCAACATTGTCTCATATCCTCCAACTTGTCTACATGTCCAATATTCTTGCACATCAACAGTTCTAATGATATTTCTCTATCGATGTCCTGTAACGCAAATACAAGGGCAGGGATAAACTTAATTCAAGAATCTTGATCTTGGTTACAAGTTAATCCCTCGCTTGTACAGCTTTCAAGGCCAACATGGTCTCACTTGTTCATCATTTGTCCAGCTTCATGTGTTTGCATCAATGAATCCTAAAAAAGCAAAGAGAATGGTAGTATGAATCAACCAAATTTTTCATTTGGAGGAGACCATAATAATAATAATGATAAGTAATGCACATAACTTTAGTGTGGTAAGAGTTTACTCACCAACTGGAATTAAGTAGGTTGCTTGTCAGGATTTCTGCATCATCAATCTCTATAAGGTAAGCATTATTTGTGCCAAGAGAAACAACGCATATGCATCGAGTATTCGGAAAAGTAATGTCTCTACAAATACTCAATGTGGTGAGTTGTTTCTTCTGCCATAAAAATGAACATGTTGATCTTTTGTTGTTGTATACCTAACCTGAAACCAAATTTTCATCAAGTGAAAGAGACCATAATAATGATAAGTAATGCAAGAAACTATAATGGGTTAAGAGTTTACTCACCGACTGGAATTAAGGAGGGTTACTTGTCTGGTATTAAGCATCGATCTCCATAAGGTGAGATTGATTTGTTCCAAAATAAACAACTCACCTACATCAGGTTTACGGAAAATTAAGATATACAATAATATGTTTTTTCTCTATGAAAACTCGTTGTAGTGAGTTGTTTGTTCTGGCATAAAAATGAATATCTTGTTCTTTCGTTGTTGTATACCTCTCCTACAAGACCTGTTCAAGAGCTCGAAATAATATCATTTGAAGCAACTTCATTTATTCCAGCTCTTGAACATCCTTGCAGGAAGAAACAACAGTCTCTTATCTTGTTATTCACTTCAGATTGTACTGCCACACTAACACATCTCCAACTTCAAGTCTTTCAATCAATGAGTCCTCAGAAAACAATAAGAGAATGGTAGTATGTGAGTATTTCAGTCAGCATAAAATAATGACAAGGGAAACTAATTATCATAATATTTTAGTCACCAATGGAATTAGAGAGGAAAACGTACTAATTATCAAGTTAGCTGCATCGATCTCCTTCATTTACAGCAAACGTAACGACTAATACGTATCCGCTCTGAAAAATCTATGGTGGTAAGTTGAACCTGTTGGCAGGAGTCATGTAAAACATATATTTGAAGAGATCAAAATAGGTAAGTAAATAAACCTGAGATAAAAAAAGAAACCTGCACCTTCACATCAACAGTGTCTCATATAACGGCTAGGCGAGCGCATCTCTAGGTACCTCAAAACTACCACATCTTTTATCTTGGTGTACACTGGTCCTGCAAGGCTATGTAACTGGTGGAAAAAATACATTACAAGATATGCACTTGTTAACTATGAATTTTTGCCACACTGACACAGCTTCAAGTCACATCAATGAATCCTGGCAAAACAAAGTGCAGGGTAGTAAGAATCAACCAATTTTCATCAAGGGAAAGAGACCATAATAATGATGAGTAATGCAAGAAACTTTAATATGTTAAGAGTTAACTCACCAACTGGAATTAAAGAGGTTACTTGTCAGGCTTGCGGTATGGATCTCAATAAGGTGAGCTTGATTTGTGCCAAAATAAATAACACACCTACACAGAGTTCACGAAAAATTAAGATATACATTAATATGTTTTCTCTACCAGAACTCTCTGTGGTGAGTTATTTATCCTGGCATAAAAATGCATATCTTGTTCTTTTGTTGTTGTAAACCTGTAGCAGCATCGTGTTCAGGGGAATGGCTAGAATCTTAGATGAAGGATACAACTCATATCAATGTAGGGGTATCCTAATCCTGCAAGGCTCTCTAAAGGCTGGAATAAATTCATTTTGAAAAAGTTAATGAATTTATTCAAACACTTAAACATATTTACAGGACCAATACTGTCCATATGGGAAACGTGACAACAAATCGCATACAGAACAAGAGGGAAATAGAACTCTATGCTGGGTGTTGTATCTTTAGGCATAAAAATGAATTTCCACTGCTTTTGTGGTAGTATACCAATCCTGCAATTCATATTCAACAACTTGGAATCAAATCATTTATAGAAACTTCATTGTTGAATAGATCGTAATAGGTGACAAAACAAACATGCGGTTAAAAAGGAAACCTGCAGCAACATCGTGTTCATGGGAATGGCTAGAATCCTAGACGAAGGATACAACTCATATCGATGTGGGTGTATACTAATCCTGCAAGGCTCTCTAAGGGATGGAATAAATTCATTTTGACAAAGTTGATTTTGTTGAATAATGAATTTATTTAAATGCTTAAACAGATTTACAGGACCAATACTGTCCATATAGGAACCGTAACAACAAACCGCATACAGAACAAAAGGGAAATATATTACAACCTAACAACCACAAATCTAGAGCAGCAATATGATGAATGATATTACAGTTGAATGAACCTTATTTGGGTTGTAATCTATTGAAAGAGATTACAGCATCCAAGAGAAAAAAGAATGTAAAGCAATAAACATCAGCATATAAAGAATACAGATTAGAACAATCTATTGAAAGATAATGCAAACGACTAAAAATCAGTAAACCTTAAATGTGAAGCAGAAATCTATTGAAAGGCGTTACAAATGGATGCTAAGCAGTAAACAGTATGGATGTTAAGCAGTAAACAACAACAACAATAAATTGAAAATATATATCTTGTTAAATCTATTGAGATTACAACCAGTAAAAACTTAATTTTAAAGGAAAAGTACAAATCTAAAACATACCAGTGATCTTCATACATATCTATTAAACAAATTGAAACCCTAAAGAAGAAAAATAAACAATTTCAATAAATCTATTCGTAGCTAAAAGGCACAAAGAAAACACTTCGAGATTGAATGAGATACAGTGAAAGATGTGAAAAAGGTCTGAGTTATTCGCCTCTCTCTTTTAATAAAACAGGAGGAAAGCTGCAATTATTGAGTATGAGGAGGGAAATGAAATTTGAGAGGGAATGGATATTAAAAAGAGTTATTAGATTGGGAAAGTGAGAGGCAAACGAAATTTGAGAGCCAAAACTTTCGGACAAGATAGAAGAGTACAATAATTGAGGAGAGATTTCCTTTTTCTCTCAAAATATCTAAGTCCAAGGCGTCCGGATCGAGGTAAAGTTGGTCAAATTTGTAGTCAAGTTGGTCAAATATGTGGTCAAGTTGGTCAAATTTGTGGTCAAACACATAATCGGATGCAAAACGAGGCACACTCAACTTGCAAGATAACCATATACAGACCCAATGTTCTCGTCCAGGTAAGGATTTTGATATCAAATACCAGATTGGATGGATTCTGCAACCTATTTTGGAACTCAGCTTGTAAGATTACCATATACAGACCCAATGTTCTCGTCCAGGTGAGGTATTTGATGTCAAATATCAGATTGGTTGGATCCAAGGTGGATTCTGCAACGTATTATGGAACTCAGCTTGCAGGATTACCATATACAAACCCAATGTTCTCGTTCGGATGAACCGAGGACGAAATATATCAGAATTGAACATCACGGGTTCAAAGATTACTAGAGTTAGACCTGAGTTTCTCGTTCGGATGAACTGAAGACGAAATATATCAGAATTGAACATCACATGTTCAAAGATTACTAGAGTTAGACCTGATTTTCTCGTTCGGATGAACTTGAGACGAAATATATCATAATTGAACATCACATGTTCAAAGATTACTAGAGTTAGACATGAGTTTCTCGTTCGAATGAACTGAAGACGAAATATATCATAATTGAACATCACAGGTTCAAAGATTACTAGAGTTAGACATGAATTTCTCGTTCCGATGAACTGGAGACGAAATATATCAGAATTGAACATCACAAATTCAAAGATTACTAGAGTTAGACCTGAGTTTCTCGTTCAGATGAACTGGAGACGAAATATATCAGAATTGAACATCACATGTTCAAAGATTACTAGACTTAGACTTGAGTTTCTCGTTCGGATGAACTGAAGACGAAATATATCAGAAATGAACATCACAGGTTCAAAGATTACTAGAGTTAGACATGAGTTTCTCGTTCCGATGAACTGGAGACGAAATATATCATAATTGAACATCAGAGGTTCAAAGATTACTAGAGTTAGACCTGAATTTCTCGCTCGGATGAAATGGAGATGAAATATATCAGAATTGAACATCAGAGGTTCAAAGATTACTAGAGTTAGACCTGAGTTTCTCGTTCGGATGAACTTGAGACGAAATATATCAGAATTGAACATCACAGGTTCAAAGATTACTAGAGTTAGACCTGAGTTTCTCGTTCGGATGAACTGGAGACTAAATATATCAGAATTGAACATCACAAGTTCAAAGATTACTAGAGTTAGACCTGAGTTTCTCTTTCGGATGAACTGGAAACGAAATATATCAGAATTTAACATCACAGGTTCAAGGATTACTAGAGTTAGACATGAGTCTCTCGTTCAGATGAACTGGAGACGAAATATATCAGAATTGAACATCACAGGTTCAAGGATTACTAGAGTTAGACCCTAGTTTCTTGTTTCGATAAACTGGAGACGAAATATATCAGAATTGAACATCACAGGTTCAAGGATTACTAGAGTTAGACACGAGTTTCTCGTTCCGATGAGCTGGAGACGAAATTTATCATAATTGAACATCACAGGTTCAAGGATTACTAGAGTTAGATCCGAGTCTCTCGTTCCGATGAACTGGAGACGAAATATATCCGAATTGAACAGCACAGGTTCAAAGATTACTAAAGTTAGACCTGAGTTTCTCGTTCGGATGAACTGGAGATGAAATATATCAGAACTGAACATCACAGGTTCAAAGATTACTAGAGTTAGACCTGAGTTTTTCGTTCCGATGAACTGGAGATGAAATATATCAGAATTGAACATCACAGGTTCAATGATTACTAGAGTTAGACCTAAGTTTCTCGTTCCGATGAACTAGAGACGAAATATATCAGAATTGAACATCACGGGTTCAAAAATTACCAAACTAACCATATCTGAGATAAGTATAGTAAATATTACAAACTATGAAAAATAACCATATTACCCTTAATGGAAATTAATGCAATAAATATTACGGAGAATGTGAAAATGACCAGGCTACCCTTATCATAAATAAGTAAAGTAAATATTAGAGACTGTGAAAATGACCATATTACCCTTATTGGAAATAAATATAATAAACATCGTGGAGACTATAAAAATGACCAAACTACCCATATCAAAAAGAAGTAAAGTAAATATCACAGACTGTGAAATGACCATATTACCCTTACTAGAAATAAGGATGGATCCGAATACGGTGAAAGCAAAATTTCCAAAGACGTATGTTCTCGTCCAGGTGAGGTTTTTGATGTCAAGTATCAGATTGGATGAATCCGAAGACGGTGAAAGAAATTTTTTCGGCTAAATCAAATTTTTCGGCGACGACGAAATCAAAATTTCCTGCGACGGTGAAAGCAAATTTTCCGATGACGATGAAATGACAAAATTACCCTCGTCGACAGCAAATTTCAGTCGACTGTGAAAATGACCGAATTACCTTTTATAGGCGTTTTTGACTCTTCATAGCATGGGTACCGTTACAAATTTCCCATTCAAGTTTTCAACCACAAAACCGTCTGAAGTTATACCTAAATTGGCAGTTATTATTGCCAGGTGATATTACCGATTAAAGCTTTCTCTTGGGAATAGGCGTGACCATAGAGTTTATTTCTATTACCAACTGTTGTGTCTTTTAGGTTAGACTAGTTTATAAGGGGGAAACCAGAGGGTCAGAGAGCAAATAATTTCAGAGAGAAAATTTGTAGAGGGAGACAACTGTTCTCTGAATTTTAACCTAAATCAAATCAATCAAAATGGCTGGTAATGATGATCAACGAAGACGAAAGGGTAAGGCCTCCATGACTTAAGAGCAACAATTGAAAGAGAGGGAAGAGAGGCAAAGACAAGAAAGTTTATCCGCCACTATGCAGATGATTGGGCAGATGACCAAGGATGATCTCCAGAAAGTACAAAAGAGAGTAAGTGATTTGTTGAGTCAAATTAAACTCGCTCCTCTCTGGCAATATATGCACGCTGCTATGCACGGTGTGGAAAATGAAGTATAAGAGAAACCGATAGAGATTTCTCCAAAGAAACCGGTAGAGATTTTACCAAAGAAGCGTCTCCGTGATCCCTTCATAGATGAAGCAGAGAAGGAAAAGTACTATGCAGTGCGGGAGAAAAGGATTAGGTTGGTGAAAGAGGCAAACGAATATGCGCGGCGCAATAGTGATGCAAGTGCTACCAAAGATGAAGAGCCAGTTTTTGTTGTTCATAGTGTCAGTAATATCTCCAATATATATTGTTATTCATTTGACCTTGATGAGTCACTTGCGGTTTTTCGCGAAGATGAGAATCTTGGGATTAATGATGAAATTTTGGCCCGAAAGACCGATTCCTAAGTGGATTCAGATGAAGATGATGACCCATAATATGTACAACATGATCGGTCTGATGATATGGAAGAGTCTGATGAGGAGAAAGAGTTTGATGAGGAGGAAGAGTCTGATTAGGAGAAAGAGTCTTATGAGGAGTGATCGGGTATAACGAGTAAGCCTTATCGAAGGGAAAATGGTAAGACACTGAATCATGATTTCTTTTTTGGTAATGGCAATGGAGTCTAAAAATACAGGAGATAATACAGGGGAAAGTTGTGTTTATTTTGCTTTTTCATTTTTGTTTTTGGTACTTGGATTTTTTGTGTGTAACTGGATATTATGAACATGATAGTGTTGCTGTCAAATGTTGCTCAACACTGAATAAATAGAAAGGCTGTAACTTTATGAAATGCAATATGATGAAGTTAGTTTACTTATATTGTCCGATGATTGTGTGTCGATAATGTTGGAGATGCAGGTTGTAATCTAGAAAGTAAAACTACAATGCAAAGAACTGGAACATGTTCAAGACTAAACTGTAATGAAAACAAATGTATACTGAAAACAATTCACTTTAGTGTTTCTTAATAGTTTCCCTGAATCTTTGAAATTGCAGCATGTTTGAAATTCAAAAAAATATTCTCTATCCAGTCTAATTTACTGATGAAGAGGCATATACACACCTAGTCTTAATCTACAATATGGCGAAGGGTCAAATTACGAACATCTATATATATTTGATATTTATATCTTTATATCTTCTGTCAATACATGACTAATGTTGACATCCTATAACCAAATACTATATCTGAGTCTAAAATCATATGTCAACTGACACATAAAACCATTGTCTGAGTCTATGCAGCACCTAATCTTTCCGTTCTTATTTTCCAAGGAAACATTATTTGCGAGCCAAGTAGGGTGATGGATGGGTTAAATGAATTTAAATTCTAGCAAACGCTCCACATCTTCCTTGATTGCAAGAGCCGTTGTTCGAGGGAAATCACGACTCCTTTGTGTTAGGAAAACCGTGAGTTTCCTACTTTAGGTCCGTTTCCACATTGAGGTGATTTCCTAATTGGAGTAGGAAATATTTTAGGCAACAGTTTAGTTTCCTAATAGGAGACTAATACTTGGTGGCCAAGTTTATGTTCTCTATATATAGGACTAAATTGTAGGTTTGTATACAATCCAACCTAGAAGAGTTGTAAATCTTTGTCCTTGGGATTTTGGTCTCTTTGTTAGAGAGGGTCGTGTGCTACCGTGAAGGTGGATATCGGTGAGAGAGAAAAACTTGTAGAGAGAGGATTTTGGTGTTCAAGTGTTTAGGTTTTGGGGCTTCGCCCTAAACCTAGTTTCTAGTGTTTCCATGTTCCTCCTCTGTCTGTAGAAGCTGTGAAGATGGTGTAGAAGAGAAGACATGAGGCTGGTTTGAGGAATGGTTAGAGAATTGATTTCTATGGTTTCTTCAATGATGTTCTCGGGTATGTCTTGTTAAATCTTTGGTCTTGTCTTGGGTTGCGGAAAGGGCATGTAATGGTCTTTGATTTAATGGAAGTTTTTCTAGCGGTGTTGGTCGTGGATATAGACTATAAAGGTGAACCGCGTATATCTTGTGTTGTGGTTGTGTGTGTGTTTATTTATATTCCATCTCTCTTATTATTTTTTCCATCTTTGGTCCCAATCACCAATCGCCCTTTGTGATCCCGATTTCCGCTACGCTCGGTGTGCCAATTTTCCTAACAATTGGTATCAGAGCAAGGAAGGGCTGGTGTGATTGAACTTGGAATTGAACAACGGTTTATTATTCTGGTGGAGAAATATGTTTTGAAGATAATGTTCAATCGGTGTTTACACAAATATGGATTTGTGATGTGATTTACAAATCAGAGGTTCAACTTGGTATAGGTGTATGTTCTTCGTTTGGTTTTATGATGTAGTATGGGATGCAGATTAAGGCTGAATGTGGTGGAATACATATATAATTCTTGAAGAGTGTCAGTAATCATACACTATAAAGAATGGGTTACAAATTTTGAAGAAAGGATGGGGCTGTGAGGTCTCATGTAGAAGCAAGTCCAACAAAGCTTCGAAGTTATGCACGAGATGTTATAGATTTATGTTCTTAAGTCTATGTTAAAGTATTTTTGATGGCTTGCACGTAATATCAAGAATGTGTCCAATCTCGAAAGCATGTACCACGGTAATATGGGCATTCACATGGTATATATTCTAAGCGAGTATGTTGGATGTGATGGTGGTAAAGATGATGTCATATTTGTGATGGATTTGAGAATCGCTTAAAGAATTAATCCTGTTAATCACAATGGAGATGTCTGATGGTTTATTTCAGATACACGGTAATCATGACATGTGATGGAGTATGATATTGAAGCTAATTCATCCTTTCAGGGTTAGAGTTCAATATGTTGTTAGCTTACTGGTTAGGTGGAGTTAATGGTGATTTTTCTGGATGGTTCTCTTGATGATCAATGGTGAAGTATGTGCAAGGATTGGATTCATTGATGGGGATTGAAGATTTTCATGGTATTTGTGAAACACTGCCAGTTTCATAAGTGTTCTTCATGAAGAATATAGTTTGAAAACTTTTATCAACATCATGGTATTATGGTCGAAGAGATGGTTCTATGAAGATGGAAGTTCGGGTTTGAGTTTCAAAAGTAATTCTACGGTATATAGAGATGGTGAACAACTCTGGTGGAAGATGGAGGTTGAAAAAGTGGGGGTCTAACAACCACACCCAATATTTCGTTTGGCAATATGTATGGAACAAACTTTAATATAATCTCAAGAATAAAAACTCAACTGAGAATAATATTAAAGAGATTTATATCCTTCTCAACACAATCAATAGTTAAACAGAAGCAAGTCCGTAAACCTGATTTTAGTGTGAGGTTTCTTGAAACAAGCTTTTGTGTTAATCACAACCTATTCAATATCCACCGTGTATAAACCTCTTTAAGCAACAATCACTAAAGGAATATTTCAACACGGTGTCTACTTGAAACAGGGTTAGTCCGGACTGGTCTAACAATGTGAAAATAAAAAAATCACTTGTTCAAGATCAATCAAGTCTTATCCAACAAACAAGGTCGGATTTAACAACTTTGATTGATTAACATACAACTTGTATTATTTCAATTATAAAGATAAACAATATAATGTGAAAAATGAAATAACACAGACACCAGAAATTTTGTTAACAAGGAAACCGCAAATGCAGAAAAACCCCGGGTCCTAGTCCAGAATAAACACATAATGATTATAAGCTGTTACACCAATTTCCTACTACCTATTCGGACTATATGTAATACCTTCTTCAGATGTATTCTTACAAAACTCCTAGCAGAACACCGATTCTCTTTAGGAACTCTTCACACAAATCTTCTAGCAGAACCAAAGGCTCTCTTTAGAAGATACAACAACGCGATTGATATGATTCAATATTTTGTTTGCACAAAACACAAGTTTGATTTCCCTTTAGATGTAAATCAAGGTTTTGGAAATCTTGTAGATTAGGGTTTTAACTTACAATCAGTATGCGTACTCATAAAAAGTATGTGAACCTAATTTTCGTAAGTGAACTTGGGTGATTCCAAAGATCAATTTCCAAGTTAAGAAAACCCTAATAATTCTACAACAAGAATAACTAGATAAATATAGAGATATCTTGTTTAAAACTTCTCAAGGATTTTTACGAGATGCCTCAATAGAAGTTTTTCTTTCTAGTCTACGATTTCGACTAACAAGTGTTGGTATACGATCGGAAACTGAAATCTATCAAAACCTAGGGTTTATGATCAACAACTCTTGAATGGTTTTATATCAGAAGAGAAAACCTTAGAATAGACAAGAGGTGAAAATACTAGATTACCAGTTGTATAATCATTCACGAAGACTAGAATCAACTTGGCTTTGTGATCCCCAATACAAAGACTTTTATCTCACTCTTGTTCACGAAGAACATAAGACATGGAAAACAACCTTATGAAACTAACACCAATTTTCCAAAGGGGATGAAAACCGTGTAGACTCATGAACTCTTTATTTATAGTGAACGATAGCTTGGAAGCTAAGCAAATAACTTATTTAGCTATTTTCCTTTTACAAGACTCTACTAAAAATAAGAGTCTTTCCCAAGTTAAAACTCTTGCCAAAATAATTAAATAAATAACTTATTTAGCAAAAATTATATTTATGTGAATAAATCACATTTTAACTTAGGAAGGAATCATAAACAATTTAATAGGGTAATCAAAAGTGTTTGGACCAATAGCTAACTTGCCTAGATAAAGAAACATCACCAATATGACCAAAAATCCATTTTAGTCACGTACTGGGCCCAAGTTCACGGACCAACTTCGCGGACTCAATGGCCCATGGAACGTTTCCTACTAATAAATTTAAATCACTCATAACTTTATCGTTATAACTCGGAAATGAGTGATTATTGGCTCGTTGAATTCACAAGCTCATTCACTATAACATGAGATCCTTTATAGGGATAAAGGTTATTGTCACCAAGGTCATGAATCAAATAACCTAAAGTATATATACATAAATGTACATTTAACGTCATTGGAAATGTTCCATAGAGTGAGCATTTATCTCGATAGATTAGAAAGGTAAAGTAGTATCGATCTGGCTTCACAATCCCAATGAAGTTTTTAAGTCGTTAGCCTAGTTTTAGAAGAAGAAAACCAAAGGTTAAAGGAGAATCGACTCTAGCTTAGCAAACTAGTATCACACAGAATGTGTGGGGATTAGGTTTCCCAGTTGCTAGAGTTCTCCCTTATATAGTCTTTCAAATCAGGGTTTGCAATCAATGTTATCTTAGTAACAAAGCATTTAATATTAACCGTTAGATGAAAACCTGATTAGATACAAGCTAATATCTCTCAACCGTTAGATCGAAAACTTAGCTTTCCATACACACATGTACTTGACGATTTTGGGTTTGTGTAACCGTACCCAAACGTGTACAATAGTTAGTTCAATATTAGTCAACCAAATGGTTAGCCAAATGATAACTTTCATATCAACCATATTCTTCTTCACCATAACTAGTCCAAATGACTCAAATGAACTAGTTAGAGAGTTATTCAATTGCTATGAGATCTTATGTACTACACAAGACACAATTGAAGCAAAAACTATGTGATACACTCGAATCGATTCATGAACTATAAAGCCACGATTTGAAATAACATTCCTTAGATAATTTATATAAGCTCACGAACATCGTTTTTAGACATAACCACTCAAGTTCGCGGACTGGGTTCACGGAATCAAGTTAACCGGTTGGAGTTCACAAACTCCAGCAGAAATTATCAGGTTCTAGAACTTCCATCAGTTTGCGGACTGAAACCGAGCTACAACTCCAGCAGAAATTCTCGGGTTCGAGAACTACGCACGTTCGAGGACTGGGTTGACTGCTCAAGTTCCGGTTTTCACTTGATCACCAAAGTTCGCAAACTTCGGTTCAAGTGCTAAGGACTTATACATATATATGTTACCACAACAATGTTTATATCCCCCAGTGGTTATATTGTCTAAACTCTCATTTCAATCATTGAAACTTTCTCAGAGGATGTCATATAGTTGTTATTAACAAATTATTTTTCGTCAGAGCAATTTCCAAAGTGATTGAAACATGACTTTCGTCACTAGGCAAAGATAAACTTGGCTAAAGAGAAAGCTTTACCAACACACATTTCGAGAAATAGATAAGCGAGATATACTCAGCTCGAAATGCCACATGTGTATATTCTTAGTCTATATAGTAATACGAATTTTGTCTCAAGATAGGAGATAGAGTAGATAGACTTCTGAGTGATAGATAAGTTAAAGTCTCCACATACCTTTTAGTCGATGAAGATCCACTGGTTACTTGAGTAGTCCTTCATCTTGTATGATGATTTCCATGGAGTTCTTGAGCTCAGCTATAATATAGTCCTTCACTTTCTATCCTAGTCCGAGACCTTAGCTATAATAGACTAGAAATCAAGACTTTATAGTTTTGATCACTAACATTGACAAACATGCTTGAGATAGCAATGTATGCGAGTTCGACCGAGCAATGCTTTAACAATCTCCCCATTTGTAAATTTTAGTGGAAAAACTATTAATACCTTTGGAAGACAAAAAAATATATAAATAAACTTTGTAGCTCCTATTCCACATGTCTAATCTTCAATAATACTCAAAATCTTCGTCACTTCCAAGTAGTCCAATGATCCCAAAGGTTGTAAGTTTAGCATCATCGTTGTTGAAAATCCGTAGCTATAACAATGAGAAAAGCATCGGTTCTCAATCATTGTTATACAATGTCATAGTATTATTACACAAAGTCAAAGTCCAATTGCATCACAACTTCAACAACAATACTATGGTGATTCTTCACTCCCCCTTAGTCAATACTCCATCTCTCATGGAAACCACTTCCCCTTACATAATGATCCGAAAACCATATGTATTTGTAGTGTGAACTACATATTAATTGTCCCCCTTTTTGTCAATAAAATTGGCAAAGGTACAAGAACGGGATCCTAATGAAATTTCCGTAAGAGACATTTCATGACCAAAGGTAAATGTGTGTCATCTTGTTTATATGAAATCATAAAGCCGAAGCTAAATGCATTCATCAAGGAGTTTATAAAGACACAAGTTAACCCCTATAATATTCCACAGCCGCACTCCCCACAAAGATTTGGCAATTAAGCACAAGTTCAAAAAAAACCTCCCCCATAATATGTCATTCCCTAAGGAACAACAAGAGCGACCTTAATAATTTCAAAAAGAAAAGAAGGATTTCTTTAGACTCAACAAATTACATACAAGTATGAATTTGGAATCCAACAAGAAATATTCAATCAATTTAACCAAGATTAATTTGACTAAATATGCTCAACACAAGTAAACTTATGGATACTTAATAAATCAATTAGATTAATCACAAGAAAAACTCTCAAATAATCTAATTGCCATACTCAACCAAACTAATTACAAGAGTAATCAATTTAATTGGCCACACTCGACATAAGAACTTCTATGGAGCAATGACTAAGTTAATCATAAAAATAACCATCCTAGTCAATCATGCTCAACATGAGAAAAACTTACGGAGTGCTAACTAAATAACCATGCTAGATGATTGATTTAGTTCAAAATACTCGACGTAAAGTGCCTTATGGAACACAACTAAGCTAATCAAAAAATAATCAACTTTGGTTGTCTAATGCTCAACATAAGTCACAATACAGAGTCTCACAGTAATACACAAGATATTGAACTGGGAAGCTCAATTACTGCGGAATTCACAAGGATTCATTCTATGTTTCCATCACCATTTGCACAATGACACACAATAGACATAATCCTTGAATCACAAAATATTTTAACCTATCTTATATCAAAGATTAAAAATATAGGCTTAACTTTTGTGTTTGTCAAATGTCTATTCATCCTTTTATCAATATTTGCATATCAATTCACGAACGACTTTACTTTTGAAAAAATATGGGACAATCAAGTTCACGGACGTAAACACACAAATCCCATCAAAATATTGCAATATATAAAATCAAGAGATTAATACTGCAATCATCATCTTCCAAACAAATTTAGAATTTTTAAACCAAAAAATCTAAAAACAAGAAGATGAAAAACATTGGATATAACTATGTGTAATCACAATAAGGGCTATTCCAAAACACTAGTTATTATTCTAGACAAAAGAGAAACAATAGAAGATTTACTAGACATGCTAAAACAAACAGACTAAATTAAAAACACTTTCATGCGAACTAGAGTCAAATCGACAGTTCGGGACCTTCTTGAGGCTTAAGGTCTTGGAGCTTGTGAATGGCAGCATCCTCTGCACCCTTGAAGAGGATATCATTATTGGGAAGTTCTTTAACACGGGTTTTAATGAGAACAAGGTCAGACTTAAACTTTTTCAACTCAGTTCTTACCACATCAAGACACTTCATTTTATCAACAAGTTGCTGCTTAACCTTCTCAAATTCCTTTAGAAAATCGAGAACTACATCCGATGAAATCTTTTCAATCTCCTCTAAATCAGACAGTGAATCAGAGGATCGAGAAAGGGAACCTTCTTTTTCAATGAGAGTTTCCTTTTCTTTAACGAGTTTGTAATATACCGCCTTATTAATGGCATCTTTAGGTAAATCCAATGAGAAGGAAGAAGAAGAATCCATTGATAAAAAGAAACCTAGAGTGATAAAAAAAACTCAATATGATAGGTATATAAAGAAAAACTCGAGAGATTTAGGGTTTACGGGATAGGTTTTAAAGGATAACCCGTACGAGAGCACGTAAGATGGGTTTTCACAAAACTCTGCATGGAAAGAGAAAAACACTTTTACTTTTCAAAGATAAGATTAAACAAGGAACATCAATAGAGAGAGAAATACTCACGACCAGTGTTTGACTAATTATCCTTCTAAAAATGATAAGAGATTAGCTAGATAATTAGAGCCACTCAGTTACGTAGTATACCTATTCAAGTTTCTTACAACTAGGCTTTTTGTATGTGAGATATTCAACCTTGTTATTACTTTACACAAGTATGAGCCTTTAGCTCATCAAATGAACGGTGTTCCTTTTTATCCTTCCGTCTTTGATCTGTGCTCTTTCTAGAGAGATGAACCACTACTTGATTAGCATACTTATCATAAGGACTAAATATAGGACATCTTGCAATTGACATAAGAGGATCAGAGTGGATGCGAATCCATGTTCTAGATTTAGATTTATCAGAAACATCCTTATAAGTACAGGGAATGCTTTTGTTAGCAACACAAGAATTTATGCCAGAATGCACTTGATCCATCTAATAATTTCTAGAATAGAGATCATTCTTATAAGGTTTCTGATTTCTTGTGGGAATACGATTCACTGCGTTAGTCGACTGACTATTTGTTCCGTTGACAGAGAAGAGAAGCAAATTATGAAGCTTAGAAATTTGTTTTCTTCTTGCAAAACAATGGATAGCATAGTGATTCTGTTTCCCACAAAAGGTACAGGTTCGCAGAGGAGAAGCAATAAATGCCACCTGTTTAAGCTCCCTAGCCATATGAGAAGATTGTAAGTTATGCAAACTTTTCTTGATACAATCTTCTTTTGGAGAATACGTCTTTTACAGAACATCACGAAATTTAGTTTGTACATGGGATTTTCTCCTTAAGACAGAGTTTTCCTTTTCCAAGGATTCACACTGTTCATGGGATAGAGTAAGAGATGCACATAGTTTATCTTTTTCAGAATGAAGTCTGTTGAGATTTGATGAATGAGTCTCGAGCAAACATTTTTCTCTAATTGAGTCCTCTTTAATAATATCCTCAAGAGCACTAATCCTTTCACGCTGGAGAGTAGTTTCTTGAAGAAGTTTATCAATATTCTTAGAGAAGGACTTAATGATGTTATATAGATCACGTCCTCGATCAAGAGACTTTTCAAATTCATCAATGAGCTGATCATGATTATTAAAATCAATATCTTCAGCTGTATGTTTTGAAATTCTGGTGGCATGAAAATAATAATCAAGAGAGAAATTAAACCAATGGCATCGTCTTTCTCCCTATCTATGCTTAAATGGCTTCACGGCAGCTTCTTCTCTTTCCTTGTTCTCTGGCTTTCGGCACTGTTTCCGCGGCTGCTGTTGTCCGAACCCCCTTCCTGTTTCTTCTCGATTCCAATATGTAGTAGTGAAAACTACAACCACACCCATTCTCACAGATTTTTCCACTGTGAAACCCACGCTCCCAAAACTGCAGGCGCGCACCCATTTTTGGGAAAAAATTTATTCCCAAACCCAAAATTAAAAAAAATTGGTTTTCTCTCTTCGTTCTTCTTATCTTCTTCTTCTTCTTCTCAAAGATAAACTTGATGTGGGTAGAGATCTGAAGTCGCTCATCAAAAGAAGGCAGAAATTTGAGAGTGATCTTGATTCTCTGATGGCGGAGAAGGATATAGTTGGGTTATGTACTAGACTTTGTCGACGAGGAGAAATCTGGACTGGAAGGTGATGTTGAGTTATTCAAAGAAGAGACGACTAACCTGCGAAATTCGATTAAGTTTCTTGATGAACACATGCCTAAGTGGCGAAATCTGATTGAGATTTTGAAGAAAGATATGGCGATATTTGGAATTGATTCATTAATAATTTCCTTAAAATCTCTCCCGTCGAATTCTACAAACAAGGTATGTGATTTGATCCCCCGAATTACTTCTTTTTTTCCCTCTCAATCGATCCTTATGCTCATACCCTATAAAATCCCCACGATCACAATCTCTTGAATTCTTTTTAAACTGTAGAAATCGGCTTCTGGATTCACTCTATTGGGATTAACAGAACATGGTAAAAATTCTCCATACATAGTTATATTTGGATTTGGATTTTTTTTTTTTTGATTCCTGTATCTGAAAGTGATTTTGATTTTGATTTCTTCTTCTTTCAGAATTTTATAATTGGAGCATTTAAAGCACCTTGTAACATTTCAATCACATTGTCTGATGGAAGAACTCGCAAACAGGTACTTTAAATTAGTTTATTCTTGTGGATTATTAACAACACTTGGACTACATTTGGTACTGATTTGATCACTTTGTATCATATAGGTTCCATTGAAGAAGGAAAATGGACAAACTATTACGGTTCCTCTATTTAAAAGTCAAGAGAACATTATAGGAGAGGTAGTATATCCCCACATTGGAGATACATACTCTACTTGTGTTTGGTTAGGTTTTTATGGTTTTTAACTTAACTAATTGAAGTGATTGAATATGTAGGTTGCTATAGAACCTGCCATTAAACTCACCAACAAAAAAAAAGGCTAACTTGGGAAATGCGACTGATTTGTTCAACAAGGAGAAGACGAAATTGCAGCTATTATTGTAGCTGTCTACAAAATTTGTTGCATAACTTGTTATGATGTCCGGAAAATATTTTGCATAACACGTTATGCAGCTATTATTGTAGGTGCATGACAAGTTATGCAGTCTTTTTTTGTTTGCATAACTTGTTATGCAGTACATAGAATGGTTGCATAACACGTTATGCGGCTACTTTTTGTTAGTATTGAAACCAACAAAAAAAAGGCTGCATAACACGTTATGCACCTATAATAATATCTGCATAACATGTTATGCTGTCAAGAAAAATGGATGCATAACCTGTTATGCATCTGAAAATATGATTTGTATCATGCGTTATGCATCGAGAAAATAGATGCATAACCTGATATGCATCCGTAAATATGGATGCATACTGCATTATGCATTAATATTTTTTATGTACGCACTAAAATCAACCAAAACAATGGTTACATAACTTGTTATAGATGCATAACTTTGTTATCCAAATGCATAATTTGTTATGCAGTGGAGAAAATGGTTGCATAATTCGTTATGCGTCTGCAGAATGTGTTATGCATCGAGTTTTGGTGGCTGTATAATGGTTATGTATCAAGTTTTCGAAAAATTTGCCTAAAGTGAGGATCACCTCCGATTTTTTCGTGAAAAACAAAAATTTGATATTATTGTTTGTACTCGTTGCGTAGCTCTTTTAAAAAGATTTCCAACGATATAAAATTTGTAAAATTCTAAGGCGCGGATTTTTAGATATGTTATGTCCAAGTTGCGCTTCCAATTATACCCCTGAAAAATTAGGCTGCATAACGAGTTATGCCTGAAAAGATAGATAGCATAACGAGTTATGTATTGATTCATTAATAATTTCATATAATTATGGGTGTCACAGTACCAAAAATTAATTATGGGCTTGACAACGAGAATATTTTTTTTTTTGGTCTCCCCCTAATTTCCCCACATATGCACTGTTAGGGAAAGTTCAGCCAAGCCCTAGAAACATTTGCCAAGGCCCAGTCCATTCGGGTCCTTTAGCTCCAACTTCCAAATTCCAGCTCAACTTCCGATTCCCTGAACCGGCCACAATTCACAAGACGCCATCTAACCATCACTTCTATTCTCTTCCATCAATGCCTCAGTTCAACCATTTAACTTCGCAGCATAGTGTAATATAGCCAACTCCAGGACTTGTTGAAACTCGTTACCCACTTTGCTTGAATTTCCAATTGAACCATTAATTCAGACCACCTCCTTCTCTATACTGTCGAGATACACCCATCTTCTTCCTTCTTGCAAATTCAGAAACCATCACCACCTATATGAACTTCTTAGTCTCGGATAATTACGTATTGGTTTCCTTGTTCTCTCCCTGGACGTCTCAAATTCCTCTTCCTTTGGTTGCAATATCACTCAACTCCAGACCCATACGAACCTCCAACTTCATTCCACGATCCGATACAGCATCACGAATTAAATCAGCTGTGTACCTTGCCAGTTAGATCCGGAGCTTGTGTTTCTTCCATGTCCTTCCTGACCTTATTATTCTTCAACTCATTTCTATTCGAGTTTAGTCACCACCACCGACTGTCTTCATGGCTTGAAAGAGTTGTTAAACTGCTGATAGCAACTCAAAACTTCACAAAGTTGTAGGCCTGTATTGTTCGAGACCTTACCCATTTGACTGAATCATCCATGCATGCCCTTTGAAGTCACCATCACTAACCGAGATCATCTCAGGCCAAAACCCACAACACCACTTCATCTCTTCTCTTTATACCAGCACACCCAGCTCCCAATGTAGACTAGACAAAAGTCACCACTTCTGTTGCAGCACAGGCTGCATTAACAACCCTTGTATCAATCTCTCTCGACTTCTTGTCGACTGCAATTCGGCCACTGCACCAAACTGAGATGCAACACAGCACCAGTTTCGATTCCGAAACCATCTGACTCCATTCTCGTACACAGACACCACTTTCCTTTCTACCTGGTAGTAACAACTTAACCCTCTCCCTATTATTTATTGATCTCGCTATTCGTATCATCAAGTGGAAAGTAGTAGAAGATGCTTGGGAATTTTTCTTAGATAAGAAATGAGATGTTGTTGTTGCATTCATAACCACTTCCAGTCCTTTTACTCTTACAAGAATTCAAACCAACCCATCGATATGAACTGATGCCGTTTATACAGAGAACTCAGACTCCATCTCTCGGCATGAAATAGAACCGCCTGCCACAATGCAAATGTGGTTAAGAGCATTGCCACCATTGGACCTAACTTGTTGCCTTTGACCCTCAGTGGGCTTCACTTGCCATAACAAACAAAGTCACTCTTTGTTTCACGATGTTATTCCCAGGCCATGTCTTCATTAAATGAAGTGGCAGCAAACTTAGATCTTCCTCTTTTGATGCCGTCAACTGCATTTGATGCCGTCAACTGCAATGGGTGTTATTTTGTTACAAATGACATTTTTAGTTGCTTATTATTTCGGAGATCGCATTCCACTGTATTTTCTGCAAAAGCACTAAAATAGTGTCATTTGCCAAAATATCGAGAACTAACTAATATAAATATGGGTATAATATGTAGCACTTACGTGCTTATCAACTAACGGTTGTTGGACTTTTATTGCACCTAGTTTGTTTATTCTTGAGAATCTTTCCTTCTGATATAAGATTCACTCAAACTAGATCGAAGTGTCGACACGATCTTTAGAACTGTTTGTAGATCTAAAGACATCTTGCGATAATCCATTATTAACAGACTCCGTTATGTGTGTGATTGATCACAAGAGATTCAATTTGTGGTGTGCAGGTGTTTATTGAAGATTAAAGAAGATTTGATGACAATAAAGATTTCTTATTGGTTTCATAATCTTTGGTGTGCACAAAACTTGATCGGTTGGGATGCAACTATAATCGGTTTATTTTGATAGACTTGATTGATTAGTTGCGTAGATTGACATCAGTATTTAGTATCTTAGTAAATCCTATTATTGATTACAAAATCTAAACTCTGCTACTTTAGTAGTTGCTGGATAGATAAATCGAAACCCGACAAAGGAGTTTATTGGATTAAACAGAAGAGTCTTTGTCTAACTCATATCACTGAGATTGAAGAGAGTTGTTACCGAACAGGTTTTTTGTTCCTTTACTGTTTGGAATACGAACCAAAGGAATTTTTCCAAGTGCGTGACTTACTGTAAGTTGGAGGCGCAGGGATACAGACAGAACTAGGTGAACTATAGATTTAGTTGCTTGGTCTTAACTATACGAAGTTGGTTTAATTTTGTATAGCGGCTTAATCCTATGCAATTGCGATTTCCTCGTTAACAAAATCTTGTTGTGTCTTTCACTTTTCTATTTCCGCAATTATAATTGTTTTTATTATAATTAGAAGTAAAACACACAAACGTTAACTCCGTATTACTTGATAGTGACCCATAGAGTTTGGTTAAGTCCGAACCTATTATCAAGTAATCACACTTTGATTGTTGTATTGTCTCGATCTCGTATCCATAGATGATCACATAAAGTGTGAATACCGATTCGTTGTATTTTCTTGACTTAGTCCATAGATAATCACTTTCGGTAAGAACACTTATAGGTGGAAAAGTTTAAGATTGTGGTATATTTGTGTACCCTCGTCTTTTCAAGCATTCAAGGAAAATGAATGCAACTTGCTTCTTCAAGTCTGGCCACAATCATCTCTTGCATCGCAATATATAGACAGATGATATGAGAGACTAACATGCCCCAATCATCTCTCAATTTGATGATACGAGCGATAAAGTGTTGGACCAGCAATGACAACTCATTGCGGATGCCTACGTACTCTTCCCTCCTCTAAAGGGATCAAGCACTAAACGTAGTTCATCCTCGAGGAGACTGCAACTTAATCCAACCCTTGTTACAAGATCATGGCCAAGAATTTATAATAATGAATGTTTATGGGTAAAAACTATTTCTGCTTGTTTTGGTAATTTTGGATGTGGATGAGAAATGAATCTAAACCCTAAACAAATGCACTGCACGGGAGTGATTTTGATTCGAGAGATCAATCTATACAATTCCGGCATAAACCAAGAAATGGTCGTTCCATACTTGCTTCGGTCACAAAGTGAAGGAGATGGGATTGATCTTAGGGAGGGAAGCGAAGAAGGTGTTGAGATTGTGAAGGTGTTGGCTGTTTATGACTTGTATCAAAATATCGAACTGGCTTGCAATAATGTAAGCAATCATCTCTGGTATTTTCTGGATACGAATGACAACACTTGGTTTTTCGTGCTTGTCTCTGTTGTTTGGAAATAGGCAAAGGACCTATTTATACAAGTCATAGAGCACAAACCCTCATCTCGTAGGAAGTGGAGGAAGTTGAGTGATGGGTGGGTGATTGCACGATCACGTCTTGGCCCACTTCTCCCATCATCGCTAACCATCCATGCCTCCTGACACGTTCTTGTGATGGCGCATTGCACGCTGCACGTTGTAAACCGCTATATCAATACCCAAATAAGTATCCTCAGTTTGTGACATGTTTGATGTCTCGAGTGTGGATCGTGGGACCCACAAGAAGTAGCATACGGTGCTAGGTTAAATAACTGAGTTATTTAGGAAATCGATATTTAAGAAATATCGTGTATATTCTACGCATGTAATGCATCGAATATATTCAATATGCATAAAGCATCGCCTTTTGAAAGCTTAACGGAGTAAGTCGCGGATTAAGCGTCTTAAAACAGATGCATGTCTATCCATCTCTGAATGATCGTTTGGAGGCTGCACAGGCAATCCCTCCCTTAGCCGATCACTCTATGCGGTAGAGTGACGGATGGTAATCACCACGAAACCTTATTGGTCATTTAACTCCTAGCTTGGGCTTCCCAACCAAGCTGGTATAGTTGGACGAATGAGATGATCTATGACGCTCATCTGCGACCGTTGATGGAGTTTTATGGTTTTGAAGAGGTGCGCAAGCATCACTCTTCAGATTGTCCGAAACCAAGCATGGGAGACGTTTTTGGCGGGATCGACCGGGCATGCATGTAGATGGCTTTCCAGTGTATATGTATGTACCTCTTTGTCTCATGAAGGTGCGATCTAAGCCACTCAATTTGACCGGCAAAGAGGAGTGGCCGAGATCGATTTTTTATAGGAATCCTATGCCGCAAAGGATTCTTAAAGGGGCCACGACATGCCACCTTCAATACATGCGATTCGAGGCATCCATCCCTATTTTGTCTTGGTCAGTCGGTCACAGGCATAAATGGGCCCACGATGATCACGTTGATACTCTCCGAACCTCCTGAGTCTATACATGCACCCTTCATCCAAGCTGGCGAAGATGGACGCTCATGATCGATTAATGATACATGTAACATGCCGCAAACCATAATTATGGTTTCATACTGGTTACGTACACGGCACTTCGGCCGACCGTTTTGACAAGCCATGCTCCTTTCTTGGGGAGGCAAACCATATGAGACCCATATTGGGCCGGCGGTGAGCATGCTGGTACCTGTCCCACGGTCATAGGCTTGATCTAAGCCGTCCAAACATGCCGGTGAAGTTAGATGGTTACGATCAATTTAAGACAGTGGAATTTTCCGAGACTCGTTGAGCATCACGCCGACCATATTTCGAGCGAGCGTATGCTGCTCCATGGCTAGGCTTTGAGAGAGTCGGTCAGGTAGGTAGAGAGTGGGTCCACCGGAGTGCATAACAACACTTGACCGGCCGGACATGGGATAATCCATGCCGTCCAATCATACCGGCGAAGTTGGACGTTCGCGGCTGGTTTTGAGACTGTTGTTGGCGGTCTTGCTCGTACGAGCTTCCTCCAAGATGCTTCATACCGGTTCGACCATCCTTTTCCAGGCTGGCGTTTGGTGGATCTTTTGGAGACATGACATGCATTCGACCGGCTAGGGAAAAAACGGGCCCATTGGTGTTCGTTGTGGCGATTTCCTGCTCCTGCTAGGGTTCGTCTAGGCTGGTTAAATCATGCGACCAACTTGAATGGTCGTGATCATTTCTGAGACTGACACGTACAATCCAGATTTCCCTTAGGGAATTAAATATGCTCGATCGGTCTAGTATAAGCACGCCGATACGATATTCTCTTTGTTAGAGAATGTTATAGCCTATATGGGTATTTCGTACATGCCTCACTATTGACACTTGGATATTCATGTTACTCTGCTGAGAGTAACAAACAGTCATCATGCCGCACTAATTATAAGAGTTCTGTTGAGAACAACATAGGAAATACAAGGCAATTCATGCATCAATTAATAATGCAATAAATTCACAGAATATTGGGATTGTTGCTACATGCACCATTTTGGGTGAATTTTGTAAATTTATTGAATTGCTTCAAATAAATAAAATGAGAGGATTCCTACGCTAATGGCCTTACCCTTTGTAGGATGTTGGCACAAAAATTGGTTTTACAATTTTAGCCCTGAACTAAAATCCACCATCAACATTAAGTCCCCTGCCTAACACACAATGGTTACACTATTGTGGGGTAGGCATTAGATGGTGACAAATAAATATAAAACTTATGAAACAAAGTTAGATGTTACCAGGAGAGATGGGTCATCCTTTTTTTGGAGCATGTCACATTCGAGAGGCGTCCAGGTGAGCGTTCCCCTAACATGATGTCGGTTGGCCCCAGGTAGATTAGGCATGGTTGGTTGGATTCTCAAACTATTCATGATGATGTCGTAATCCCCGATTATGATGAGGACAAGCCCTATCATGAGTAATATCCTTAAAAGGCTACTGAAGAAATTTCTGAAAAAGATGTTGAAGCAGCTCCCAAAGAGAACGGTGATGTAGCTTCCGGAAAGCATGTTGAAGCGGCTTCTGAAGCTAACGTCGAGGCGGATCCCGGAAAGAGTGTTGAAGAATCTTCTGAAGAGAACGTCAAAGCGTCTTTTGGAGCAAACGCTGATGCGTGTTCCGGAAAGAGTGTTGAAGAAGCTTATGAAGCGAACGCCGAGGCGGCTTCTGGAGCGAACGCCGAGGCGGCTCCTGGAGAGAGCGTTGAAGCATCTTCTGAAGCGAATGTCGAAGCGGCTTCTGGAGAGAGCGTTGAAGCAGCTTCTAGAGGGAAGCTCCTGCAGAGAGCGTTGAAGCAGCTTCTTCTTCTGGAGAGAGCGTTGATGCGGCTTCTTCTTCAGTTTAATTTTCCCTTGCGAATTACATGCTCCTTGATTGACTATCTCTCTTGTGTTGAATAAGTCCTTGACTGACGTCGAAGGAATTTCCTGCTGAGACTCAGTCCTCAAGCGTGATTTATATGGTTCTATCTTGTATGGTCGATGAGTTTATCATAATAAAGATATCTCCATCTCACCTCCGTGACTCTATTACTTTTCCATGGGAAAATAAAATATGCAGAAGTTCGGATTACCTATGTCCGTAGTGGTTGTTATTATGGTGAAGCTCGGGCGCTGGTATCAACAAATAAATAATTCTTATTAGCTGCAGCTGTGATCAGAAGAGAATGGCAGGAAGAGGCGTTATAGATACGGGCACGAACTTTGCAGTCTTCATATAGTGGTAGAGCTTGTATCGAGGGAGAAGCTAATGATGAAACCGATAGCTTCCTTGATGTTGCCTCATGGAATGAAAAAGAGGGAGACAGTCCCATGTCCAAGAGTATCTAGTGATCCTTCGAATTGATGGACGTTGTCACGCTGGGTTCATGAGGCCGTCTTTACATCTGCGTTGCGTTTCATAGAAGTCTAGGAATATCAATGGTCTTTGACAATATATCTTCTCTCTTGAGTATATCCTCCTCTTTGGACATCTTGGAATCATAATGATAGTGTGATTGTATATCTCTAAATTCACCATCTTTGAGATGGGCAGTGCTAAGAAGTCCCCAGTCACACCCCTCTTCCATTATCACCTTTGGATCATGTCTTTGAGGAGGAGGGAAGCTCATTCATGCGAATGACTTAACTAATAGGCTCTGAAAATATGATGAAGCTCTTTTCATGGAGAATATATATGTACCTCTTAAGTCCTAGGTGCAATCTCCTTTGGTAACGCAACTACTTCTTCTACGGGAGACGAAATACTGAAAGCGTCTCTCATTGATGTTGCAGACATCGCTATCTTCTTGAGGCTGCTCCCTTGAGGTGTCGGCTTCAGTATATCTGAATATGTCTCGCGCTCGCTCTCGTCTGTGCTGACATAATAGGCGATCCCTTTATGATGATTCGAAGATGACAATATTCGTTGAATCTTCTGAAACGCTACCTGTTATAGTGTGATCCAGACGAAACTTGCTCATTTCTTCAGCAAGGGGGTGAGTGAAGCAACAAGTTGGGATAGACCAGGTATAAAATGTCGAATGTAGTTCACCTTGCCCATGAAGCTTTGGATCTCCTTCACAGTTTGTGGCGGCGGCATCGTGAGGATATCTTGAGTCTTGGATGACATCTGCCAACAGGTATGGTTCACCCTCCTTTGTTGTTGGCGAATCAGGTTGAGCGGTCATCTTCACTGCTACGTTTCCAATTCGAAATGGGTTTGGACTTGGTACAACTCCTTAATTATGTGACATGTTATCCCTGACTGCTTCCAAGCTCTTGGAAAAATGCTTGAAAGGACTGGCACCTCACTCACATCTTTGGGCTCAGAACCTTTTAAGGAATGAGTTCGGGATTTCTCCAGGAAGTTACGTCACATTTGCAAGGTGTCGATACGGAAACAAATAATCTTCAGGATTTAACGGTTCATTGGAGATTCTTTCAGGTATTGAAATCAGCAAAGGATACACTCCCAGTGCTGCTTTGTTGTCGTGTATCCACAGGCGTCCCAGGACCATGTCGTAATTCAGATACTCTTACTATGTAAAATTTATCATGTGTTAGAGCATCACCAATTTTAACTTCAAGGTCAATGCATCCATAGGCGTCTCTGAATTCTCCTGCTAGACCCCTGATCATGGTTGGGCTAAGAATAGCTTCCTATTTCGAAATCTTTGCGGCTCTCATAGTCTTGACAGTGATGATGTTGAATTCGGAGGTTGCATCAATCAATTTGCTGTCAAACTCGACATCCTTCAAACAAGTGACGGTCAAAAGTCCCCAGTTCCCCTTGCTGGTTGCATCTTCCAGGAAATACTGAGTTTTCGTCATTTCCCTTTATGGATATAAGATCCTACCTGACACAATGCGGTTGAGGGTTGCAAATATGTCTTGATGCTGTGACTTGAAGAAATACAAGATTTCACACAAATATTCCATCATAGACTGTACAGTCTTGTAAATAGAATCCCCGGAGATCATGCATCTCCTAATAGGAAGAGGATCCCTATGAACACCTTCATTTCCTAACTAGATCTCTCTTGTCTACACCTTTTCTCTTCCTCGGTCGGCGGACGTCTGATAGGAGGTAGCTTGATTGCGTCATCTTGAATCCACACTTCCAAGAGTTCTATGACTTCATTCATGGAAAAGGGGAAGTTCAGAACTGTGTCTCCGGATTCTTGCACAAGAGCCTTGCCTGCTCCCTTTCGATATGAAGTCGGATCATGACAATCCAACGCTTGAATCCTAAACCTCTTAACGAAGTCGTTCGTATGTTCGTTGCTTCGTTGAAAGATTCTTCCCAAATATGAAAAGGTGATCTACTCAGACACGAAGAAATACTTCCAGCAGAAGGCACTGACCATCTCACTCCAATTGGATACGCTGTTAGGTACGATGTTATTGTACCAAGTGTATGCTCTTCCGGTAAGTGACTTCGAGAACTCTTTCATGCGGAGAACATGATTATATTCGTGTTCCCCTAAAGATTTCAAAAATCGAGAGACATATTCACGAGCGTTACCAGTACCATCATAAATGGAGAATTTAGGAGAGGTGTAGCCTCTTGGAAGAGGAATCCATTGCACATCTTGAGGGTATGAAGGTCGATGCTGGTGCATGCCCGTTGGATTTCCTTTGCCCCGGTTTTGGAGGAGTCGCTCCAGGTCCTCACGCGTAATGAAGTTGGATGGCTGGTCCCTTTCTCTTGGTCGTTCAGGAGCATCAAGAGCTTCTTCATCCATGTAGGCCCGCGCCACTGAAGTGCCTGCTCCGGGTATATTGACTACGCTTCTTGCTGGCTCCGGGGGTTGTCGTGACTCATGTGGCAATCGCTCAGTCAATGTCTTGAGAAAAGTGAGTACCTATTTCTGAGTTATAACCATGTCCATTTGGGCTCTAGCAAAACCTTCCTTCCTTTCCATCAAATCCACAATGGTAATAGGGGGTTGTCCTCCAGCCCCTCGTCCTGACGGGGGAGTAGCAGTTGCCCTGATGACGACTGGAGGCGTTACACTTGAAAAAATATCGGGATTTGTGGCTGCTCTGGCTCTGGTGATGGGAGGCATCACGCCTACTGGAATATCCCCTGTGAAAAGGCGAGGGTACCCCAAATATACCTCAAGCTATAATTTTTCCTTCTTATAAGTCCATTCCCCGAAAGTGATTGTTTATGGACTGAGTCGAGACAATACAACAAATCATTTCACACTTTGTGTGATCATCTATGGATACGAGATCGAGACAATACAACAACAAAGTGTGTTTACTTGTGTTTATGGGTGAAAACTATTTCTGCCGGTTTTGGTTATTTGGGGTATGTGGATGAGAAATGAATCTAGACCCTAAACAAATGCACTGCACGGGAGTGCTTTTGATTCGAGAGATCAATCTATACAATTCCTGCCTAAACCAAGAAATGGCCGTTCCAGACTTGCTTCGGTCACAAAGTGAAGGAGATGGGGTTGATCTTAGGGAGGGAAGCGAAGAAGGTGTTTGAGATTGTGAAGGTGTTGGTTGTTTATGACTTGTATCAGAATACCAAGCTGGCTTGCAATAATGTAAGCAATCAGCTCTGGGTGTTTGAATACTTATATCAACACTTGGTTTTTGTACTTGTCTTGTCTTGGAAATAGGGAGGAGAACCTATTTATACAAGTCATTGAGCCTAACCCTCGTATCTTATGGGAAGTGGAGTTATGGAGTAGTGGAGTCGTGTGCTGGTGTCACACGATCAGTCTTTCCCACTTCTCCCGTCATCACTAACCGTCCATGTCTTCCTGACACGTTCTTGTGATGGCGCTTTGTGCGCTGCACGTTGTAAACCGCCAGACCAATAACCCAGTAAGTATCCCCCAATTTGTGACATGTTTGATGTCTCGATTGCGTGGATCGTGGGACCCACAAAAGGTAGCATATGATGAGTGCCAAATATTGCATATTCATACACCTTTTCATTGGCACTTAACTCATCTTTCGCTTCAAAGTCATATATTATCCCAAATTCTGCATTTTTACCATCTTCAAGAATAAATATTTGTATTAATTAATTTTGTGTTTTTAAGTACTAAATAAAGCTTGGAAGAATTGAGAAGACAAAAGAGAAGAAAGTTGGAAGTGTTGCAACCCGTTCGCGCATTAGTGGCAACTTTGTTTACAATACATGGGATTAAACTACCCATAATCCAAAACCCATGATCCAAAACCCAAGACCCAAATCCATTTCCACCTCACCACCATTGGATTCCAAAACATCCACCTCACCACCATTGGATTCCAAAACATCCACCTCAACCCATTGTATTCCAAAACATCCATCAAGTGAGAAAACATGTTTTGTTGAGTAAATAATTGCCAAAATTCGAATCCAAGTGAGAGAGAATTTTTGTGTATAAATAGAGAGGGTTGTTGTGTTGAAAACTCATCCAAGAATAGCTTGTTCATGTTAGTTTATCAAATTTAAGTTTTGTTGTAATGTTCTTCATGTTCTAGTTTCATTTACTAGGGTTTAGATGAAGCCCTAATCTCATTGGTATGTATTCATATCTTGTATCTTGTTCTTGAAAGTTTAGAATTGTTTAAAGATATAATTTAATCCAAGTTTTTCAACATCTTGCTCTCACAATGTATGCCATGTATCCATTGTAGTTAGAATATCTCTATGTTGATTATGCTACAACTCATGCTTAACCAAATATTGATCTTTAGATTAGTTGTGCTTAATTAGACAATTAATGCTTTGGAGAAATACTTTAGTTGTGATTAAATTATCCATTGGAGAAACACCTTAGTTATACGGTAGACTTGAATCTACTATAAGGACAAGAATAATATTACAAGTTGAATGCATATCATAGGTTATTGGTGGATTTGAATACCCTAGTATCCATATTATCATTGTTTACATATATTGTTATTTGCATCTTTTACTTTTATTATTTCAAGTCACTTGAAAATCATATCGTCAGATCGACAAAATCAAACCCCTTTTGGTTACTCTCTGAATCGGGATTTAGAATCAACTTCTACACTCTCCAAGTCTCTCGTGGTTCGACCGTGCTTGCCCTGTGTTGCTTGTCGACACTGTGCACTTGTGATATACACAATAGTAGGTATCTTTCCGAGCCTCCCAAGTTTTTTGGCGCCGTTCTCGGGATTTGGTAGAAGTGTAGTTCAAGTTTTCATCTCCATCACTTTGTTCATAAATTGTCTCCGGGACCTGTAGCATTTTACGTAGATAAACGTTGTACAAAAGTCGATGTTCTTGTAGCGTATTCAGAACCCCAAAAAAAAACGCCCGCCTGAACAGTCGCATAAACTGTCGCACTTCAACAACAGTTATTCATGTGTCATCTTTGTTAAATAACGACAGTTATTCTTTGTGTCGTTCTTAGTGTTCTTCGAACGACAGTTAAGCGTCTGTTCTTCGTGTTCTTCATCGTCGTATTATTCATCGTAGCAACGATAGTTCATCATTCTTGTAGCAACGATAGTTCTTGTTACTATAGCAACGATAGTTCAACGCAACTATTCAGCAACGCAACTATTCACGATCAATTTTACATTTTTTTTTTTTGATTTTTTTTTTTTTGCTTTTGCTTTAAAACTTGAAACCCTAACTACCTCTTTTGAGCTCAACAGTGCACGAGTAGTTTGTTGTAAAGGCGAAGGAAAGGAAGCGGAAGAAGTTTTTATTTTAATTAAAAAAAAAAAAAAAAAAAAAAAGAGTTTATTTTATTTATTTTTAATTTGTATTAGGATTCCTTTACTCTTGTAATTTTCTTTTTCTTTTGCACTTTATTTTGGACTTTGGACTTGGACATTCTATTTTTATTTTTTATTTTTAAACCCTACAGAAGGGTATTATTAAATATCAACTGTTTGCGAGAGAAGGACGGTGATTACAATATCACCTCGGCCCCTCGGGTTCGTTCATGACATAGGAGTCGTGGCCCGAGTCGACAACAACGGTTCATCCCCGTCCTGGAACGGGAGGTAAGTTTGTCGAAACACTCGCGAATCCCTTGTTAGCGAGTTAATGTATTCCTTCGTTTGCATATATGTTGAGGAATTGAATACTACGCTTTATTTTCCTAGTAAAGGGCAAGGACTGGCCATACAAGATAAGGGTTCGGATTTCATCACCGTTCTCTTCTTGCCCGCCTTAGGAAAACAATACCTAACGTGAACCTAAGCATTAAAATTTGAAATAAAACGAGACCTATAAGGTAACGAGCTTAGTAGGAGAGTCGTTCGAAAAATATTGGTTACTCTCTAAGCATACTTGAAGTTCATGACGGGTTTCGTAAATTGAATGCGTGACTGCGCCGCCTTGGAATGCGGTGAGGCCTTGGGTATCAAAGCTCCTGCAGACTTCCTCGCCTCTATTCAATTTACTTAAACTCGGATTGATTCCGAGAGGAGTTTGCTCGGATTGTAACGAATTCCATTTCGAAGGATTAGAAGCTGGTCTAGAAAACAATCTAAGTGGAACCATCATGCTTTTTGTTTGCTAGAAATCAGTAGGTTTTTTCGTGGTAGAGTCGGCCTTGTTTGCGATTGCATAAAACTTCCTTACGTTTATGATTTTTCTTCTTTTATTTTGTTTTTCTAATGTATGCCCGAGGTAATTAGAGAACGGGCTTGAAAAAAAAAAAAAAAACAATAATGAAAAAAAAAATATTGGTGTTTTTTCGGTGTGTACATCCCAATCTCTCGCAACAAGCCTAGTGCTAGTTAGAGATCATGTCGGGATTAAAGTCTGCAGTGGGGATGGAAACAAATCCATCGAGAGCTTGCTTACGGGCATGCTTCACATTATGAAACTCCAACAGACCATGATGTCACTAGTTATAGGGATTATTATGGAAATTTTCACGATTCGAGCATCAATACATGAACCCTAGTAACTACTCACACATGTATCATCCACCACAGGTGAAAATGAACATCTTTACAAAGGCCCAACTCTCACAATCATCACTTTTGGACCAGTTAGAAGCTAGAACTGCAGCTTTAGAAATGCAAATGCATGAATCATCGCATATAATTCTTCTAGGCAATCGAAATCTATGCTTGTACCTTATGTGGAGGCTTAGGCCATCTGCTGAGAATTGCTATATTTTGCATGATTTTAGGCAATCTAGAGAATATCATGAAAATCCAAAATATGAAATGCCAACAGATTACAAAGCCGATAGTCATTGGGACCATAATCAACCTTTCGAAGGTTGCAATCGGTATTTTATAGACCCTAATGACCTGCACACATGTATCATCCACCACGGTGGGAAGTTCAACAATTTTGTACTTCTCAATATGTGGAGGAAAATATCGAACTCATCGAACAAAATAATGCTAGGAGTGTATTGCATGATAAACCATATAGCATTAATTATGAATTTCCTCTTGTTGAAGACTCTCATTCCATTGAACAACTTAATGCATTATTAAAAATGAATTTGATTCATTTACAAAATGTAGGAAAGGAGGAATTTCGGGATGAAATATTTGTTTGTCCTAATGAAATAAAATGTGAAAATAGTATGCCTAGTCTTACTTGTGTAGCTGATATTGCATATGAACCTGTTTTAAATGAAGGGACTAGAAATACTACGATTTTAAATAAGGAAATGCATTTGTGATGATGATGATGTTATGTTAGAAGAATATGTTTTTTTGAAAATATTGTCGAACCTTTGAGTTCGAGACATTAGGCTTCTCTGCCTCGACCTTAATGAATGATGTTTCTTCTAATGTTCCATATACATGTGATGTGGTTACTAATCTTGAGCCTGTGCGATTATCCTGTGAAAGAGAGCATGCTACACAAATTGTTTGTGACTTAGAAAATGTTGAATCTTTCGTAGACACCAATGAAACTATGCATGGAAATAACTTTAATGTGTCGATTCTCTGCCTAAGTCACAATGTGAAGTTTCTTGTGATATTCCTATGCATGAAACGAAGTTCTAGGGGATGATTGTGAATGGGGCTTATTGATTTGTTTTATGAGCATGAACATGATGTTGTACTTGTGTCGACATAGGTAATTTTGAATCTCATGTCGACACTAATGATCTTATGCATCAAAATATAATTGACGTGTCCGATTCTCTACCTAGGTCACAACATTGTGATGTCTCTTTGGATTTGTCTATGCATGAGAATAAAACTTTGGATGAGCATGATACTTATTTGGGTCTTGATGGATTGTTCTATGAATGTGAGGATCTTTGCGACACTGGCAAATGATTTAGGAGTTATAGATGTGCCTAATAATGATGTGCCTACCTCCCCGCCCATGTCACAAACTGGTAATCTTGCACCCAACCTAGATTTGGTTTGTAAAGTTATTGTTAGACCTACTTTTCTAAGAGTACCTAATCTAGGATTGGAACTGTGTGCCTCTCAAGTCCTCTTGGACTATTTTGCGATTAAATATAATACCTTTGATGAGCCACAATTAGAGTTCACTCATGTCTCTCCATCCATCCCTGACAAAATCCACTTTGAACTAGATCTTGTGCATGGTGCACCCCTGAAATTGTTAGATTTTGTACCCAAAAATATATCTATTGAAAAATCTAGGTTTGGGGGTAACTCATTCACATATGCAGTCTCACTTGCATTGCTGTCCTGTTATAATTGTGTAAGGCTGTTGATGTTTCCGCACTACGTCTTTTGGGTTGATCCTCAACTTTTTAGATTGTTGGTACATGGTGAGTCATCATTGTATAATCTAGTAGGTAAAATTTTAAATCTTGTTGATATATTTGTGTGCTAACCAAACTTTTTGTCTTGCGCTCATATTATTTGCTTTCAAAGCATTCATTCAATTATGGTTAGCACCACCCTTTCGCATCGGGTAATCTCTTTCCTTTAAATCTTCTCTACCTTGTTCTCTTGATATGTGTTCTTATCATCTTTTGAAACATTGAGGACAATGTTAGATTTAGGTTTGGGGGTGTGTTTTGCATATAGAGTTTTTAGTCTTTTATTAAAAAAAATCAAATTAGTCTTTTATTAAAAAAAAAAAAATCAAAAATCAAAAATTTTCTGATGACCAGCTGTGTAGCGGGTCTTTTGTAGGATTTTTTTTTAGTCTTTTGCATTTTATTTGTTGTTGTTTTTAGGATGACCAGCTGTGGAGCGGGTATTTTGTATGTTTTTTTCCTTTGTAGTCTTTTGCATTTTTTTTATGACCGGTTTGTGTAGCGGGTCTTTTGTAGGATCCTTTGTAATCTTTTGCATTTTTTTCTTCTTTTCTATGACCATTTGTGTAGCGGGTCTTTTGTAGGATTTTTTTGTAGTGTTTTGCATATAGATTTTTTTAGTCTTTTATTAAAAAATAAATAAATCAAAAATCAAATTTTTTGTATGATGACCATTGTGTAGCGGGTCTTGTGTTTGGTATCGATGATCGAGCTGTGTAGCGGGTCACTAAAAAAATATGATGATCATTTGTGTAGCGGGTCTTAAAAAAAAATGGTTACAAATTATCAAGGTTCTACGAAATTCCTAAGTTCATCATCTACAGTTGAAGACCGAAGACAAAGACATTTCTATGGATGCTCGATATTGGAGAAGGGTTTGTGGGTACTTCTTTGGTAGGCCCTCACGAGACTACAACTCGTCCACTAGGGACACCTAGGGGTTTAAAGGCTTAGTGCATACGCTAAATGCATTCGAGAGACCTTGACAGTGGTATAGTTAGGATTTATGGATTTCTGTTTCACTTGAGGACAAGTAAAATTCAGGTTTGGGGTTATTTGATGAGTGCCAAATATTGCATATTCATACACCTTTTCATTGGCACTTAACTCATCTTTCGCGCTTCAAAGTCATATATTATCCCAAATTCTGCATTTTTACCATCTTCAAGAATAAATATTTGTATTAATTAATTTTGTGTTTTTAAGTACTAAATAAAGCTTGGAAGAATTGAGAAGACAAAAGAGAAGAAAGTTGGAAGTGTTGCAACCCGTTCGCGCATTAGTGGCAACCTGTTTACAATACATGGGATTAAACTACCCATAATCCAAAACCCATGATCCAAAACCCAAGACCCAAATCCATTTCCACCTCACCACCATTGGATTCCAAAACATCCACCTCACCACCATTGGATTCCAAAACATCCACCTCAACCCATTGTATTCCAAAACATCCATCAAGTGAGAAAACATGTTTTGTTGAGTAAATAATTGCCAAAATTCGAATCCAAGTGAGAGAGAATTTTTGTGTATAAATAGAGAGGGTTGTTGTGTTGAAAACTCATCCAAGAATAGCTTGTTCATGTTAGTTTATCAAATTTAAGTTTTGTTGTAATGTTCTTCATGTTCTAGTTTCATTTACTAGGGTTTAGATGAAGCCCTAATCTCATTGGTATGTATTCATATCTTGTATCTTGTTCTTGAAAGTTTAGAATTGTTTAAAGATATAATTTAATCCAAGTTTTTCAACATCTTGCTCTCACAATGTATGCCATGTATCCATTGTAGTTAGAATATCTCTATGTTGATTATGCTACAACTCATGCTTAACCAAATATTGATCTTTAGATTAGTTGTGCTTAATTAGACAATTAATGCTTTGGAGAAATACTTTAGTTGTGATTAAATTATCCATTGGAGAAACACCTTAGTTATACGGTAGACTTGAATCTACTATAAGGACAAGAATAATATTACAAGTTGAATGCATATCATAGGTTATTGGTGGATTTGAATACCCTAGTATCCATATTATCATTGTTTACATATATTGTTATTTGCATCTTTTACTTTTATTATTTCAGTCACTTGAAAATCATATCGTCGTATCGACAAAATCAAACCCCTTTTGGTTACTCTCTGAATCAGGATTTAGAATCAACTTCTACACTCTCCAAGTCTCTGTGGTTCGACCTGTGCTTGCCCTGTGTTGCTTGTCGACACTGTGCACTTGAAGTATACACAATAGTAGGTATCTTTCCGAGCCTCCCAGCATACGGTGCTAGGTTAAATAACCACTAGTGGAAAAAGAGTGTTTACCGACCCACATCCGAGACCCTCAGTAACGGTAGTTGGACCGGTGACCAAAAATAGCCGTCTCTGATATGATAAAAACACGGAAAAATTCCGAGATGATTAATAGCAGTCTCTGAATAATTACTATTTTACCCTAAAACTGCTACCGATCCTGCGACCCCTGAAAACTGATTTAGATGTGATAATTTTTTATTATTTGATAGAGTATATAAATATACCTCTTTCTATCTCCCATTTCTCTTTCTTCTGCTGCTCTCTCGGTCTCCTCCTCATGCGATCTTATCCATCTTCTTCGTCCTCACCACCAAACCCAAACTGAAAAAACCCTCAGAAGAAATCGATTAAATCGTTGCTATTGAACCTAGCCCCTTTCCTCGTGTTCTTCATATCCTCCACAAAAATTGTGGAATTCTCCTGAAGTTACATATAACCACATACTTAATCAAAGAGATCTGGAAAGATCGTGATGAGATGTTGAAATTGAAAGAAGAGGAGTTGGAGATTAAATGGAAAGAACATTAGAAACTTAAGTTGAGTTGAAGAATTTGCAGAAGTTGAAGGAATTTAATCCTACTGTGGTATGGCTTTCTTCATCTCTGGTTTTTAAATTTAGGGTTCATAAATTTTTGATAACGGGTATCATTTCTTAATATTGATTTGCTGAATCAAAGCTTCTGATTAGGGATTTTGATTTTTAGATAAAGGGTTTTCGTTTATTGATCATATTTTGTTGAAATAGAAGTTTTGATTTAGGGATTTGAGTTTTGAGTTTTGAGTTTTGATCTTGATATTTTATTTCTTCTAGATTTATGGTTTGACTAATTGATAAATTATGAATTAAGGTTTTCAATTTCTTGATCTTAGATTTCTAAATCTAGGTTTGATTTTGATTTGGGGATTTTTTGTTTATGTGCATAGTCTTCCACAGGTTCAATCTCTGACATGGAAAGAAGCAGAAAAGAATGAAAAGAACAAGAAAAAGAAGAACCCAGAGATCAAAAAACCATCATCAGCTTATGTTTTATGATGCAAAGATCAATGGGCTGAGGTTAAAAAAGAGAACCCAGATACAGAATTTAAAGAAGTTTCAAACATTTTAGGATCCAAATGGAAGAATGTAACTGAGAATAGAAATACAAAACTGATAGAGAAGCTTACTTGCAGATTGTTGGCAAAGAGAAGCACGAGAACGAGGCGATGAAGCTATTCAGAAAACTGCAATGGAATTTCTTGAACAGTACTTGTAGTTCAAGCAAAAAGGTGCAGCAGAAGCCAAGGATGGCAAGAAAATAAGTAAGCAATGTGCACACTTGATTACACATTTTGCGAGAATTTTAGATATCGATTTGAATTGGTTTTAACTCTCGTTGTTTGTATGATTTGTAGGAAGAAGCAGGATCCATTGAAGCCGAAAAGGCCATTGACAACATTCATAAGCAGGAAGCTTTACTGATGCTTAAGAAGAAGGAGAAAACTGAAAACATAATCAAGGTTTGTTTGTTCGTCCATTTGACGAAATTTGTGAATGGTTGTGGAATTGGAGTCTACTGTAGTGTGTAATTGCAGAAAATGAAAGTGAACCAACAGAAAAAAAAAAAGAATCTTAAGGGTGAAACCAGTGCAGTAGACCCTAACAAGCCAAAGATGCATGCTTCCTCATTCATTCTATTCAGGTAAAATTTCGTTTGTCGAACTTGCGAGTTTCGGCTTAGATGTTGTTATATATGAATTAGGGTTTGTAATGGTTTTGATTTTGGCAATGAAGTAAAGAGACAAGGAAGAACTTGGTACATGACAGGAAAGTCATCAGCAATGTGACTATCAATGCATTGATTTTTGAAAATCTAATAGAAGTTTTGTTTTGCATATTTCAATAGCATTAATATCATGTTTGGTTCTAGTAGTAAAATTCATGTTATATTCAATTACCTGAACCAAGTATTCTGTAAGTAGCTTAACAAATATGGTGAAAATTTTTGTTATTGTCTTTTGATTTTAACAGTTTCGCTTAGCATTCTACTACTTTCTTACATAGAGTTATGATTTCATCTTGAAAACCAATTAATAAAAGTTTCTGGTGGCATTGTATCATTGCACTATAAGATGAATAATATGTATACGGTCAACCGTATTAGGGACTTTATATAGTTGAATTCACTTGAAGATGGCATTTGGTTTTTTCTCATTTAGTTTTCATGTGGCATTTGGATTTCTGTTTCACCATATTTATTTTTCTTTAATACTGCTGCATTTTTAAAGAAGCACAAGTTCCTTCCCTTTTTTGTCTACTTATCAGTTGCTTGGACCTAAATTGTGTAGTTAGTGTCAAGGAGCATACAAGGAGAATACAGTACAAGGAGAATATAATACAATGAGAACTTATTACATGGAAGGTTTGTGAAATTTGTCTATAGAAGAATTAAAATCTTCATGTTGTCTGAATGTCATATTACAAGCTGTCTTATATGTATATAACAATCTTATGAATTTCTACCTAATTAAGTACATAACATTGAAATGCAGGGAACACTACTTAACTTGCTACTTTGCAATTACCTCCGTTACAACACCTCATTATGATGCACCTGCATTCCAAGTTTGAACCATACAGGCATGAACTCTGTCTGTTCTGTAGGTAATCCTTGTGACTCTGTCTTGTGCTTTGTATTTCGCTGGAATTGCATCTAGGGGTGAGACTTGGGTTGGTTGGGCGGTTTAGTAGTAATAAGTATAGTAGTATGTGATACACAACTTAACAGTCCATGCTTTGAAAGAATATATGGTTAGAATTTTCCATTGATTTTGATGCCAACATACTATTATAGTCTGTGCTTAACTTTGGGGTTGAATACATATTTTGTATAATGTATGTTAAGGTTGAATTGTTACGAGGTTTTGTCGGATTTGAAAACTAAAGAATCAATTAGTGATTTGTTTCAGAGTGGGTTTGTGCACGTAATTTAATATATTTTTGGTGGTAACAATGAGAATGCGTGATGCTAAAAAATGAGAAATTCAATTTAGAGTGCTTGTTGTCACTAAGGATCTTAAGGTGCTTGCATAAATGATCGTTAGAACCTTAGTTCCCTTATATCAATGTTGGTATAATTTGTTGTTAACACCTTCCTTTCCTTTATTGTTTTATTTTGATGAATAGCTCAATTATTTCAGGTTCGTAAATGCTTACTTCAAGCATCAACCCTTGTTGATATTGGATTAAGATGTGCATTTTAGGAGGAAATAAATGCTTTTTGTTTTTCTCTTTTTGGCATGAGGTAAGAGCATGGACCTGTTATGTAGCTTTGAATTTCATGTTCACTAGAAAGATGCAATGCTTTTTTCCATTTTCTTATTGTTGTCCAGTTTATGTTTGAGCATACTGGATTATTTGGATACAGGAAATAGTAAAGTCACCATGTAGCTTGCACCAGTTCTACTGCAAGTTTCTGAGATACTAAGCTTGTCTACATCTTACAATTCTTGACATGGATTCTCAAGATAGTAAGTTGTTTTCTTTTGCAGCTTGTGTTTTCATTACTGTATTACCTATCCTTAAACTTGAAAAATTCTGAATTTTGCTTATGTAGGTCCTCTCACTGTCTTGTGTGCATTTGAGGAAGGCATATACTACAACGAAGAGGATTGACGCTCTGAAGGTTTTCTAGTCACTTGTTTTGGCTATGAATTATTTTGGTCTGAACTCTGGATTTAGATTGGTTTTTGTATAATTTTAAACCTAATGAATGTTAAATGATAAAGATTATTTTGAATTTATTTGAGTTTCATTTGACTTGACTTTGAGTTTTATTTGACTTTGACTTGAGTTCCATTTGACTTTGACTTGACTTGACTTTGACTTCACATGACTTTGACTTGACTTTGATGCAGTCAGATTATTTCAGATTTAGCCATTCAGGCATTTTAGCAAATCTGAATCTATATTTTTTTTTTTATTATAATTTAAATCTGAGACCCACGGTTGAGGGTTTGTACCTCGTTACCCTTGAAAGCGGTCGTTATTTTGAGACCCACGGCTAAGGGTTGTAAGAAATCGCGACGCTTTATCAGAGACCCCAACAGAGACGGTTAAAAATAGTCGTATAACTCGTATATATGACTTGTCCTGACGGTCGCTGAACTACTAATTTCCACTAGTGAACTAAGTTATTTGGGAAGTCGACATTTATAAAATATCGTGCGTATTCTATGCATGTAATGCATCAAATATATTCAGCATGGATGAAGCATCAATGTTTTAAGGCTTAACGGAGTAGGTCACGGATTAAGCATCTTAAAACATATGCATGCCTAGGCGTTTTCGAGTGACCGTTTGGAGGCTGCACAAGCAAACCCTCTCTTGGACGATCACTCCATGTGGTAGAGTGATGGATGGTAGTCACCATGGCATCTTATTGGCCGTTTAACTCTTAGCATGGGCTGTCCAACCAGGCTGGTAGAGTTGGAAGGACGAGATAACGCATATGCGACCGTTGATTAGGGTTTTGAAGAGGTGCGCAAGCATCACTCTTCAGCTTGGTCGAAACCAAGCATGGGAAGTGTTTTACAAATGACCGACCAGGCATGCGTGTAGACAGCATGCTGATGTCCATGTCCATACTTCACTGTCCCACGAAGGTGAGATCTAGGCCACTCAAGTTTACCGGTAAAGAGGAGTGGCTGAAATTGATTTGCGACAGGAATCATGTTCCGCAAAGGAGTCGGGGACCGTACGTCCATGCTTAGTTTAGGCGCACGAATCAAGGCGCCTAGCTATGGTCGGTCTTGGCCGATTGGTCAGGCGTGTAGACGGGCCCACGGTGATCGTGTTAACATGTTCATGACCTGTTAAGTCCACATCTACACCTTCTATCTATGTCTGCGAAGATGGACGCTCGTGATCGATTAGCGTCACATGTTATATGCCGCAAACCCTAATTAGGGTTTTGGATCGGTCGTGTGTACACGACTTCAACCTAACGGTTTGGAAAGCTATGCTCCTCCTTTGGGGAGGCCGACCATGTGGGGCCCACATAGGGCCTGTGGTGAATACAGTGATACTTGACTGACTGTTATGGGTCTGATCTAATCCATCCAAACATGCCAGTGAAGTTGGATGGTCGTGATTGATTTAAGACCCTTAGCGACCCTTAAAGCATCACGTCGTCCGAACTTTGGGCGAACGTTTGCTCCTCACTGGCTAGGTCGTGAGATGGTCGGAAAACGTGCCGGTGAAGTTGGACGGCCGTGGCTGTTTTGAGACCGCCATCAGGGGTCTTTGCTCGTACTAGCTTCCAAGCTACTTCATAACCATACTTTTCAGGCTGGCATTTGGTGGCTTTTGGGATGCATGATATGCATTCGACCGGCTAGGGAAAAAACGGGCCCGCTGTTGGTCATTGCGGTGATAGCCTGCTCTTGCTAGGGTTCATCTAGGCTGGTTTATTCGTGCGCAATAGTGGAAAACAGAAGTTCCGCGACCGTCAGGACAAGTCATATATACGAGTTATACGACTAGTTTTAACCGTCTCTGTTGGGGTCTCTGATAAAGCGTCTCTGTTTTGTATAATCCTTGGCCATGGTCTCAAAATAACGACCGATTTTAAGGGTAATGAGGTACAGACCCTTAGCCGTGGGTTATAATTGGCATTAGATCTTAAGGCCATAATTGGCTCATTGCCTAACATCTACATGATTTTATTATAACTAGCAACAATCTTAAGGCAACTTTACCGAAATTAGGTCCCCAACATCTTGTTCATATATAAGAACTACAAACTCATCCTAAGATACTAGGAGGGAAACCAATATTCTACTGATAAAATCACCTAAACATACATCAACCACCATAATAGCCTGTTCGGTTGGGAGAATCCAATTCCTAGGGAATGCGTCTAATTCCTTGAACCGAACGGGGCAAATGAACTCTATGTAATTGGGAATTTCAATTCCTAGGAATCCAATTCCCTCCAAAATGATAGATTTCCATTGCATTGGTCCAATGATGCAATGGAATTGGATTCCGGGGTAATAACAAAGGTAATTGAATTACCTCAACCGAACATGAATTTTTTGGATTGGAATCGAATTCCTTGGAATCCAATTCCAAGAATTGGATTACCCCATAATTGAATTCCTAGGATTCTAATTCTCCCAACCGAACGGGCTATAAATGTAATATTCAAGGTATAGGGCTCCTGTAAACAACAGTTGGCTCATCAGTCAAAATTGATATCTGTAGCAGACAGGGAAATCGAAGGTAGATACAAAGAAATGGGTTGAATCCTTTGGAAACTCATGTGTTTTTTGTTGTTGTAAGTAACAACATCACAGGGGAACAAATAGATCGTTCTAAGGAAACAAATAAAACTAAAAATCAAATCACAGAAGGAGGTTCAAGTTTTGTTGTCAACTCACATGTGTGCAGGGGCAGCTAAATTCCAATCTACAAGTGGAATTATAAGGTGTTGGGCAAGTTCATAGAAAGTAATACCAGCTACATTCCCATCTACCGGCTACCCGTCCCCTCAAAAAGACCACAAATCTCCATAATTGAGTACAATTTACCCTACAAAAAACCACAATCAGTGAATTAAGCCAAAAGACGGCAAATCTCCATAACTGAGTGCATGATTTCTCATAAGTGCATATTGAAGACTAAATACAATAGACTCTGAATGGAAGACTAAGATTTAAGCTAGACTTACTCAAGCATCAGTAACAACAGCAAGAGAATACACGGTAGAAACAAGAGTTTTGATGCATTTTTTCCAAAACTATGTCCTGTAATACAACAAGAGAATACAAGGTGTATGAATAACAACGAAAACAACAATACTTAAAGAAAAATACGGGTTCCATGGACTGAAGAAGACACAAGTATTTCAGTATTGTAGGTAATTTTAGTCCTTTGTTTTGTCAAATTATTTCAAGAAGGTTAATATAATACTGTGTTCACGTCTACATTGAATACACAAAAAGAGAACCCAACAATTTTCAAATCCAAGTCTACCCGAGGCCTTATTTTTGTAACAGAATAAACCAATAGCAAGAAAAACCAAAAAAGAGGTTCTCTCTGCAACAAAGAGAAGGTTAATACATGCAAGGAAGTAGAAGGAACTGAGGATTATTCCCCAAGAATTAAGGTTCACCACTGGGTTCACCACTCCAACAGAATGGAAGATAGCTGGATAACTCACAATGACAAGTGGAGCTGTCAAAGATCATGTGAGATGCCATATGTGCTAGGTTAGAGAGTGGGACTAAGTTCGACATAGACCCTGCCCCTCCATCCATATTACTACTCATGAGTACTCTTATAAGAAGGATATTACCAAACATATATCTATTTTTTGGATTCCATTTTATCCAAAATGTGGCTCTGACTCTATTTAAACATCAACATCCTCAGTAAAAAAAATAGCAGAACAGTGCAGCAAATGGTATGACAAAAATTGGTGAGAGACTAAACTCAGATGTACAAAAAATTAGTACGAGAAATGAGAGCCAATGCGACATGAGTACCTAGTACGGAAAATGAGAGCCAGTGCGACTGCTAAATATTTTGATGGACAGTTGACCCAGCTGTACCCATGATCTTACATGAACAATTCATTTCAGAAATTAAATATTAATCATCAAATTATAAGTTCCTGAATGTGACAGTAAAATGCATGTATAAAATATAGAACACTTATTACAAGAAATAGAATGAAGTAGGCTAAAAGAATTGGCGCCTAATGCCAACACTTGATGATGCCGACTGTAAGTGGGGGTTTAATGTTTAAACAAAGGATAGAGTATCCAGTTACACTAGAACAAGACTTGATGGACATCAACTCTTATTGTTACAGATGCAAACTTAAAAAAAAAAAAAAAAACTAGGAACTTAAAGGAAGTAAGGTGGAAACAGAACTTGCTGATACATAGTACACACATTAATTAAGAATGACAATATGGTAACACAGTACAAAAGTTTTAGCCTAATTTTTTTTGGGTAAAATATGAGTACCTAGTAAGGTGGGACACAGTACCACCAACTATAGTAGATCAAATAACATTCACAAAAGGAAACAACATGTCACCCATGGTTAGAATCTTTTCCATAGACATAATGACATCAGTATTTTGGTACGAGTCTTAGCTTTTCCCCGTCACTAATTTTTTGGCAGACTAACCAAGATTACTTTTTTGGTGTATGACTAATAAATCTGGGGTTAAAGACCTCCAATTTGAACTGGAAACTGGGTTGACATATAATAGAAAAGAACAACCCTGTCTTGCAAGGATTGTTGATGAAAAACATAATGAAGGGTGTGTCTAAATGAAAAAGACATCATTTTCAAATTTGGCGATGTGACTTTTTCGATTATCCTGGGAAAAGAAGCAAAAATTACTGGAGCAAACCTACGAGACTCCAAAACCAGAGACAACGTATATGATTGCATTGTCAAGGTAAGATATTGTTGATGCAATTGATGTCTCACCCAAGAGCTCAAATTTCAGGCCAGTTACTCTGCAGCAAATAAACAGTTGATACAATGAGAAAAAATAAGAACCCATTTCAACATTATTTTGCAAAACATAATTGGCTTATACGCGTTTAGGACTGTACAAGTTAAAAAGATCAGTCACCTTTCTTTCTCAATCACAAGTAAGTGAAGAAGACCTGCGTGATCACTAAGTAAGTAAAAACCCTTCCGTAGGCCCTTGTAATTGACTGCAAAAGCAGATTTAAAAAAACAATAAATGAATGATGCGTGTAAATATCCATCTGCCGGCTAGAGCTTAGGATGCAAATTAGCAGGTGTTTGTAGTAACTTACAGGTCTGGTCAGGATTGCTTTAAATACGCTGGCACTATAATAAATAATTGTTTCCTCTCCAATAATGATAACACTCCCAAAGAGGCATAGGGACGGGAATTAACAAACCATAATCAAGATTATTCTGTGACCATGGACCCTCCGAGAAGTTTTTTTCCTTGAGTGCAACCTCGTATATTTTAACTTGTCTCTCATCTTTATTGTCCTGCAGTTTAGAGGAACCACACCGGATTTAGTTTTTACTAGACTAGAACAACTTACGAACAAAATATAAGTGCAACATCAACTTACGAACAACGCTTTGGAACATGTAGCAGGACCAACGCAATATGCACCATTTGTAATTCAACTTTAGTTGTCGAAGTCTGACATATATCCCTGTCTTGTTTCCATTACAATCATACCTTAGACTTTGCTTAGGCCAAACTTATACTGTTAAACCCAAAAATGCTACTGCACACATCATTTCAACCATAACCACATATACAAAGAAAAATCTTTAATACACTATGCTATTGCACAAGTACTCGATAAACCACTGGGCTTCTACAAAGCGTTGTATGATTTCAATGGGCGGTTCTTAAAATGAGAAGCTAAACATTCAACTTGTGCCTATAAAATGGATCCTAAGCTACTTCTAAATTCAACAGAATCCCAATTTACAAATTATTATTGACACAATCGAACTAACCGGCACAATTAACGCAAACAATTCCTTCCTTCCAAACATGACATCACAGGCACAATGAAGTGAGATTTCTAATTTTAACCTCATGTGACCAATCTGAAGATGGAACTACGAATCTCAACAATCTAAGATTCTCATCAATCTAAATACTATATTTTGCAATAGACTAGCCACAAAAAGGAAATAAAAACTCATAATTTGTCATCAAAGATGTAATCTGAGCAGGATTAAATTCGACAATCGGATAAATTGAATTTTGAAGTAATTTCCAAATGACAAGTTACCAAGCATTTCCAAATTGTCCTGCAAACTAAGAATCCACCTACAAGGCTACAACACAGACCATTGAAATGTATAAAATCAATAAAAAGACTGGAATTGAAAATCAAATCCCAGATTCAGAAATCTAAGATAAGAAATTGAAACCCTTAATTCAGAATTTAATATCAATTAGTTAAAACCTAAATCTAGAAGAAATCAAATATCAAGATCAAAACTTAAAACCCTAAATCAAAACTCTTATTTCAACAATTCATGTTCGATAAACGAAAACCCTTTATCTAAAAATCAAAACCCCTAATCAGAAACTCTGATTCAAAAAATCAAGATCAAGATATGGAAACCCGTTATCAAAAATTTATGAACCCTAAATTTAAAAACCAGGGATGAAGATAACCATACCACGGCAGGATTAAATTCCTTCAACTTCTGCAATTTCTTTAACTCAACTTGAAGTTTCTGTTGTTCTTTCCCTTTAATCTCTAACTCCCTTTCTTTCGATTTCAACATCTCATCACGATCTTTCAAGATCTCTTCAGTTTTCTCCTTAACCGCAAAGATGAAAAGAAGAAGATGGTTCAAGAACAATGGATTGATTTCTTCCTCTTTGCTTAAGTCCGTGGTTAGATGTTTTACTGGAGAATTCGATGATTTTTGTGGAGGAGATGAAGAAGACGGAGAAAGGGGCTGGGTTTAAGAGAAACGATTTAATTGATTTCTTCCGAGGTTTATTTCAGTTTCGCTTTGCTGGTGAGGGTGAAGAAGATGGATAAGAGAGGTCGAGAGAGCATAAGAAGAAATAGAAATGGGAGAGAGAAAAAGGTATATTTATATGCTCTATCAAATAATAAAAAATTATCACATCTAAGTCGGTTTTCATGGGTCGCGGGATCGGTAGCAGTTTTAGGACAAAATAGTAATTATTCTGAGACTGTTATTAATCATCTCGGATTTTTTCCGTGTTTTTATCATATCAGATACGGCTATTTTTGGTCAACGGTCCAACTACTGTTACTGAGGGTCTCGTATGTGGGTCGGTAAACACCCATTTTCCACTAGTGGCGGCCAACTTGCGTGGTCGTGATTGTTTCTGAGACTGATATGGACAATCCAAATTCAAAATATACTCGATCGGGCTAGTATAACACACCGAGAGATGATTCTCTTTGTTAGAGAATGGTGTAGCATGTACGGGTATTTCTTGCATGCCTCACTATTGACACTTGGATATTCATGTTACTTTGCTGAGAGTAACAATCAGTCATCATGTCGCACCAATAATGAGAGTTATGCTGAGAACAACACAGGAAATACAAGGCGATTTTATGAATTAATTAATAATGCTAAAATTCACAGAATACTTGGGGATTGTTGCTACATACCCATTCTAGGTGAACTAATAAAGCGGGTAAGCATTCATCACTTATCAAATAGCCTTATCCTTTGCAGAATGTCGGCACAAAATTTGGTTTTACAACTTTAGCCCTGAACTAAAATCCACCATTAAAATTAAGTCCCCTGCCTAGCACATGATGGTTACACTATTGTGGGGTAGGCATGAGATGGTGACAAATACATGGTAGAAAAACGAGATGGAGGGAGATTACCCGGAAAACCTTGATCGAACGCTAGTAATTATACATGTGAACATGCCGATGCAGGCATGGAATCCTGAGTGGGACCGGTTTCCTTCCTTGGGTGTTTGAATAGAAGAGAAATCCTTTTTCTATTGGGATTCTTCCAATTATTTGTCTATAAAAGGGACCGACCCCTTTTCTTTTCTCACATATATTTTTCTTATTGTCCAGCTCCCGTCCACGACCTTGCTGCCGCCCCTACCGACGTCACTGTCGTTGACGATGCCGGATTTGCTGTCGTCGTCGGACTTTGTTGCTGCCACCGGACTTCGTCATTGCACATGTATGATGTAGGTACCTCACCCGTTTTTCCTTGCTCTCACGTTTTTTTTTTTTTTTTTTTTTTTTACAAACCCTAATTTCTTAGGTAAACTCTTTTGAAGGTATATCATGATTAGTTTCTCCGTCGAAATTGATAGCAAAACCGCCCTAGGATTGCTTAGTAAAACAAGCCGTGAATCCATGATATTTTTGCTTCTTTTTCCACCGTTGCATGCAAAACCTAGCTTTTAGGTTATAGCTTGAAAAAATCCTTGGCTTGAATTTCGTAGACACGATTCCCATGAATAAAGAAAATCATGCTATGATACGTGCGAATGAATGCGGGTCCCACCGTGTACGCCTGACGAACATCGACCTTATACCAGCCTTGTGACCTCGACCAAAACCGACTTCATGACCTCGACTGGCCTTTCTTGCTGACGTGGCCCAATACCAGAATTGTGACCTTGATCGGCCTTGACCAATATCGGCTTTGCTTGCTGACGTGGCCCAATAACAGACTTGTGACCTTGATTGGCCTTGAACAATACCGGCTTGTCGTGACCTAACACCAGCCTACTTGACTGGCATGACATCAGTCTTGCTTACGTGGCCCAATACCTTCTTGACTGACATGATGTCAGTCTTGTTTGGGGATATTAGCCCTGTAATTTCGACCAACACAGGGTTTCGCGGATTTAACCAACACCTGCCTCGTTTGGTGACGTGGCCTAATACCGACCTTGTTTGGATCCAATATCGGCCTTTCCTTCTTTGCCCAGCTTGGTGTAATTTAACGTGAATGTGTGTCATGCTCGGTCGGGACTATATATTCCATGATGCGCGTTTTCATACAAGTACTAACTCCTCTGCTTCTTCTTTATTGTAGAATGAACAAAAAGGTTCCTGCTAAGATGTCTTCTGGGAATAATGTTGATGCCAAGTCAGGGAGTGTTGACAGCTTTAAAGATATGCTGAACATTGATGATGAGTTATTCACTGTACCTTTTCCGAACATTAGAAAGCATCCTTCTCACAAGATAGTCCTGCTCTCTGGTTCAGAAAATATGGAAGTTGATCCATTCCCTTCTCCATCACTTGTGATGAGATTCTGTCGTCGGAGAAATGAGTATCCACCTTCACCTATTGACTTCAAAATTTATCATACCCCGTTGGGTCCTTATGAAGGATGGATGAGACGCATGTTGAATAATAAGAGAATTAAGGCTAATTTAATTAAAGCGCAAATCCTTGATGTGGTCATGGCATTCGCCGCTCTTCAAGTTAAGAAAGATGCGGCAGGTTTGATCAATTTCATTTCTCGGTGGCATCCATCTACTCATACAACCATATGTAGATGGGGAGAGATAACCATTACTCTGGAAAGCGTGGCTGCATTGATGAACCTACATGTTGTTGAAAGCTTCTTTTATAAACTTTCTGATGCAACGTCGCGATTATAATGATATACTTCGAAAGGCGGGAAAATTTTATGACCTGTAGAAGGAGAAGAAAGATACGAAATGCTTTTACACTTGGTGGGTGTCAGAGTGGTCTCCTGCAGACCCGAAACCAGATCAGGAGTTGGAAGACGAGCTCAGCGTGATTGCATTTCTATCTTTGTGGCTATCCAGGGACATATTTGACGATGGTTCTGGAAGGAAGACTGTAAGAGGTGACATTGTTATGTTTGCTATAAGGCTGGAAAAAGGTGAGGTCCTTCCCCTAGGTGCCTTGTTTCTTGGATCACTGTATTCTCATCTGGACGACTTAGCGACGGACATGCATGCTTCCAATGGGTATAATAAGGTGGAGTCGCATATCCACATTGCTTTTCTTCAGGCGTTTTTGTGGGAACATTTCAAAAGCTATGCTTTTGTTCCTGCAACTTCACTCAGTAGTCTATATGGTGCTTCGAGAATACTTCGTTGGTATAAGAGACGTCCAAAAACTAGTGTGAAGCTTGTGAATATCTTCGATAATGTGTCCTCCGTAGATTTTCATCCATGGGGGCTAATCCATCCTTCTATTGTTCAGCCAAAGACTTTTGCTACTGTTCCTGATGTCGTGTTGCATACTAATGCTGGAACCGCAAGTCTTGGGGAACTTATTTACTTGCGAAGCTACACTCCGGGATACGTCACGTCTTTATTTGATGAAGAATTTACTGTGACTTCGTACAATATTGACAGGGCTGCTCTGCAAATTGGATTTGACTAGGGTATTCCATTTTTTCGTCCGTTGAAGGCTCCAAAAGAACTTTTTCCGGACATTCTTAATGCTAACACGTTTTCGTCAGTGCAGAGCCTTCCTTTCCTTCCTATCGGAAGAAATACGACGGTAACTAGCAGGTATAAGGAATTTTGGAGGGAGAAATTGTTAACCTTTTAGAAATTCTCGAAGGAGGTTGTGACAGATTCCCGCGGCGAACCATCTTCTGACGTTTTGAAGGAGCATTCTCGGTTGAAACCACTCCCAGGTAAACGAACTAGAGCTGACGACTGCAGTCCCCAAGCAGGAGTGAGATCTAAGAAGCAGGCATGTGGTCCCGTGGTATTCAATTCTTCTCATATGCAGGTACTTACTATTTATTTCCTTCAATCCCCTAACCCCATATGTCTTGAATAATTTTTTACTAAGGGTGATTCTTATTCCAAATCAGGGGCTCCCGAAAGAAAATGCTTTTACGAGGCTGGCACGCGGCCATGACGCAGCTTTGGAGAAGTCCGGTAATACTGATATTCACGATGAGAAGTCTGGTGACATTGACCCCATTCAATACAATGACAGAGATGGTGCGAACTCAACTAAAACAGATTCCCGGAGTGGCAACTTCAGTGAGCTTATAGATGAGGCCGTATCAGAAATCAGTCTTCAGAGTGAAACAATCATCACAAGGAACGCAGGAGAGACAACACCCATGATGATTGAAGTAACTCCCTCCAAATAATCTCCTGAACAAGCTTTGGAAATCCATAAGGCAATCATAGAATCTCTCGCAGCTGAGAATGCTTCTGATAAAGTGTTGGTGATGCAACCCGTTGTTCTTGGAGCTGTATTTGAGCCTCCTTTCAATACTCCTTATACAGGTCATGTGCTGGTTGGAGGATTCAGTGTGCCGGATAGGTTCGAGGAGTTGTATACTAAAATATGGAAAAAGCATGGTCACATATCCACCTCTCATAAGCTTAAAAGTTGCTTCGCATCAGTCAAACGCGTCGAAGAAGCTTTATCATATATCTATGGCATGAGCATCGTGACTGGCACACTGTTTCTGAAGAGGTAATAGAAAACTGGGAGTTCCACCGGGACATATTCGTGAAGTATGAGTTTAACGCCTCCTGGTTCTGTGAAGGACTCGCTGAAATCCAGAAGCTGCAAGGCGAAATGCATGAAGTCCCTTCCGCAGACTGCATCGCTCGCCAGGAAGAGGAGATTGAAAGGATGTCTAATGATTTGAACCTGGAACAGGTCGTTCTCCATAAAATGAAAGCCGCTCTCTCACAGAATGACAGGTTGTTGCTGAAGGACTTCCCTTGAATGGTTTATGCCGTCAACTTATGCTTTTCATTTTAGTAGTTTTTGAGTGATGTAAGGGTTTCCTTTCACAACTTGACTTTAGGTATTAAACTAATAGGTAACTGAATTTTGAATTGGTTTGTTTTGAGATAGTTTTGTGAATGGTTTTTCTGAAAGAGATTTGTTTTTGAAGAAATTTGCATTTTGATCATAAATAACGTGACTATTCAAACGATACCATTCATGGCACATAAAGCTATAAATGTCGTGTGAAAAGGGACACGTCTAAGGGGAGAATATGATGTTTAATGTGGTTTACATCATTGTATCTTTTTCTTAATGGGACGTAAAGTCCCCAGTGGGTTCTAAAACTATCTCTCCATAAATTTGTTTAATAGAACTTACTTGTTCTTCGAAATTCCATCTGCATGAAATTGAACTTTCCTTAGCGCTTGCTCCGAGAAGTTGCGAGTGCTAATCTTCGGAGACATGAAGCAAATCTTCTGAACTAAGCTTCTTTTGGAAAATACGCTTTAGGGCATTGCATTCACTGGTAGTGTGGTGAAGAAAATGATGATAGTGACAATATCTCGGATCTATCATCTCCTGATCAGTCGGTTGTCACCATACTTGAGGCAATTGGACTTCTCCGTCTCGTACCCATATTTCCAATAATTCCAAGATTTTATTCATGGAAAATGGGAAGTGTGGGTACCTTGATCCAGGCTTTTCTTGCATTGACGGATGTGCTGTGATATCCCTTGTTGACCTTGATATGAAGAACGTTTCGGAGTCGGGACACAAGTGTGTGTCAATGTATACGCGGTCCGCTTGGTTGGTCGTCTCTGCTGAGACACAACTGCTTTCGAGGGCCTTGTATCAATGATATCATTATTGTCATGCGGCTGAGTCAGGTATTCCCAGCCTCTGTATTCATGTGACTCTCGGCTGATTTCTCCTTATTCATGTGGTTCTTCGTTTGGCTGAAAAGTTGCGGCATATTGGATAACTTTCTGTACCTCAGAAATAGTTTTGAGATATAAATCTCCCAGCAAGGTTTCATAAGCTGGACCTTTTCCTTTGTCCGATAAAGGTTGTGGCATTCCTGAAAAGTCCTTTCCTCTGTAGAGTTGCTTTTAGCCTCCTTAGTTAGCCAGATCATGCCGTTCGTCTCTCTCTGGCCTCCTAGTGTGGCCATGTGTTCTTTTTGCGTCCTCATTGGTAGAAGCACGATTTCTATATAGAGATTCAATTGTGTCGTCGTTCGCGATTCTCCCTGGGTAAGCACCTGCCGGCCCTTCTTGCAATTGAACTGCTATATCATTCAAAAGACGGAACGTCTCACTTTTCCTTCTAGCGATACCAGCCTGGTTTACTAAGATATCTTCTAGCATTCTGGATACACTCTCCACAAGGTTTGGATTATTCATGGCTTCTGGATAACTCGGATGGTGAGGATACGTCATAGACAGGAGCCAGACTTTTATTATCGAAAGAAATGAGCAGGTTGATGATTGAAATGGATCTAAGATCTATCCCCTTGAAATTGAGAAATTGAATCGGGTATTGATAAGATGAAATGGAGAATTGGAAATTGATATTGCAACTGAGAGATTGATCTCCCACTGTGGTCGCCAATTGTTTATGGGTGAAAACTATTTCTGCCGGTTTTGGTAATTTGGGGTGTGTGGATGAGAAATGAATCTAAACCCTAAACAAATGCACTGCATGGGAGTGCTTTTGATTCGAGAGATCAATCTATACAATTCCGGCCTAAACTAAGAAATGGATGTTCCAGACTTGCTTCGGTCACAAAGTAAAGGAGATGGGGTTGATCTTAGGGAGGGAAGCAAAGAAGGTGTTTGAGATTGTGAAGGTGTTGGATGTTTATGACTTGGATCAGAATACCAAGATGGCTTGCAATAATATAAGCAATCAGCTCTGGGTGTTTGAATACGTTATATCAACACTTGGTTTATGTGCTTGTCTTGTCTTGGAAATAGGGAGGAGAACCTATTTATACAAGTCATTGAGCCTAACCCTCGTATCTCGTGGGAAGTGGAGAAAGTGGAGCTATGGAGTAGTGGAGTCGTGTGCTGGTGTCACACGATCAGTCTTGCCCACTTCTCCCGTCATCATTAACCAACCTCCATACCAATACCCCAGTAAGTATCCTACAGTTTGTGACATGTTTGATGTCTCGATTGCGTGGATCTTGGGACCCACAGAAGGTAGCATACAGTGCTATGTTAAATAACTAAGTTATTTGGGAAGTCGATATTTATGAAATATCGTGCGTATTCTATGCATGTAATGCATCGAATATATTCAGCATGGATGAAGCATCACTGTTTTAAGGCTTAACAGAGTAGGTCGCGGATTAAGTATCTTAAAACATACGCATGCCTAGTCGTTTTCGAGTGACCGTTTGGAGGCTGCACAAGCAAGCCTTCTCTTGGACGATCACTCCATGTGGTAGAGTGATGGATGGTAGTCTCCACGGCATATTATTGGCCGTTTAACTCCTAGCCTGGACTGTCCAACCAGGATGGTAGAGTTGGACGGATGAGATAACGCATCTGGGACAGTTGATTAGGGTTTTGAAGAGGTGCGCCAGCATCACTCTTCATCTTGGTCGAAACCAAGCATGGTAAGTGTTTTATAGAGGACCGACCAGACATGCGTGTAGATGACATGCTGGTGTCCATGTCCATACTTCACTTTCCCACGAAGGTGCGATCTAGGCCACTCAAGTTTACCGGTAAAGAGGAGTGGATGAGATTGATTTGCGACAGGAATCCTGTGCCACAAAGGAGTCGGGGACCGTACGTCCATACTTAGTTTGGGCGCACAAATCAAGGCGCCTAGCTATGGTCAGTGTTGGCCAATTGGTCAGGCATGTAGATGGGCCCACGGTGATCGTGTTAACATGTTCAGGACCTGTTAAGTCCACATCTACACCTTCCATCTATGCCTGCGAAGATGGACGCTCGTGATCGATTAGCGACACATGTAATATGCCGCAAACCCTAATTAGGGTTTTGGATCAGTAGTGTGTACACGACTTCAACCTAACGGTTTGGCAGGATATGCTCTTCCTTTGGAGAGGCCGACCATGTGGGTCCCACATTGGGTCGGTGGTGAATACAGTGATACCTGACTGAAGTTTATGGGTCTGATCTAAGCCATCCAACATGCCAGTGAAGTTGGATAGTCGTGATTTATTTAAGACCCTTAGAGACCCTTCAAGCGTCACGTAGGTCTAACTTTGGGCGAACGTTTGCTCCTCCCTGGTTAGGTCGTGAGATGGTCGGCTACGTAGGTAGAAAGGGGGACTGCCGGTGTGTACCATGGCACTTGTCCGGCCGTGATTAAAGCAATCCACTCCATCCAACCGTGCCGGTGAAGTTGGATGGCCGTGGCTATTTTGAGACCTCCATTAGGGGTCTTTGCTCGTACTAGCTTCCAAGATGCTTCATAACCATCCTTTTCAGGATGGCGTTTGGTGGATTTTGGGATGCATGATATACATTCAACCGGCTAAGGAAAAAACGGACCCGCTGGTGGTTATTGCGGTGATAGCCTGCTCCTGCTAGGGTTCGTCTAATCTGGTTGATTCGTGCGGCCAACTTGCGTGGTCGTGATTGTTTCCGAGACTTATATGGACAATCCAGATTCAAAATATGCTCGATCGGGCTAGTATAACACCGAGAGATGATTCTCTTTGTTAGAGAATGGTGTAGAATGTATGGGTATTTCATGCATGCCTCACTTTTGACACTTGGATATTCATGTTACTCTGCTGAGAGTAAAAATCATTCATCATGCCGCACCAATAATGAGAGTTCTGCTGAGAACAACAAAGGAAATATAAGGCGATTTTATGCATTAATTAATAATGCTAAAATTCACAGAATACTTGGGGATTGTTGCTACATGCCCCATTCTAGGTGAATTAATAAAGCGGAGAAGCATTCATCACTTACCAAATAACCTTATCCTTTGCAGTATGTCGGCACAAAATTGGTTTTACAACTTTAGCCCTGAACTAAAATCCACCATCAACAACTTGATACAAAGTTTCGGACTTAACCAAACTCAATAGGATTCACGTATCAAGTAAATAGGAATTAAAATTTGTGCAATTTACTTTAATTATAATAAAAAAATTATAATGCAGAAATATAAAGTAAATGACACAGCAAGATTTTGTTAACGAGGAAACTGCAAATGCAGAAAACCCCCGGGACCTAGTCCAGAATTGAATACTCTCAGGATTAAGCCGCTATACAAAATAAGACAACTTTGTATAGTTGAGACCAAGCAACTAAACCTATAGTTCACCTAGTTCCGTCTGTATTCCCACGCCTCCAACCTGTAAACAAGTCACATACTTGGACCAATTCCTTTGGTTCGTATTCCAAATAGTAAAGGAACAACAAATCTGTTTGGTATCAACTATCTTCAACCAAGTGATATGAGTTGCGCAAAGGTTCCCTTGTTTATCTTAACATAAACTCCTTTGCCAGGTTCCAAGATCTATCTTATGTTAATCACCCAAAGCAATTGTTAAGATTAAGCCAACAACACTCTTCAACCAAGTGATATGTGATGATGCCGATCTTCCTCAATTAATCAATCCAATCTACCACAAGGATAAACCGATTATTAATTGGATCCTCTTTTTCTCAAACAAGTATTATGCACACCAAAGATTGTGAAAGCCAAGTTACAAATCTTCAATATCTTCTTTGTCTTCAAATCTTATTAGATCTTTAATAAACACCTTCACACAACTACTTGAATCTCTTGTGATCAATCACACACGGAACAGAGTCTGTTAACAATGGATTATCACAAGATCGTCTTTAGATCTAACAACAATCTAAAGATCCCTGTCGAAACCTTGAACTAGTTTGAGTGAATCTTATATCATAAGAGAAGATTATCAAGCATAAACAAACTTGGTGCAATCAAAGTTTAACCACCGTTAGTCAATCAAATCAATACGAAAACTATAGATAAACCGCAATATCTAGTTTCCCACCAACGGGTCGCGCTAGAGCTTCTCAATCCCAAATAAGACTTTAAATTGAGCGGACGTAAGAGATTACACCTAATTAGATTACTCTCCTCTCTCATAGGCGTCTTTACCAGTAACAAAGACAAAAGAGTAAGTCTAGGTTATGCAGGATTAGTTTGCTAAAAATGCAAACTCAAAGTATTTATTGACAAGGAAGTTTGGACATCAAGGAATTTCCAAAACCGAAAATATTCTCAAGATATTTTTCATTACTACACCAAATTCGGTTTTCATAATTCCTGTGAATGCACTGTCCAAAAATAATAATCGAAATCTCCTTGGAAAATCTTTAATTAGAAAATGCACATTACTAATTCTTATTTTCCATATAATTAAAAACCCTTAATTAAAAAGATTCTTAACTTATTTAAATTCGATCTTGGGATTTACTTCCTTCTTAGCCGTTAAGGAATATCTTTGAATAAAATAGAATAAGCATTAATGCACCGTGTTCAAAGAGTGACGACATCTTACTCTTGCAAGTATTTTCCATGCTTGCTCACTTGAAACCGGTTTACCACACTTCCAAACAAGTTTAGAATTGGTTCATCTGACTTTCAGGAACTACGTGATTGATCAAGTACCACTCAATCACAACTCATGGGTTTACGGTTTTACCAAAACAAGTTTCGGTTCTACCTCCATGTGAGTATTGTGCATAGTTACACTAGCTTACCATATATATGACTGACTAGGTACTAGGATCGGTTCCCCACATATATTTTGTATCTAACTTGTATGCACTGCACATGTCCATAGGGTCGGTTCCCCCTTACAAAAAACATGTTTCACATGTTCATAAGATCAGTTCCCCTTTCTTCCATAAACCTTGCTTCACCTCATACAAGGATCGGTTCCCCTTGTGATGCACTGCACCTCTTACTAGGATCGGTTCCCCTCTTCCCAGTAATAAGTTCAGACATACACAACCCGATCATACCCCAAGTGATTACTTAAGATCGGTTTCACTAATAAAAGTCATACCAATACATAAGTCAGGCCTCATGTGAATAGTTCTACCAAGAACACAAACAAGTCGTGAGCGGTTATACTAATCACACATATTGGTCGTTCATAAGATATGCAATGAAGAACAGCCCTAATAACGCCTGGCGATTTCCTTTTCGGTTCACAACACATATCATGAACTTACTTCCTTAGAACACGTGTAAACATTGTTCCCTAGGATAAAATCCACACCTCATACCCATACATAATCACAATAGAATTCATACGATTATGTCGATGTCTTATATAAAAAGTTTAATGGTTAAGCAAGAAACTTCATATTGTATTCCTTAATACTATGTCTATCTAGAGTGTTCATGCTTCGCAGTTTTATGTTTTCAATATGCACGACTTGAAAGATATGTTAGGGAATGAAACAGTTCAAGTCAAATATCACTAACCTCAAGTTGAAGGATGATATTGTCGTTGTAGCTACGCACTTCTTCAAGTCTTCACAATACTTGTAATGCTCACCCTAATAATTTCAAGATAACCTATACGAAGTTGACTCTAGTACATTTAAATCAAGCGACTCTTAAATGAGTTTTGCTTCACTAAAATATGACAACCAAACTTGACATACCAACGCTTAGTGGGTTCAACCGAGCAATGCTCAAACAATATCCCCCTTTGTCAATTTTAGTGACAAAACTCTTACAATCATATGGATAAACAAATTACAAGAATTCATTACTCATACGCTTGATTCCCGAATCCACAACACACAACCTGCATTCATTCAATCCTCAAAAATGTAGCAGCTGCACTATAATAACAAACTTATACTCCCCTAAAGGTGAGCTAGGTAGATTTTCAATCCGCACATATTTGTTATCCCATTCATATGATATGTTACTCCCCCTTAGTCTATGCTTTTCCTCATTCGTTAGATAAACGTTCAAGCACCATTGTCCTCTTCCCTAGTGACACCAATCAACCATAAATTGATACCAACATCACTTGTTTACTCCATATATTTCTCCCCCTTTTTATCACAAAAATGACAAAGAAGCGAACAAATAAAGGACAGCACGAAAAGGATCTTACAAATCTCCAAATAGACTTGCAACATGTTGAGTCAAGCACGAGGGTTTTACATACCATTTTTGATAACCAATATCAAAACTGAAACTATAAGTAATTACATTTTGATATGTTATCATGGAAATAATTGCCCGAAGCAATTTTTCCAACTAGTTTAGCAAACCAAAAATCAGCTAATCAACTTAGTCCCTTTGCTAAACCGATTGTATAAATACAACCGCTTCATTCGATAAGACCAAAACAAAGATAAACTTCATTTTTCTCATCAGGTTTTAATTATCTAGATAACTTACACCTTTAAATTTCAAACAAGCCAAATACTAGGTTAGTCAACTAGCATTTCCTTGTTTAGGCTTTCGGCTAGACTTGAATAACCGAAACCTCCACTTTGATAAGTCTAACTAAGATCGGAATTAAATTATCTTAGCTTATCCGGAATCGAATTGGACTAAACAACTCATCCCGTCAACATATTCATTCGTTAAGCCATAAATAATTCATACAAACCAATAAATCAACTTGCATAATTATTCACCTCAACCAGATACAATAGAAATAACATATATAAACCAAAGTTTTACTATTGCACCGAAATTTTGTAAGTTTAAACAATTGATACTACACAATAAAGCAAAATAACAATTATTTTACTTAACTGGAAGCAATTAAATTAACATAGACATTAAAGCACCACAATTGCACCAACTTTTGTAAGCCTAAACTATTGATATCACACAACAAAGCAAGATAATCAAAAGTTTTACTTAACAGGAAATAATTGAATCACACACACACATCCATACATTCATAATGGAATAAACACATCAATTGTACCAACAATTTCTTTTAAGCAAAAGCAATATATATATCAAATAAAAATAGGCTTTTCTTAAAACAGGAAAACAATTAACTAACAAAATTGTTACCTCAATTTCGCATCCAACTTCTCCAAATATGTTTCCATCGCTTTCTTCTTCCGGGAGAATTGATATCGAAATACCATCATGTTGTCATTCTCATGCCAAAAACAAAAGAATAACAACAACCAACCTTTACCAGAGAAAGGTTGAGAATCGGTTTTAATAATTACAAGCAAAAGTTGAAAACTGTCGAAACACATATGCTTTTATGCTAAACCAAAACCGATTCAATATATTGTGACTTTTTCACATATTGTTTCTACAGGAATCCATCATGATCCTTTGATAAAGCCTACCAACTTGGGCTAGAACTTAATCCTGCTAAATCAAAAAGTCACCCAAACCATAAGGGTTCACAACATATTATGAGATCGAATATCAAGGTAATAAAACCGAAATCAAACATCTCATACACATACATAGCAAATAAATAAAGCATTAAAGTACCGGATATGTAAATCAAAAACTATCACAAGAAAAATTATAAATCAAATAACTTTATTCATAATAGTTTTATTCAATAGACTTATACAATCAATGAAAGCAATCAAAAATTGATGTCTATTTTTAAGCTTTATTTTGAAACCCTAATTTCAATCTTTTAGAGTTTCTTCTAAAGTTGGATCCTGATCAGAGGTCTTTGAAGGATGCCAATCATTTTCTATAATTACTAGTCTAGATTCTAGACTGACAACATTGTCATTGACTTCTTTAATTTCCTTTCGTAAATCCCTTTCCATGTTCCTTACTTCACATAAAATTAGATCTAACTTTAGTGAGAGATTCTTGAGAAGATTATCATTAAGAGATGATATCTCTTCATTAGGAACATCTTGTTGAAGTTCTTTAGAAGAATCAGAATTGTCGTCATTAGACTCGAGACGAAGTTTCTTGTTCGGAAACAAAATGGTCCAAACTTTTTCGAATTTGCGAGAGTTGCAACTGGAGGAAGACATTTTTTCAAAACATTATGAAAATGAAATAAGAGATTCTTTCTTCTTATATGTTCTATAACTTATTTAAAAATCTTGAGAATAATATTTCAATTAAATTCTTAACCAAGAAAAAAAAAATCAGAAATATTTTTACTAGAATATTTACATCTACATCCTTACCATAACAAGTAAGCGTCAATGAAAACCAGTTAGGTATTTACCTTTTGGTTGTTAAATTTTCTTCTTTTGAAGATTTCAACATTCATGTTTGATTCAAGATCTTGACCTCCAATGTCCTGATTTCTCCTGTAAGGAGGAACTCGTGATCTACAATTAGATCTTAAATTTTTGGTTTTATACAATCTCTCCCTCTGTTTAGTGTCAGGACATTCCCTTTGGTAATGCCCTTTTTGCTTGCATAGGAAGCGAACACTTGATTTGCCACTTTTTATGGATTTAGACTTCATGAATCTATTTTTGCCTTATCCATTTTTCACTTGATCTATACATGTTATATGAAGATTTTTCAACACAATTGAGTTTATCTCTCAGCTTCTGATTTCTTCTCTTAGCTTCCTTATTTCATCTTGGAAATATTTGATATCACAGATGAGTTTAAATACTTCAACCTTTTCGGAGTATTGAGTAGATTCGATTTTCTTCACTCGCTTATTGAATTTCTCTTTATCATTCTGAAAACTCTGATTAAGTTGATCAAGTGATGATTTTATTTCAATGATATCAGATTCAAGAAGATGAGTTCTTTTATCCTTACATGAAAATATTTTGAAAATCGATGGGTTAAACTCCTCGTGAGTATCTAGATTTAAAGCACTTTCAGATTCATAGACTTCTGCAATGGTTGAAACATGATTTATATCATCACTTTGATCATTCTCATTAGGGAAATAATCAAGTATAGCTGTGTGAGATTTTCTTTTCCATTGTATATCTTTAGTCGGATAATCTGGAGAGATATGACCGAAACCTCTACATTTGTAGCAATGAGGAATATTATCACTATCATCCTAGGTGTATTCATGTTTCCATGAAGAAGTATTTTTCCTTTTTAACACAGGTAATTCACTTTTTCGATGTCTCAACAGTTTTTTGAATTGTTGAGTGAGGAGAGACAAGAATTGATTTATCTCAGCATCATCTGTAGTGGTTTGATCTTCCTGTTCTTCGGAGATTTCCGATAATTGGGTTGAAACCCCTTTTATGGCTTTGTAGCCCAAATTGTCTCTTTGATTAGACATGTTCTCTTGATCAAAAAAATTTAGTTTTCCTACTAGAGAGCTTCCAGAGAGAGAAGAAAGGTCATTAGCTTCTAGAATCGCATGCTTCTTAGGATCGTATCTTGGTGGCAACGATCTGAGAATTTTTCACACTATATCCTTTTCAGAAATAGTCTTTCCTATAGAGGAAGATGCATTAATTATCTCAGTGAGTTTAAGATGAAACTCTTCAAAAGTTTCATTGTCATCCATTCGAAGGTTTTTCCCAATCACACGTAATAGTTTGAAGTTTAGCTTCCTTCTCTGATGTGTTTCCTTCAAACATGATTTGAAGATTATCCCAAGCTTCTTTAGAAGTTTGACATGTTGATACATGATGTTGTAGATCACGGCTTACAGCATGTATTATGGCATTCAAACCATCTGAATTCTGCTTAGCTGATGCCTTTTCTTCGTTCGAAAAATCTACTAGGCGTTTAAGCTCAGTATCCGAATTTTCTATCTTTGGAAGAATATAACCATCGACGACTAATAGCCAAGTATTAAAGTCTCGTGATTGAAGAAAATATCGCATAGCAGATTTCCACCATAGATAGTTTGTTTAGTCAAATCTTGGTGGTACGTTAATTGAAGTCGATTCGTGAGAACTTGAGTTCATTCTTATAGGATAGATCACACCAAAAACAGATTGTTAGATCTTTTTGTGTTTTCCTACTCTGATACCAATTGAAAAGGAGAGGGTACCCCAAATATACCTCAAGCTATAACTTTTCCTTCCTATAAGTCCTTTCCCCGAAAGTGATTGTCTATGGACTGAGTCGAGATAATACAACAAATCGGTTCAGACTTTGTGTGATCGTCTATGGATACTAGATCGGGACAATACAACAACAAAGTGTGTTTACTTGATACAAAGGTTCGGACTTAACCAAACTCAATAGGATTCACGTATCAAGTAAATATGAATTAACGTTTGTGCAATTTACTTTAATTATAATAAAACAATTATAATGCGGAAAGATAAAGTAAATGACACAGCAAGATTTTGTTAACGAGGAAACCGCAAATGCAGAAAAACCCCGGGACCTAGTCCTGAATTGAATAATCTCAGGATTAAGCTGCTATACAAAATAAGACAATTTCGTATATTTAAGACCAAGCAACTAAACCTATAGTTCACCTAGTTTCGTATGTATTCCCACGCCTCCAACCTGTAAACAAGTTACGTACTTGGACCAATTCCTTTGGTTCATATTCCAAACAGTAAAGGAACAACAAATCTGTTTGGTATCAACTCTCTTCAACCAAGTGATATGAGTTGCGCAAAGGTTCCCTTGTTTATCTTGACATAAACTCCTTTGCCAGGTTCCAAGATCTATCTTATGTTAATCACCCAAAGGCAATCGTTAAGAATAAGCCAACAACACTCTTCAACCAAGTTATATGTGTTGAAGCCGATCCTCCTCAATTAATCAATCCAATCTACCAAAAGGATAAACCGATTATTAATTGGATCCTCTTTTTCGCAAAAAAAGTATTGTGCACACCAAAGATTGTAAAAGCCAAGTTAGAAATCTTCAATATCTTCTTTGTCTTCAAATCTTCTTAGATCTTCAATAAACACCTGCACACAACTACTTGAATCTCTTGTGATCAATCACACACATAATTTTGAGTCTGTTAACAATGGATTATCACAAGATCGTCTTTAGATCTAACAACAGTCTAAAGATCCTTGTCGAAACCTTGAACTAGTTTGAGTGAATCTTATATCAGAAGAGAAGATTCTCAAGCATAAACAAACTAGGTGCAATCAAAGTTCAACCACCGTTAGTCAATCAAATCAATACGAAAACTAAAGATAAACTGCAATATCTAGTTTCCCACCAACGGGTCGCGCTAGAGCTTTTCAATCCCAAAGAAGACTTTAAATTGAGCAGCCAGCCGTAAGAGATTTCACCTAATTAGATTACTCTCCTCTCCGATAGGCGGCTTCACCAGTAATAAAGACAAAAGAGTAAGTCTAGGTTACGCAGGATTAGTTTGCTAGAAATGCAAACTCAAAGTATTTATAGACAAGGAAGTTTGGACAGCAAGGAATTTCCAAAACCGAAAATATTCTCAAGATATTTTTCATTACTACACCAAATTCGGTTTTCATGATTCCTATGAATGCACTGTCCAAAAATAATGATCGAAATCTCCTTGGAAAATATTTAATTAGCAAATGCACATTACTAATTCTTAGTTTCCATATATAATTAAAAACCCTTAATTAAAAAGATTCTTAACTTATTTAAATTCGATCTTGGGATTTACTTCCTTCTTAGCCGTTAAGGAATATCTTTGAACAAAATAGAATAAGCATTAATGCACCATGTTCAAAGAGTGACGACATCTTACTCTTGCAAGTCTTTTCCATGCTTGCTCACTTGAAACCGATTTACCACACTTCCAAACAAGTTTAGAATTGGTTCATATGACTTTCAAGAACTATGTGATTGATCAAGTACCACTCAATCACAACTCATAGGTTTACGGTTCTACCAAAACAAGTTTCGGTTCTACCTCCATGTGAGTATTGTGCATAGTTACACTAGCTTACCAAAGATATGGATGACTAGGTGATAGGATCGGTTCCCCACATATATTTGGTATCTAACTTGTATGCACTGCACATGTCCATAGGATCGGTTCCCCCCTTCCCAAAAACGTGTTGCACATGTTCATAGGATCGGTTCCCCTTTCTTCCATAAACCATGATGCACCTCATACAAGGATCGGTTCCCATTGTGATGCATTGCACCTCTTACTAGGATCGGTTCCCCTCTTCCCAGTAATAAGTTCAGACATACACAACCCGATCATACCCCAAGTGATTACTTAAGATCGGTTTCACTAATAAAAGTCATACCAATACATAAGTCAGGCCTCATGTGAATAGTTCTACCAAGAACACAAACAAGTCGTGAGCGGTCATACTAATCACACATATTGGTCATTCATAAGATATGCAATGAAGAACAGCCCCAATAACGCCTGTCGATTTCCTTTTCGGTTCACAACACATATCCTGAACTTACTTCCTTAGAACACATGTAAACATTGTTCCCTAGGATGAAATCCTCACCTAATACCCATACATAATCACAATAGCATTCATATGATTATGTCGATGTCTTATATACAAAGTTTAATGGTTAAGCAAGAAACTTCATATTGTATTCCTTAATACTATGTCTATCTAGAGTGTTCATGCTTTGCAGTTTTATGTTTTCAATATGCACGACTTGAAAGATACGTTAGGGAATAAAAAGGTTCAAGTCAAATATCACTAACCTGAAGTGGAAGGATGATGTTGTCGTTGTAGCTCCGCACTTCTTTACCCCTTCAAGTCTTCGCAATACTTGTAATGTCTCACCCTAACCTATACGAAGTTGGCTCTAGTACATTTAAATCAAGTGACTCTTAAATGAGTTTTGCTTCACTAAAATATGACAACCAAACTTGACATACCAATGCTTAGTGGGTTCAACCGAGAAATGCTCTAACACCCTGCTCCGCTGGTGTTGGTGGTAGAGGATACGGCTCCACGATATGTATTGATCACATTCTGCACGGCAGCTCCACTGACAGCGACATCGATACCAATAGTGTTGTCGGCGCTAGTTCCATCAGAATTGATCGTTGATCCTGACCTAAGTTCTACCATCTTGCAATTTGAACAGATTGAAATGAAACTGAAATTTGATCTTGCAACCGAGAGATTAATCTCCCACTGTGGTCGCCAATTGTTTATGGGTAAAAACTATTTCTGCTGGTTTTGGTAATTTTGAGTGTGGATGATAAATGAATCTAAACCCTAAATAAATGCACTGCATGGGAGTGCTTTCGATTCGAGAGATCAATCTATACAATTCTGGCCTAAACCAAGAAATGGCCGTTCCATACTTGCTTCAGTCACAAAGTGAAGGAGATGGGGTTGATCTTAGGTAGGGAAGCGAAAAAGGTGTTGAGATTGTGAAGGTGTTGGTTGTTTATGACTTGTATCAGAATATCGAACTGGCTTGCAATAATGTAAGCAATCAACTCTGGTGTTTTTTGGATATGAATGACAACACTTGGTTTTTTTTACTTGTCTCCGTTGTTTGGAAATAGGCAAAGGACCTATTTATACAAGTCATAGAGCACAAACCCTCATCCCGTAGGAAGTGGAGGAAGTTGAGTGATGGAGTAGTGTGGTCGTGTGGGTGATTACACGATCACGTCTTGGCCTACTTCTCCCATCATCGCTAACCGTCTATGACTCTTGACACATTCTTGTGACGGCGTGTTGCATGCTGCACACTATAAACCGATATACCAATACCCCAGTAAGTATCCCCTAGTTTGTGACATGTTTGATGTCTCGAGTTTGGATCGTGGGACCCACATGAAGTAGCATACTGTGCTAGGTTAAATAACTGAGCTATTTAGGAAATCGATATTTAAGAAATATCGTGTATATTCTATGCATGTAATGCATTAAATATATTCAATATGCATAAAGCATCGCCGTTTTAAAGCTTAACGGAGTAAGTCGCGGATTAAGCGTCTTAAAATAGATGTATGTCTAGTCATCTTCGAATGATCGTTTGGAGGCTGCATAGGCAATCCCTCCCTTGGACGATCACTCCATGCGGTAGAGTGATGGATGGTAATCACTAGGACACCTTATTGGCCATTTAACTCCTAGCTTGGGCTGCCCAACCAAGCTGGTAGAGTTGGATGGACAATATGATCTATGACGCTCATCTGCGACCGTTGATGGAGTTTTAGGGGTTTGAAGAGGTGTGCAAGCATCACTCTTTAGCTTGGACGAAACCAAGCATGGGAGACGTTTTTGGCGGGACCGACTGGGAATACATGTAGACGGATTTCCGGTGTACATGTCTGTACCTTCTTTGTCTCATGAAGGTGCGATCTAGGCCACTCAATTTGACCGGCAAAGAGGAGTGTCCGAGATCGATTTTCAACGGGAATCCTATGCCGCAAAGGATTCTTAAAGGGGCCACGGCATCCCACCTTCAAGGCGTGCGATTCGAGGCATCCAGCCTATTTTGTCTTGGTCGGTCGGTCACAGGCATAAATGGGCCCACGATGATCACGTTGATACTCTCCGGACCTCCTGAGTCTATACCTGCACCCTTCATCCAAGCTAGCGAATATGGACGCTCGTGATCAATTAACGACATATGTAACATGCCACAAATTAGGGTTTCATACTGGTTACGTACACGCCACTTCGGCCGGCCGTTTTGACAAGCCATGCTCCTATCTTGTGGAGGCGAACTGTGTGGGACCCACATTGGGCCGGCGGTGAGCGTACTAGTACATGTCCCACTGTCATATGCATGATCTAAGCTGTCCAAATGTATCAGTGAAGTTGGATAGTTGCGATCAATTTAAGACACTTAGTGGAATTTTCCGCGACTCGTTGAGCATCACGCCGGCCATATTTCGAGCGAGCGTATGCTGCTCCATGGCTAGGATTTGAGAGAGTCGGTCAGGTAGGTATAGAGTGGGCCCGCCAAAGTTTATAACAACACTTGACCGGCCAGACATAGGATAATCCACGCAGTCCAATCATGCCGGCGAAGTTGGACGGCCGCGGATGGTTTTGAGACTGCCGTTGGCGGTCTTGCTCGTATGAGCTTCCTCAAAGATGCTTCATACCGGTTCGACCATCCTTTACCAGGATAGCGTTTGGTGGATGTTTTGGAGACATGACATGCATTCGACCGGCTAGGGCAAAAACGGGCTGGTTAAATCATGCGGCCAACTTGCGTGGTCATGATCGTTTCTGAGACTGACACGGACAGTCCAGATTTCCCTTAGGGAATTAAATATGCTTGATCGGGCTAGTATATGCACGCCGATACGAGATTCTCTTTGTTAGAGAATGGTATAGCCAGTACGGGTATTTTGTGCATGCCTCACTATTGACACTTGGATATTCATGTTACTCTGCTGAGAGTAATAATCAGTCATCATGCCGCACCAATAATGAGAGTTCTGTTGAGAACATCACAGGAAATACAAGGCAATTCATGCATTAGTTAATAATGCTATAAATTCACAGAATATTGGGATTGTTGCTACATGCACCATTCTGGGTGAATTTTGTATATTTATTGAATTGTTTCAAATAAATAAAACGAGAGGATTCATGCGCTCATCGTTTGTCAAATGGCCTTACCTTTGCAGGATGTCGGCACAAAAATTGGTTTTACAATTTTAGCCCTGCACTAAAATCCACCATCTACAATGGCCTAGTTCGTATAAGTCGTTCCGTCAAAATACATCAAGGTGATGCATCTTTAGTCCGCAGCATGGCATTGTGATGTCTAAGCATCATATTCCCTTTTGGTAAGGCTACACATCTACAAATAAGGCCTAAATATCATTTATGCTCTTCCGGCTAAGCTATGAAGCTTACTTGGTGCATGGTCCGCATATGCACCTTCAACCAACTACCCCTCCATATATATGTTCTAAAACAAATTACAACTTAAAGTTGGGGAGGAGAGTGACATTCACCACGTCCATATTTGAGGTGCTTGCTTCATTATTCATGGTCGTTGCCACGTATTTCTGAATATCCGTCCATGATGGTTGTACGTTCAATTCTGGCCGATAGGCCAATTCCAGTGTCCGACCATGATAGTTGATCATTTCCTAAGCCAGACTGCTCTGGGATGATGCAACACAGTGATGCAATATTTCCCATAGGTCAATGACATGATAATGTTCTATGTTAGCACTAACATTGCTCAAGGTCATCTACCCAACTGGCCTAATGCACCATTTGGTGCGAGTTTGGTCTTTGGCCAATTTAGCTTGCAACTTGCACCCTCTTGGTGCTATATTGTCCTTGACCAATATTCCCAACATAATGCGCCATTTTGGCACCATATTGTCCCTAGGCCAATGCTCCTCTTAACACACAACGAAATCTTTTGATGAAGCTTCATCTCAATGATAAGCACGTAAGTGCCATGTTTTATACCCATATTTATATGAGCTAGGACTCAATATTTTGGCTAACAACACTATTTTAGTGCTTTTGTAGAAAGTACAAGCGTATTTCAATCATCCAAGGAATAAACGCCTAAACTGCAGCTTAAATGGGCTTTTTGGGGCGAAAGAGATGAATTGAATGGGCGAAAGGACCAAATAAAATATTAATTTAAGTTATTGACTGCTGGGTTGAGCAAAATAAATAAAATGTTGATCATGTAATCAACATAAATTATCAGAGTGTTTGAATCTGCTCAGAATCACGTTTCTGTAGAGCTCTGGATTCAAAACCCTAATTTTACCGAGATGATGATTTATTAAAAATCAACATAGGACCGACTACATAGGATGACGGGTTCACCATATATCGCCCATATGATCGAATGAGCATAAATACCAGAGTCCCTTAAGGACCAATTGGTGAAATAATGATTAAATGATGGTTTAATCATTTACTGAAATAATGCTCGTGTGACCAACAAATAATGAAAGATGGTTTATGGAAAAATAGGGAACCAACCAAGAGGTCATGAGACCGTCTCTTGGTGTCAACGGGATCAACAGATGGTCATTTGAGAAAACTCCCAATTGTTTGGAAAGAGTTTGAACCTAATACGAGCAACTGAGAAAATTAGGTTAAAATCATTAGAACATGCGGGACCAGCTATTTGCAAGCCTCGGGGTCACCCTTCACCGGTCAAGGGGATGTTCCCGTGTCACCATGGCGTCCGCGCTTCAGTCCGGAGAATTTTGATATTTTCTGGTGCACGTTTGAGCAACATTTTGAGAAATTATGCAAAATCCATGGTTTTGCTGATACTGGGAAAAATACATGAGATGAGGGAAAATAGAAAAGGGAATTGCAAGGTGTGGGACCGGCCACGGCTAGGGCATGGCCGGCCAGATGACAAGCACGGTCCCACATAGTTTCCCAGTTTTATGTAATTTTATATGTTTTCTCTTATTTGAGGGAAATTCCATGAAACTGGAGAATTTGATGAAATTAGGGAACTTCCATGAGATGAGAGATAAAATAATAATAAAATAAGGAATGAGAGTATGGGACCGGCAATGGTCAAGGCATGGCTGGCCGGCCATGGGCGCGGGTCCCAAGATACTCTTCCCAATTTTATATAATTTTCATGATTTTAGGGAAATTTTCATAAAATCAAAGAGATTTGTTGAAATCAAGGTATTTTGTTGAAATTAGGGAGTTTTCAAGGAATCAGGAAACAAAACATCAAATAATAATAAAATAATAGGCGTGTGGGACCATCTAAGGCATGGCCGGCCGGCTAGAGCCCGGTCCCACAGTTTTTTCCCAATTTTACCATATTTTTCATAATTTTAGAGAAAATTCATGAAATTAGGTAATTTTCATGGTTTTAGGGAAAATTCATGAAATCAAGGAATTTTCATAATTTAAGAGGAATAATAAAATAATGGGGACGTGAGGTGTGGGATCGGCCACGGCCAAGGCATGGCCGGCTAGCTGGTGCTCGGTCCCGCGACACCTTTCCCTAATTTTATTATTTTGATAAAATCATGAGATTAAATAATTTTTTTGAAATAAAGGAGATTTGCTCGAACGAGAGAATTTTCGTGAGATTAGAGAAAAATAATAAAATGTGATAAAATATAAAATCTGGCGCGGGACTGGTCACGGCATGATCGGTCGGCTGGTGAGCCCAGTCCCCTAATGCCTTTGCTAATATTTTATTATTATTATTTTTCCTTTCTATTTTGCATATATAGGTTCATCGTTCATTCGTATTTTTGAAATGCTCGTTTGCGCATTCAAAACGCTGGTCTGTACATTATTTGCTAAGTACACTTGCACCATTTTTGTCAGGGCTTATTCGATGCTCAGATGCATGTTTCATTGAATATTTATCACTAACCCGTGTAATTCTGCTGGGAAGAACCACGAATTGAAGTGATGAAATATAACAAAGAATCGTAGAATATTGCTGGATATTCAGACGATTAACTGATGTCTCGTAGAATATTGTTGGACATTCAGATGATTTAAGATAATTAATTGATGGCTCTGTACTAGAATGGCTTCCTATCTAGGAGCATTAATTATCTGAGGGTTGAGCAATATGAACTTGCTGGAGTGTCATATTCCCCTTGTATAGTCAGGGAAAACCTGGTTGCATCCCGAAGACGTTGTCGCTCTATACGAGCAGGCATGCTGTCTAGGAGCCGCCCAATCTTTCGATTCTATATAGTATGAGATGTGTCGTGGTCTCAGCTGGGAGAACACATCCGCATCTTCTCTGGGAGACTTTCTCCATCAGAGGTTTATGGCATGAGCTTTCATGCTTAGAGACATGAGTCTCAATACTCATCCGATTGCCGGATCCGGAGTAATTACTGAAATTGCTCAGTATTCATGAGATGTGCCGTGGTCTCAGCTGAGAGACTACACATCTACACGCACTCTAAGAGATAGCCTTCTCAGTCAGAGATTTATGGCATGAGATTTCATGCTTCAAATGAGAGACATGGGCCTCAATACTCATCCGGTTGCCGAATCTAGAGTGTTTTACAATTTTACCCTTTGTCGAAAATCCACCATCTACAGAAGGTACAAGTAAAACATCAAAAAACATTGTCATCGGATATATACTTATAGTAAATGTAATATATATGTGACCCCTCGACCACTGGAATATCTGTCCATCCTGCAATTGCTAACTATAAGAAGAAAAATAAAAACTGTAAGACTGATATCTTTACAAAACAAAACAAGTTCAACCAAGGAGAAAACTATGTTTGTAAATACAAATGAATGATCCAATATTATCGACACAGATGGTGTTTGTTTCGTTAGGAAACTACTTTAATTAGTCAAGGTATGTTCTAGTTTCCTTGGCGTTTAAATCTAACTTGTTAGAATAAATCATCCTTCTACCTCGCATGATCTATAAGCGTATGTAGTACAAAACGATCTACAGACTGCATTTTCCTTGAACACCCTGCAATCTTTCGCCTCAAAGTTAGCTAAACTTTGAGACTGTTATGTTTACATAGCTGACTCAAACAACAAGCAGTTAAGTAGCATCAATGTGATTTATAGTATTCGTGACAGATGTTAATACAGTATTCTAATCCATCGATTTTCATGTAACTAAAAGATTTATCGATATTCCAGCTGATTAACAAAACCGAATTCATGAAAATCGAAATTCAAGGACATTCAACATACAATAATAGATTATACTAAAATTTCGAATTCAATAGAAACTTGAAAATCTTTACAAATTCAAATGCACCCCACAATTTCAATGGTGGTTTTTGCATCTAAAATTTCATCTATATACGACTTCTAGTACAAGAGTAGAACCACTTACAGGAGGAGAGTCGCCAACGTTATTGGTATTTGCGCACCTTTACAATAGTTCAATGTTATCTTCTACGATTCAACTCCTTTGGATCGTATTGCAAAAAAGGAAAGGACTAATATGTTTTCGGTAACCGCTCTATCAATCTCAAGCATTAAATCAGAGATGTATTTGGTAACCTCTCTATCAATCTCAAACATTTAATTAGAGATATATGTTGAGTTATACAAATACTCTTACGTTTAAATAATATAAACTTCTATGTATCAGTTTAGATCAACTACGATCTAGATTATTGAGATAATCAAATATTAGTTTATTACCTATTAGATTCGAATCCTGGAGAGAACCACTAAAATATAAGTTGTTAATCTACACAACAAGTTATGAAAGTATATCAAGGATAAACCAACTTGCTAGATCCCAGTCAATCAAGTCTGCACAAAGTATAATCACTAAGATTAGAATACCGATAAGAAAATCTTCTTATCTTCAAATCTCTGGTCTTCAATATACCTGCACAAATAACCTGATTCCCTTGTTATCGATCACACACAAAACGGAGTCTATTAAACAAAGGATGATCACGAGCCTATCTTCAAATCTAAAAACAAATTTGAACTTTTTCAATCATTGATCTAGATCGAGTGACCTTATATCTGAAAACAAGTATCATGGAATAAACTAGGTACAATCAAGGTTCAACTATCGTTAGTCAATAAAATCAATTATCGAATTTCCCACTAACGATACTTCTAGACCCTTCTTGATCCTACTGATTTCTTTAAATTAAGTGGACGTGAGAGATTTCGCCTAATTAGTTACTTGGTAGGCTTAGAAACCTATGATAAGAAAAATATTCGCAAGCACACGATGTCTATAATATGGACAATATAAAATATGAGTCGATCCTTCGAGGGTTGGAACCATGTAATGCTAAATTCTAAGGTTCACTTCTACTAATTTTAAAAAGAAAATGTTTTTGTCAAATGACAATGATTCTAAAGCAACAATATCAAGAGCGAATATATAAGATAAAATAGGGGATCGAATCCACCTCTTAATATATTATTCTCCTTAAACTTGAGAAGAGTTTGAGTCGCGGATCTCTCGCGCTCTCCAAGATATCATTGTGACATAACAAATATTTTAAAAGGGGATAGTTCAACTTCATGAGCCAAAATGATAATCCCCAGAATTGATTATATGATTATTAGAGTATTATAATAAGATTACAAATTATTTTATTTTATCAGAAAACAAGCTTGAACAACAACATAGAATGATTCTAACTACCATGGATGCAAGACATACCAGGTGCGACTACTATGAAGTAATCTAGAAATTGAATCATACTTAAACATTGATAGGTAAACCATAAAATTCTACTTTGATTAAAGGTTTCATATTATCCTTTATTTAAGAGAACTAAAACATAATTGATTAAAAAAAACAGAAATCTTAAAAACCTAAAACTATAGTTGCTTGCTCCGATTACTAGGTTTTTATTTACATCCCCTTTTCTATTTATACAAAATTTCCCCTCAAAATCCTAATCCCCAAAATAAATAGATGGACCAGAAAAAAAAAATGTAGATATTTGATTTCGTTACAGCTCACCACTGAACCACCACCTTATTCTCTTCACAAATGGTATGATGTTTTCGGTGTTGTAAGGAATTCAGATTTCATACCTTAAAATTGACAAACCCTACTACTTGTGGTCTTTATATCCGTCGTATATATATATATATAGACTAGGTAAAAAGAGGGAATGTGAGTTGTTTAGTTTTTATGTGAAATGATAATGGGTAGAGAGGCGAAGAATGTTCAGTGTTGGTTCAAATATAGAAGATAGAGGTACGTATATAGTTGTCGGATGGTGTAAGAAAGAAGATGAATTTTGGTTCTGATATTGGAAATAAAAACGTGAAGAGTGATAGAAGGGCATGTGTGGGTGTTAAGTAGTACTCCCTCCGTACCACATATATGGGTGGAGTAGTCAAAATCTCTTAGATTAAGAAACTTCTTTGAATTTATAATTTTTATGTTTTTTCCTGTTTTACTCTTAATTATATATCCAATGTTAGAGACATACACTCAATTGTGATGATTCCAAGCAAATAAATAAGGGTAATAGAAGTAAAAAATCGTTTGAAATTTGGACTCCGCTTATACATAGGTACAGGAAAAAATGGAAATTTTGCCTATATAATAGGTACGGAGGGAGTAGTACCTAGCTTAGGTATACGAGAGTCCAAAACACATCTTTCAGGCTTTCACATGTGAATCAAGCGACCCATTAACTACCAATCACGATAGCTTCTCTCTTGCACACTTTTAACACTTCTCCCAACCTTCGGACAAAATAATTTGCTCTCTTGCTTTATTGTCGCTGACCATGAATTATCTTCTTCTTTCACCTTTTTAAACAACCAATCTTTATTAAACTTCCTGAAATCACAAAAATAAATTAGAATAAAATAGTTTACTCGAGAGCAGTAAATATATAATTTGACTTGAAATAGGACATAAAAGCACTTGAGATGTAACAAAAAACTATAAAATTAACTAAGTTATTAGGCACCAATCATACCCCCAAACCTTCATTTTACTCTACCTCGAGTAAAAAAAAAATAATCCTACCTACACCATTGTCGTTGGTATGTTGACCGTATTTAGGGAATTCAATAAGCTTTAATATACCTAGTGGCAAGTTGAAGTCTCATGAGGGTTTGCTTAGAATATAATCGCAAAGTTGTAGGTCAAAAGAGAGCTCACCTTGTAGAGAAGTGTCACCCACAATTCTGAGATTAGTTCACAACAAAATGAAATGTCAATCTAGCTTTCAAAGGCACAAAGGATTCACATTGATTCCATCACACATAAATATTTGAAATTCAAGAGTTCGAATCGTTAACATGTGAAGAGTGTATGGTGTAACTCTATCGTATGTATGCATAAAAAGTGATTTGTCAACCGAAGTTATGACTATTACAAATGACGTTCAAGTTTAAACAGGAGTACTCGTGAGCACAAAAGGCCCTTCCTCATATATTACATGGTATTACTGTTGTAATCTTGTAACAATGAACAACATGTTAGATGTATCAATAATAATATGTAAAGAACTAATGCGAAACAATTATACCGAAACACCTTGATGAGGGCAGAATCACAGGTTCAACAAGTTGCCCTAAACACATTAGTTCGCGGGTATACTCGAGTTGAGTAATGCTAAACCCCTCACAACGAAGATGTGTCCAGGATAAGACTGCCCGATATAACTTGAGTTAGCACAACGCAAGTTACCCTCTCTTCGAACTCAGCAACGGGGATGGAAGCAAAAACGTATGGAGAAAATCCTAGAACAAAATATATATATTTTTTTTGTGTATTGAAAACAAAATTTCGAGTTGTATTTAAAGGAGAAGATACTTGCAAATCAAGTTAGGTTTTGGTTTTCTACAAAAACTAGTAAAACACCTAAAAGGAATCTACCCATAAATAAAACTCTAAAAATATTTTAGGAATTAATTTCCTAAAGAAAAACTCGCCCAAAAAATAAATCCGAGTAGAAGAGGAACTAGGTGCATGGCATATGCGCATATCGCATGGGTCAAAATATGTTTTTTTCAAAAACTAGTAAAACACCTAAAAGGAATTTACCCATAAATAAAACTCTAAAAATATTTTAGGAATTAATTTCCTAAAGAAAAATTCGCCCAAAAAATAAATCCGAGTAGAAGAGGAACTTGGTGCATGGCATGCGAGCATATCGCATGGGACAAAATATGTTTTTTTCAAAAACTAGTAAAACACCTAAAAGGAATTTACCCATAAATAAAAATCTAAAAATATTTTAGGAATTAATTTCCTAAAGAAAAACTCGCCCAAAAAATAAATCCGAGTAGAAAGGAACTTGGTGTATGGCATACGCGCATATCGCATGGCTCAAAATATGTTTTTTTTTCAAAAATTAGTAAAACACCTAAAAGGAATTTACCCATAAATAAAACTCTAAAAATATTTTAGGAATTAACTTCCTAAAGAAAAACTCGCCCAAAAAATAAATCTGAGTAGAAGAGGAACTTAGTGCATGGCATACGCGCATATCGCATGGGTCAAAATATGTTTTTTTCAAAAACTAGTAAAACACCTAAAAGGAATTTACCCATAAATAAAACTCTAAAAATATTTTAGGAATTAATTAGAATCCTTGGACCCATAGGTCACAAAAGAAAGATTTATGTAAACATGAAACATTTTTCAAATTCCAGGTTTGGGATGAAACAATTACACCATCCTAAAGAAAAATTCGCCCAAAAAATAAATCTGAGTAGAAGAGGAACTTGGTGCATGGCATGCGAGCATATCGCATGGGACAAAATATGTTTTTTTCAAAAACTAGTAAAACACCTAAAAGGAATTTACCCATAAATAAAACTCTAAAAATATTTTAGGAATTAATTTCCTAAAGAAAAACTCGCCCAAAAAATAAATCCGAGTAGAGGAGGAACTTGGTGCATGGCATACGCGCATATCGCATGGGTCAAAATATGTTTTTTGCCCACTCACAATGTTGTTTTACAACATATTCTCTATTATACCCAATGTGGGACTAAAGAGAGATTCATTCACTCATAAAATGAGCAAGAATCCTTGGACCCATAGGTCACAAGATCAAACCACACCAAGACCAAAATATTTTTTAATAAAACTCATTTTTCTCCAACAATTACACCATCTTTAATCCCACGAAGTTCCACAAGAAGAAAAACTATATCGGTAGGCTGGATCAACCCCACAACCGTATTGTATTAAGATCAACACAAATGGGGCGGCTAGAGGGCACCTAGGAATTGCTGGTGCGGGCTTCATTTGTAGATATCAGAGCCGAGACTTGTGATGGAAAAGTCGCAACCATTAGGAATAACCATAACTCTAATGGTTGACACATGGGCCATGCCCAGAACTTCGACGGGAAGAAACTAGCCAAAACTTCTTTTTGAAACAGACTTAGAAAGCCTCATTCATTTCAGAAGCTCTCTTGCTGAACCATTGTAGTATATAATTGGAATGACCTCTGAAATAAAACAGAGAATTCGCCATATTCCACACTGTGCAAAAACTATAGCGAAGGAAACAAAGAAGCAGATGGCTTGATCAACCATGCATCATACGGAAATCAGGCATGAAATCTTTCAACAATAATATGAGACCATATGATCCCACCTTTTCTTAACCTGGATTGATTGGGGTATACCCAAATTAATTGGGTTATACCCAATTTTAAAGGGACATTTTTTGTGGGTTTTAGGGGGAGTCCTAATGGGTAAGTTACAAAAATACCCTTACCCTTTGAAAACCTATTACTCTAAATCAGTTTTAATTTTTTTTTCATTTCATCTTATTCTCTTCTTCTCCTCCCTCCACAACCCTACCGGCTCCATCACCCCCACCACCACCAAAACGCGTCGATTAATTCGTTAACATCGTCGATTCGAAAACTCCGATTAATCTTCATCAATGGATCCACCACGGCGTAAGGGAACTCGTATGAAGGACTCTAATCGAAAACCCAATCAATATAACCCTGGAATTGCAAGTTTGGTTCAAAATAAAGTGAAGAAAAAAACGGTTAAAGAAGAAGAGATTGAAACCTCTGAAACACGCGAAATGGTGCGATTAAGAAAGTAAGGGCTTGTTTAAACTCACTCTAGTACTTCGATTTCATGTTTGCATGTCAAATTAGGTCAGAAAATTCGAATTTTTGAATTGGCAGTTGCGTCGCCGGCAATGTATTTTTTATAGACCTTTTCGGGGTTTCATAGTTAGGGAGTAGCCGGAAAGGTATAAGGTTGAAGCACCTGCCGGCTGGGTGGTTTCTGTAACTTCTACTAGAAGCGCCGGCAGGTTATCCATATGTATACCATTCCGGCGTCAGTTTTTATTTAATGTCGTCGGCGTCTTATTATTTCTTACCCTTCCGGCTACTTGTGTAGAATGTTTCTTGATGCCTATAATTTTTTCGTCCGGAAGGGTACTTACATAAAACCATTCCGGCGTTTTGGAAGCCGGCGATGTATGGAAAATGAACCCTTCCGACTATTTTAGTGAAAAATCCTAAATTTTTCTGCGCGGAAGGCTATGTTAATAATACACTTCCGGTTGTTTCTTAGCCGGAACTCATCTTTTGTTAGACCATTCCGGCCATTTGTCCGCCGGAACTGTTGTATATGTATACATTGCCGGCCTTTGATGTTTTTTTTCTAAATTATTCTTGTTTAGATTGCAAACTGCAAAGAAGAAAGCTGCTCTGAAAGAAGTTCTTAGTAGTCCTCCTTCAAACCCTCCTCGTGTTGGTGATAAACTCTTGTCTTCAAAACATCGAGGGGCATATGTTGATCCGGGAACGACAAAGATCATTATAAGGAATAATCCAGAACCACCATATGAACCCAGTGATTTAGATGACACTCCAGATGAAGACCAATCAATTTCATCTGGTAGAAGAGGTGATGATGATGATGTTGATGAAAGAATTCTGGCTGCTGGAGGAGGCAACAATGATGATGATGGTGATCAAGACATGCCACATGTTGGAAGAGGTAATGATGATGATGATGGTAATAGAGATAAAGGTAAGAAAACCGTCGAAGAGGAAGAGGAACAAGAAGAAGAAGAAGGAGATGGAGAACAAATTGTTGAACCCACCGAAGCTTCGGGTTCAACTTCAACTGGAGTGAGGAAGAGGGTGATCACTAAACCATCTAATTCTCACATGCCTCCCAAACACTTGATGGTTACACTGAAAGAGGGTGATCCTCCAAGGGGGACCCCAAGAGATAGTGGAAATGTTATTTTTGGATACAAAGACTCATGGGCATGTACGATCCATAATACTATCTTAAGTAATCTTAATCCGTCTTTGTTCTTTATTCAAGTGTATAACTATCTTAATTAAATTTGCGTCAAGTGTTTGTATTTCTTTTCATTTTGTTTTTTTGGTATTTAGGATCACAAGAATGCCATCCGTCTCATGAGGCGCCAAGCTTCATGTTCAGTGGCTCATACTTGGGGATCTTGACAAGGAATGTGAGTATGTGAAAGTGATTGTGAGGAACTCCGGGTTGATGCCTGCGATTGAGATTTCGAATATTAATCTTGATAAATTTACCGTCTCTGCATTCTGTGAAAGGTTCTACGGAGAGACTGATACCATCTTATTCCCGTTCGGTGAGGATTCCAAAACATTTTGGGCTAGGGTACACAACAAGTTTTGCGGCGAGTTTGGGAATCCTAATGCAAGAAGTATTCAACAAGTCCAAGCTAGGCACCTAGTAATCGAAAATGGGATACTCGCTTTTTTAGCTCTCCAACCTCGGATTTTTGACACTCGCCCCTTCACCTTGTCCATTGCACAATTTGTAAGTAATTTTATGGTTTTTTTTTACGTACCCCATGTTGTGTTATCTTCCAACAAAACACCACTAACAAATGTAAGCTTGTTTTTATAGAACGAAGCCGTGAAAGCGCGCTACTTGGAAGTAAAGGGGGAAGCATTCACATTCGATGCAAGCTATCACTTCTTGGCCGATAGCATCCCGGTGGATAACCCGAACTACTTGGATGCGGTATTGTCTTCGTCGGAGGAAGATTGGTGGTTTTAGAAGTTTTAGTGTAGGTTTTGTGGGTATACCTCTATGTAAGCCCTCACGAGACTATAACTCGTCCACTAGGGTCGCCTAGGGGTATAAAGGCTTGATGCACATGCTAAGTGCATTCGTTTTTATGTTTCAATCAATGTAGTAACCAAAATTTCATTAATAAAGTGAATTACATCTTCCATATTTTTTGTTTTCTGCTTGGTATAAGTACAAGTCGGCAAGGTTATAAATCCCTAACATGCCGGCTACATGTCAGCCGGCAGTGATAAAAACTATTTTCTTGCCGACGTTATAACCTCCGGCATTGTAGGAAAATTTACCATGCCGAACGTAAAATTTTGTTCTAAGATACTCGGCGTGTTCTTCAACCAATACAATGTCGGCGGACTGATGTCGGCAGCTTATTCAAAGTGGTCCCTGCCGGTGAAACTTAGCCGACATTTTATTCAAACTATAACCTTGCCGGCCTTGTGCATTTTCAAAACCAATTTTTTTTTATCGAAATCGAAATCATAAGTGGGATGAAAGGTTGAATTTACTTAATTCATAATTTGAAAATTTTAATATAACCTCAATTAATTAACCTAATCAGAATTTTAGTGTTAATTAACCAAGGGCATATTAGCCATTTAGAAAACACAAGGTTAAGGGGTGGCTTGGTTTTACTTCATAATGACCATATTTTGTCTTATTGGGTATACCCCAATTAATCTGGGTATACCCCAATCAAGCCAAGTTTCTTAATCAGGTTGTATTAAATTACTCTTTATATACCACATACCCATGTGTAATCGTACTCTAGTTAGTTAACAAAATCATGCTTCAAAAAAACAACAATTATTTTACTTTTTTCTACCCAATATGATATTTGTATTGTTCTTAGGATGGAAATTTACCCCACCCAAACCCATCCCCGTGGGGACCCGCCCCTACGGGTTAGGGTTTTACCCGTATAAACAGGGAACATGGCAGGGTATGGGAAATCCTCGAAAATAGTGATGCGGGGATGGGGTGGGGATGGGATTCAAGGTCCCCACCCTATACCCGCCCCATATCATAACCTATTATATTTGAACGAGAAACTTTTTTGGAAGATAACAAAGAAGATCATGATGAAATGATTAACATGGAGGAAGATGGTTAATAATAAGGAACTAAAAAGTAAAAGGAATCATAATACTCAATTGTGGATCAATTGTTTTCTTTATTTTTCAGTTTTAGTTGGTTATTATAAACTTAAAATTTTAAAATGCACGCTTATTATTATTGTTTGAATTTGAACCATTATAATTATTTTTAAGAACGGGCCCTAGCTCAGCTGGTCATCCCCGTTCCCCGAAGTTTCATGCGTTTCAGGAGGTCCCAGGTTTAAGTCCCCAATGGCGTAATATTGCAGGAATTAACATGGAAGGTAGTGTTAGTTTGCCCCCCTTGTGACACAATCTCGCCCCCCTCCCGCTTCGGCTCCCCTTGGCAAGGTTACCCATGAGGCTCGCTGGTAGGCTAGCACAACAACCTGTTCAATTAATGTAGTAGTATGTCGTTGGAGCCTAGCTTGTTAGGCTTCCAACTAGTTTCATGTAATAATATATATATATATATATTCACGATTTTTAAAAAAAAATTTTATAATTATTTACAAAATTTTAAATATTTATTGTAATGTTATGGTAACCCATGAGAAACCCATCCCCTACGGGGATTCCCCGTACCCGTCCCCGCCCCATTCTTATGGGTAACGGGTAGGGGATGGGTTTTGGCTTTTTGAACGAGATAGAGGATGGGATTCAAGGTCCCCGCCGCATACCCGCCCCATTGCCATCCCTAATTGTTCCTTGGTTCTATAAACATACATCCAAATATAAAATCAAAATGTACTCTACATCGCACGTAGATACTGTAACAGAGCTCTAACTAACCTTCCCCAAAACTATAGCATGCATATTCTTGGCAGATAAACAAGAGTCGCTCCTTCATTACGGCTAGGGAAGGGTAGTGCGGGAGGTCCAAACGGTAGGAGCATGTACTAGATGAGGGAAAACGATTATGCGAAGACGACGTCTTGCGGATGCACAAATTAGATTCCAAAGAGGAAAACCCTTCTATTGAAAGGTATTTCACCGACGTCCAAAAGTAGAGAAGCCCCCTTTGCTGCTCGGCAGACATACTCTCAACAACCTGTAACAGACTCCGTATATCAGCAAGTACTAATAAGTAAAAATGCTACATATTCCTGGAATTTCTCTCGAGAATAATCCGGAGAGAAAGTGTGGTCCCACTTTTCCCAGTATTAATTCCAATACTATCCCTATGTTACAAGGGCTGACCAAACACCGTACGATCCCATCTCGAGATTTTTCACGGGATAAATTTCGGTAAGAATGTGTTGACTCGGTGTCTGAATCTAACTCGGCCCCTGCGAGTCAGATGTCAGATCCATTTGAGTCAAGAAATAAAATGTCATTGACTCATGTTACCAAGTCACTGACTAACATATTTTTGAGTCAGATGAGTCAAATCTATCTCAAAAAATAAACATATCCAGATGAGTCAGGTGATATCAGTCAGATCCAGACGGGTCATATTCAGACGACTCAGATGAGTCATGAAAAGGTCATTTTAGGTGTTACACGAGACTACATACCTCCCAAAACCAACAGATTTGGTCATCTAGTTGTTCGTAGTCTTTGTAGTCGGTGTGCGCTTTCCAATCCTCTACAGAAATTGTTGTATCGGTTCCCAACAACATCTCATCAAGATCGTTAAACTCTAAGCTTTGAAAATAAAACTCTTGGAGGCTTGCCTTTAGAAGAATCTCACCAAAACCTCGGGCAAAGTTGGTGACTTTGTCAGATATAGGGTTGACAAAACAATTTTGAACAAGGAGTCGTATATATTCTTCTCTATTGTTGCTGTTCACTGCAATGGCTTCTCCTTCAGGGCATAACTCCACGACTCTCTTGAATCCAAACTCTTCAGTTTCATTAATAAATGTCAATCCCATTATATCCGAATCCACTAAATCAGCATCCATTTCCTATATCTTTTTGCAACTGTTATATAGGCATGGATCCGCATAGCGTACATCTTCCAATGAAACGGGCTCTCTAGATAATTGCTTGAAAAAAACACGATCAAATGCAATGCCTACTTGCACTTTATATTTCAAAGCTAAAGCAATCACTCGACCACAGAAGGTAAAATACTTAAGTCGTCGTTGATCTAGAGTAACTGTAAATAGATATAACAGAATTAGAGAGGATTTAAAAAATTACGTAAAACAGTGTACAAAAAGACTTGAAATCTTACCCGGATTAGGAAAGAACCTTCGGCGGTCACTTGGGCATGCTAGAAAGAGGGAATTGTCTGGATGGAATAATGCTTGACATACCAGGAAAAGCCACTCCCGTAGGACACCAGGGCCTGAAGCTACCTCATGTTCGAATTCCACCGCAAGGCAACTACGTAATAACTTCGGGTTTGCATCGGCTATTTGCTCAAATGATGCGCTCAATAACTCTGACCTGTCAATGAGGATACTGTGCCGTTTCACAGTATTAAAGTTCACCCTAGGGAACATCTTCGTAATCAAACTTCTTCTGTCTTCTGCGTCTATCAAATTTCTATACTCGAGAATCCATCGGTGCTCACCACTTCTCTTGGAGAATATTATGAGCATAGCCATCGCCAAGCAATTCCTATGCACATGTTTTGATATTTGTATATCCTCCTCTCGAAATAGTTTAGATGTGTAGTTTACTTGTTTCATAATCGAAAGATAACATAACCATCTAGGATTAAAATTACATTTAAAATCTGAACGAACAATTTTGTCGTTTAATTCATCCAGGCAACGTCCAAGTCCAAAATTTATTTTATATATATGAAAATAAAAACTTTTAATATATGCGAAAAGAATAGGCTGCTCGTCAATGTTCACTGGTAATGATTGCCTTGCGCATATGGAGTGAAAACAAAGTGAACTCACGTAGATCGCTCTCAAAACTCAATCTAAAATAGTTCGGCAGTTCTGACGACAAAGGTGACTCCTGGATGAACTTTAAATCCGCACACAATTTGTCTGCCAGCTCCTTAACAAACGTTGACAAGATAGTAATGGAACCATAGGGTTTTTCACCATAGATATATTTTTCCTTATTTCTGTAACCAATTGATTTAAGTAATAACCCGTAGGTGTTTCGACAAGAGCGGTATAAGGGAAGTTTAAAACCATGATGCAGTGCACCAACATTCATACTGAAGCCTAATACTATCTGAGCACAATAGTTTCTTATGTTTTTAGGAAAGATATTAATATTCGGAGTAAGAAAAACCTTGATGGATTCCTCACCTGCTTCTCGTTAAGCTTTGATAGGCGACTCTAACAACGACACTAAATCTTCAAGCAAATCGGATGACCAAAACTCCTGGAAATACTTGTTAGCTTTATGCTCATCATCCCTAGGAATCATACTCATGAAATCCTTAACCCGTGCTACAATAATTCTTGGGCACAGTTCATCAGTATCATCAAGTTTACATAAGCGATGTATAGAGGATATCAACCTTTTAACAGCTCGGGTTTCACTCACACGCTTTTTTCTACGGAGGCTATTACTTCTTGTGCTTGTGTACTGTGATGATGATTCCCTGGGTTGTAAATAAGCACAACAATGTTGAAACTTGAACAAGAGATTCACACGAATAATTAAACTTTCACCTATAAAATTTGCTAAAACCTTTGGGAAGCTAATATTTCCCATGTTTTTCTTGTGCTAGCACAAGTTTGCTCTTAAAGTCTAGTCCAGGTGCCTACTTATAAACTTGTACACACAGACTAGATTCTCTTTTCGGTATGTATACTCGAGGTGGATGATTTCTTATTCCACCATGATTAGGAATAGGACTCCGGATACTACTATGAAACAGAAACATAAAAAATAGGGCCTTAGCAATTGAGGGGAGGTTGCTCTATGGTAAACCAAAACCGAGATACGATAAAACATTCCGAAAAGAGTTGAAACAGATTTGAATTTTGAAAGACTCGTTAGCACTAGCAGCAGGAAAAGAGGTAATACACTGTCATTTAGTAGTAAGTAATACCGCTTGGTTCCAACATTCTTCACCTCGCTCTCACCGTCACGGTTTCATCTTCTCATACTCTTTCAAACCCTAGGTCTTCGTTTTCCTCAACTACATTGTCTACGGTTGGTTCTACACTTATCTCTCTCTCTGCAATTTATGACCCTAAGCTAGCTTCATTTACCTCACCTCCATTAACACTCGTTTCTTTCACTTTTAAGGATTTTATTATGTAAGACTACCTTATACCTTCCTTATTTTGGAACTCAACTCACAGTTTCTTCCTCGAATCATCTTAAGGTATTATTCTTCTTCTTTGATCTAATTAATTTTCTTGAATTTGATTTTTTAGTTGTTTAAATCCCTAATTTTGAATGAAATCAGCTCGCTTTCTTACCGTGTTTCTGTTTTTGTTGTTGTCTTTGGTTTTCTTTTTAGGGGGATTTGGATTTCCATTACATTACATTACATATCCTTTTCATTCCCATGATTTGTCTCTAATAATATGGGTACATTACACTGATCGTAACGACATGAGTCGAATCAAAAGAGCTAAAGGAGAGTCCTGTTCTTCCTCATCATCGATTTATCTAGATTCTGAATATCAAAACAAGTATGAAACAGTTTTTTCTGACAAAAATGTGATTTCAGAGAGATTTATAGATTACGAGTCTTTCCCTAATTACCCAATTTCACAATGTTTTAGTGGAAACAATATGATTAAAAGTTTTCTTCACATTCAAGGTCCTGCTCCTCTAGTTCCGGTTCGTTTATTTTACAACCATATACATTCTTGTTCCCCAGAAAATCAATGTTTTCAGACGTTTATTGAGGGTAAAATACACAGGATTACTCCTGATGTTATTGCTAATGTTCTTGGTTTGGTAAGACCTACTGACACTGTTCCTTATCCACCTACTAGTGAGGATGATTTGATTGTGTCAAACGAGAAGTTCAGAAATGCTGTTTATCTGGATGAGTATCTCAACATGCCGTGTGATCAGCGTAACATTAAACTGAAGCATTTGAAACCTATCATTGGTGTGTTGGTTAGAATATGTCAGTTGAATATTCTTCCTAAAGGAAGTAATTATCAGAATACTAACTTGGAATCGGTTTACCTCTCGTTTTTACTTCTGCATGGTTATCCTGTTGACCTCTCATATGTGATTTGGCATACAATGGCCTTTATTAGTTCAGACCGCAGACTTCGGAGTGTTCCGTATGGAATCATTGTTGGTCAGTTGTTGTCTTATCTGGGTCACCCCTTTCCAGCGGACTGTCTTTGCGCCGATGTCCCTGATCCTTTAGATTGGAAATTCTTGTCTCGATTTCGTCTTCCTTGTGATCCTCAGTACATCAGGGATGGACCACTGTATGAGCCAAGCTCCACTAGTACTTCTCTGTCTTCTCCTCCTCCAGCTACCTGCAGTGATGCCCAGAAAGATCCTTCTGTAGAGCCATCTGTTTCATTTGATCAAGGTCACCTTTTTAACACTATCCAGTCCATTCAGCATACCATGGAGGTTGTTCTTTCTTATTCTGAACAGCAACACAAAGAGTTAGGACAGCAGCGTGAGATGATAGATCGTGTAGCTCGTCAACAAGATTGCCTTACTAGAGTTCTTGCACAAGAGCATGATGGACCTTCAAATGAACCTCACTCTTGTAATGTTCCTCCTCCTCCTAGTGTGGATGATGATGTAGTTGTTTATCATAGTGAGGTCCCACTTCCTAATGATTCTCCCACAGAATCATCTGGGGAATTAGTTCGTTTATCAAAATTAATCCAGTCCCTTGGAGATACTGTGGAGGTTATTCTTTCTCGTTTTAAGCAGCAACAGGAAGAGTTCATGCGACAGAAAGTTACAGTTGATTATCTTGCTTGCCACCAAGACCACCTTGAGCAGCAATTTGTACAACAGCAAAAGATGATTTCTAAAATTGCTATCCAACAAGATCGCTTTGAGCAGCAACATGAGGAGTTTCTGCAACAGCAAAAGGTGGTTGATCGTATTGCTCACCGACTGGACCGCCTTGAGACAGTTGATTGCATAGCTCAGCAGCAGGATTGCCTCGATAGAGTTCCAGCTCTTGATCATGTTATTCCAGCTGATGGTGACAGTGTGGTTCGATTTTAACCTCTCGAGGCATTCTTTTCATTCATGTTGATCATCATGCTAATATAATTGTGTGGGATACACTTTAGCGGACTGCACACACTGCATGTTTAGATTGGTTTTTGGTTGCCATCTCCATCAATTCTGGAGTCCTATGACATTGCATATCTGTGCTCCTTGATCCTCTTATTGTGGTGATATCTTTTTTGTACTTCCTCAAACATTCATGACAAAATTTGTATCTTGTCCATCTCGAACAGGTGAAGGTGGAAACGGTTCCGCGTTACTCAACTTTGGATCAACCAGTGGAAGCATCTCAGCTATGTCCAGTACTCCATACTCCTCATCCATATCCTCATCAGAATAAAAATTTGCAGGCAGAGGTGCACTTGGAACATGTATGTTTCTCAGGTTCTGTTGCTTTCAGTTGTACATACAAAAGAAAGAGTAGCTTGGTGCATTTTCTCGGTGTAGATTTCTTAGATGTTATATGGCCTAATGTAGACTCATGGGCATGCTAATAAGTAAAAGGTTAGCCACTTGTTTACAGTTAGACAAAGTGATATTTTCAACTGATTCTAATTTTCGATAGCTTTGCGGTTCTCCCAGAGTTTCATGTAGACCTGTCTGAGGTAAAACATCTTTTTTCACCACAAGTTTCTTGACGACCTCCTGCTGTGAGCTATTGATGTCCCACTGGGAAACCCTAAAACAATACAAGGTTCTTGCTGAAGGCCACAAATAGACTCCACCTGATATACAACTGTTACATTTCACCCTTTAGCCACTTTAGAGTCACCCCAGACCACATAAGGATCATTTTCCTTGATCTTCTAAACACCTTGTTATCTGGCGTTGATCAGTGAGGACTACACTTTCTAGTTCTATGCATGCGTTAATTAGTTATTGATATGTTCATGTTATCCTTTACATCCTGCAATTTATTTATTTTTCATCTCTAAGTTATTCAAAATCTGTATACAGTATTGCAAAAAATGTAATCGCTCTCCCAGAGTCCCAATTTTTGTATCCTCCTCCAGATAAAGCGTGAAACATTTTCAATCGTTTGGTCCTGTATGAGCACAATGAATTTTGTTTAATTTTAGCGTGCTAAAAATGCTCAATCATTAAAAGTTAGCTACTGTCTAATATACAAATGCACAATGAATTTCTTGTTCTCAGAAATGCATCCTTTTTGTTCACTGTATAATGTTGATGAACTGTCTATCTTTCTCTGCAGAATTAACTGTTTCACTTTGCAATTGCAGGAAATTTGTCAGAAATGTGGGCAGTCTGATGACATGGGGACCGAGATATTAATTCCCTGCAAAATGTGTAAAGTTCCTGCCAAACACCGGTATGTTGAGATGAGAACCATTTGTTTCATGGTTTACCCTGTCTTACCGGACTAACGCCCCACCTTTTTTTTTTTTTTTTTTTGTTGCTGGGAATATTGTGTTGCAGTTTTCTATCTTGGGTAATATTATGCTTTGATGTAATTCACTTTCTCAATTTCATTTCCTATGTTCCAGAAATTGCTTAGATACAGCACCCAAATCTGATGATGAGGAACCCTTCTGGTTTTGTGATGGATGCACACAGAAAAATTGCTCGAGTCTCAACAAGTTTAATTACCAACCAAACCAATGAACTATATCACATAATGTGAAGGAAGTAAAGTACCACAGCAACAAAGAAAAATGAAAAAAAATAAAAAAAATTGTTGTAATTATTTTGAAGATCGTAGTTGCCAGCTTTCTGTCTAGGGGGATGATTAGCAACGGAATCTCGTTTCTTCTATAAGACGAGGTAGAGACTAACCGGAAAAAATTATTTTGCTGTAGATAAAATGCATGTAAAAACTTTCTTGTCTCTGTAATATATATCTTTTGACTGCCCAAGCATGATATACCATGATATGGCCTGAAATCGGCATCTAAGTCCAAAACTGGAGGCATGAGTTATATTCGGTTCATCGAATTGCTTATGTGAATTTATGTTGATCTCAACTAAGATGGGTGAATAATAAGGTAAAAGGGACTTGATCCTTACCTTAACAAAGTGATCTTTCCAATTTTTAGGTGTTCATTTAAAGCGGAAAAAAGTTCATACTACATTTTAACGATTACTATGACTCACACTAGTAGAAAGACCCCCCAAGTCCGGACTCCCAACTGCCAAATCTCTCGCTTTATAAACTATCAACCGATGGAAGTGTAGATGCTGGTGCAAATCACTTGAGACGAATGCTGAAATTCGTCTCTTGTACTATACAACAAACGATGTTTTCGAAACGTCCGGTATGATGTTGCACCGTCAGTTCCCGTTTTTAAAGGTCAAGACTATTATGGTCAATAAGGGTCAAAAACGGTCCAGTAAGGTCCGACTCTCTAACACGTGTGCGTACTTGTATTACAATGTAGAAGATCCCTAGAACTGCAGCGACCAGCGAGCGGTAGATCAGAGAAATGGGTAGGAATCAGTCACAGATAGAGCAGAGGAAGTAAGAGAGGAAAAGAAGATTAATAGTAGATGGGTACAGGTACTTATCAATTTCATTCAGCAGATCTTTTTACTTCAAATCGAACTCTGTAGAAGTCTTCGATCATGGTTGAATGTCAGCCTGGACAACCAAATTCCACTTACCCTCCGGTAATTCTACTTTTTAAAAAAAAAAATTACGAACCCTTTTTGTTTTTGATCGTCCTCAAAATTTCATAACCCCTCTCTATTTTCATACATTACATCGCTTGTCCTGTAACAATTAAAAAAAAAATATATATTGTATCATTTACATTCCTGTGTTTTACCTTTTGAAAACTCTACATGTCTTAATATGAGTGATTTGGGCAAATATTGTGGAGCAGGATATGGTTTTTTTTTCTTTTTCATGAAAGATTATAGGAATTGATATTGGTGCTTAATTTTGATAAATTGCATCCAGAGGAGTGGCCAATTTCATGTTAATTGAACATGCAAATGGGATTTAAAGGGAGACAAAAAAGAAAATACCTAGTTGAAAAATAGACGAGAACATACATGTGAAATTGGTAATGGAGAACACTTGGTACTTAGACAAATGACTAGTAGAAGGAAAGCTAATAATTACTCTTCGTTGTGAGACATTAGTCATTACACAGGAACTCCTTTTTCACTAGGTGTCGAGCCAAATTAGTCATTTTCTCCTCCAATAGTCGTTCTTGTCTAAGTTTCAAGTTAAAGATCTAACTTGGCTACAAATTTGTTACAAAGAAATTTCAGTGATGACCTATAGAATTTCTACACCACTAACTATTTCAGTTTTTAACTGTAGGTTGAAGTTTGTCAAAAGTGTGGTGTCACAGGTTATGCCAATCTTCTAATATACTGCGATGTGTGCCGTGTTTCTGCTGAGCACCTGTACGTTCAGCTTTTATTTTCCTTCTGCTTAGAGTCTAGAAGTTTAGTTAGACTATCTTGATCTTTTTATTTTTTTCTTTGATGAAAAGACAATATTTATGTTCAAAGTGTGTATGTTTGGAAATTGTGTTCTACACTCTCCAGCTATTGTTTGGATAGAGTCTCTGAGGTTACTCAGGAGGTGGTCGAGTGGTCATGTGAGCAATGTGTACCAACATATTTCTGCAACCAACTGCAACCATCCGTCATACTTGAAGAAAGAAATGTCAAACAACTGCCAGACGAGCGCTGTGTCGGTTATGCTTCAGAGGAGATTCCACCAAATCGTCCTTTGGTATCCAATGAGAATGCATATGGGCTTCCAATTACTGATCATGTGAGGAGGTACTATGGTTCTCTAGTTTTATCTTTCCTTTGCCTCTAGTTTTACAATTGTTCTTGTGCAAGAGTGTTGGGCTCTTATAAGGTTTTCTCTTATAATTATATTAGTGCCCCTGAACTTTATGATATTTGTACTCTTCTCAATTGGGCGAAGACTTTGAAGGTAGTTTTCTTACTGATAACACAGTGACATTTCTGTTCCTTAGTGTGGAGAATCTCTTGCAGAAAAGTCAACTTAATCTGCAGACATCCACGGCTGAAGCAGAAGCTGCTACTTCTGATGGTAAACAATCTGCATCCTGGAAGTTGGACAAGACACTTGTTGAACAAGAGGCCCAGCAGGATGTTCCTGAAAACGATATTCCTTACGAGGAAAATACTGATTACTTCGAAATCAAGATGAAATGTTTGAAAAATAGATTCAATAGGTTAAATAATAGATCCAATAGGTTAGAGGAGATAGAGAAGGCATTTCTGGAGAAGAAATCTGAGATGTGTACACTCATTGCTAATAGGGCGGAAACTGTTGATGTTAAAGAACAAGCTATGATTGATCGGGTACAGGAGCTGAAAGACATGGCTGTTGTTGCTATTAGAGAGGCACAGAGTAAATCAAGTGAACATACTGCTGTTGTTTTTGATATACAAAAACGTCTAGAGCTTAGGCAGTTTTGCATAGAGATGGATAGCAAAGGTCTCTTGAATTACATTATGAAATATGAGAAATACATGGACGCAATACGCGAAGAAATCCCTTTGGCTTTAAAAAATGTAGCTGAGCCAGCCCTTTTCGTGCTGGATCTTCTGAAACAGTTCTACCCTTGTCACAGTCGAACTACATTATGTCCAAAAGAGGGCACAAGCGATGCAATAGAACTCATGTCCATGCGGAAATCATGTTTGATGTTAATTGAATCTCTCGCGTTGGTGCTAGGTGCTGATGATTCAGTGGACCGTATAACCAAGTGGCAAGCCAAAACAATTGCTGACAGTTGGAAATCTAGGCTGGACAGCCGTGATGCTGCTATTGGTGTTAATTCGACGGATGAAGAGGCTTTTCTGAAGTTGATTACAACATTTAGAATTACTTCTGAGTTTAATGACGAAGAGCTTTGTAAGCTTGTTCTTGCTGTTTCTCATCGCCGGCAAGCACCTAATCTGTGTCGTTCTCTTGGCCTGAAACACAGAATACCAGGTTGGTTGTTCAACATTCTTTCGCTGATGGGGATTTCCAGTGGGGTTTCATCAAAGCTAGATACTCTTTTTTTTCTTCTTATTTTTTAGTTTTAGTTTTAGCCCTGTTCATGTTATGCTTGTGTCCCTGGAGTGTGATTTATCTCTGGCATATCCCATCATATGATGGTTGAAAGTGGGGACTTGACCTGACAACTGTATCATTCCTTCAACTGATGGTTGGTGTATAATCCCGAACTTGTCAATCGGAGCATGCTGTGCAAATAAGGATCTGGTTGTATAGCAGATAAACTTAGGATGTTCTATTATACTTACTCTAATCATCCTCCCTTGATGTTTTGGCAGGTATAATTGAAGTGTTGATCAGAAAGGGGAGACGAATTGATGCTGTCCATTTTGTGCTAGCCTTCAAGCTCACTGAGAAATACCCCCCTGTGCTTCTTTTAAAGACGTATCTGAAGGACTTGAGGAAAGATTTACTGAGTAAAATGAACAGCTCAGGAGGAGATGATAAAATTAAGGTGCTTACCCCATCTGCTAACCATGACAGAAGTCAAGAACTGTTCCTTCTATTCTCCATTACTTATATATCTGCATGCACCAGTAATACTTAAACTTTGCGTACCCTGTGCATTTTAGAGCGATTTGCATGTAAAGGAGCTTGATGGTATAAAGACTGTGATAGAGTGCATTGAAGAGTACAAACTTCAAGCACATTATAAACTTGATCCGCTTCTGAAACGAATGATTCAACTGGAGCAGTGGAAATCTAATAAGAAGAAGATGGCAGACAATGCCGTTGTTACAAATCAACAAAGAAAAAGGGCTCGAGAAGATAATGGAATGAAATTTGAGCCTAAGGTACCTGCAGATTTGGGGTCCCCCCCTCTAGTTTACAACAATAGGAGTTCAGGATTACATGAGAGTTACAGATCGGAGTTATCATCCTCATATCACAGCCTTTTCTATCCGTAACTTGGTAAGTTTCTCGTGTATGTTAGTTTGCTCCTTGGCGGTATTAATGTTGGAGACTTGTCTTATGCTGCAATGCTTTTTAATTCCGTGTATATTGTTTGTTTGTTTTTGATCGGTGTTCCGTGTGTATTGTTGACAGGCCTTATATATGTTCTCTGCAACATTTATTGCTGCACTTGCAACTGCAGGAAAACCCATTTGTGAGAAATGTGGCGAGTCTGATCGCACGGGGACAGATTTTAGTTCACTACAAAAATGTGTGAAGTTTTTGCTAAACACCTGTATATTGAGCTGAGAACCCTCTGGTTCTGGAAATATTATGTTGCAGAATATCTATCTTAGGTATTTGTTTTAACTTACTTTACTCTCTCTTATTCATTTCCTTGTTCACACCAATTGTATAGAAGTACCAGAAATCTGTGATGGGGAAGTATGGTTTTGTGATGGATGTGTACAAAAAACTTGCTCAAGCGTCAGCAACGGAACGAAAGAACTGGTACATAATGTGAAAGAAGAAAAGTGAAACAGCTGCAGAACAAAAGGAATGACAAAAAAACAGGCAAGTATATATGATGACTATGATCAACCATGTATGAAGGTAAAGCAACCAATTTTCGTTGCTCTCTTGTATATGTAATTAACAATACTCGGCTAGGGGTTAGAAAGAAAGTCATCATTCGATCTGTACGTACAGTTTCACCCTTCTGTATTAATGTTGTAAGATTATCCTGTATCCGTTGTATCATGCTGTTATTGTGTCAGAGGTATAAACAGACAATGAGGTACCTTGAAACCAAAACAGCTTCAAACCAGGGTCCATGGCTTAAACGCCCAGTTCAGTATTCACACAAGTGAAACTTTATCACATGCTTATTTTTTCACAAAAAAAGGTTTTGCTAGGATTCAAAACCTGGCACTAAACATAGGATTGCCTCTGTAACTTACCACTGAACCATGTGGGTTTCTGTGATTATGGTTGTGTGTACTATATACATACCAAATTACATCATAAACTCATCCAACTTATTTGCTAACCTGCATTTCACTATAGTAATTACTCCCTCCGTCCTAAATTATTAGTCTGCAATTCAAAAATAAATAGTATACCAAATTATTAGTCTACAATTCAAAAATAAATAGTATACCAAGTACTCCCTCCGTCTCAAATTAACAGTCTTAATTGACTTTGTCAAGATATTAAGGAAATCCTATAAAATGTCGTGACTAACCCTTGACTAGCCCTATTTAATGTTATGTTGTTACCAAAACTAATATTAATAGTATTAAAAATTATAAATTTGATAGTATTATTATTTTAGGAATATTTTAAGAAAATAAAACAAACTTATATTATTTTTATTATGGAGTTCATAATTAGAACGGGATGTAAGAATAAGTAAAAGTTTTATTAAGAATTGTATAACTATCCATAAATGTTTTTAAGAATGACAATTAATATAAAGATGTTGAGTAAAATTTTTTCCTTATATATGGTGATAACATTTAAGATTTTGAATTAAGTTTATATTAAAAATGATATCTTATTATAGGGGCGGCATGTTTTATTAGAGGGACGGCAGTGTGATAGTAATGTCCCTTTAGTTGGTTAGGGGATGTCCTAAAGGTGATGTAAATTGACTAGATTACCCTTTTCATCTTAAATGGACTAATTTTTCCCCTTTTTTTAATTGAAAATACTGATTTGTCCTCGATCATATTTAAACCTAATTAGAAGAGAAATCAAAATCAGTTTTTTTTTTCTTCTCTTCTCCTCCACTACAACCGTAGCCACCTCCATTTCAATCAAAAATTTCATCGTTGTTTTGGAAAACCCAGTTAGTATTTTGTTTATTGTGTTCAATTTAAGTGTATGCTCCATCAAAAATTAGGGTTTTAGGTTAAAAATAAAAATAAAAATTCTGGATTTCCTGTTTCTACGGTTGGTATTGTTTCAATTACCAACCGTAACTGAACAATTTGATGCTTCTACGGTTTGTACTATCGAATTCATCAAAGATACCAACCGTATGTTCTTGGGTCTGAGAAATTTTCTCAGTTACGGTTGGTATTTGAAACCGCATTATGAACCGTAGGTTAGTTACGGCATGTAAGGTTTGTTGCTTCTTCAACCGTAAATTATCCTGAGTCTAAAAACTAATTTTCAAGTTTCTATACGGTTGAAGACGAAACCAAAGTTACCAACCGCAAGTTCCTACGTTTGGTAATTGAAACCGCATTATGAACCGTATGTTAGTTACGACATGTAACGTTTGTTGCTTCTTCAACCGTAAATTATCCTGAGTCTCAAAACTAATTTTCAAGTTTTTATACGGTTGAAGACGAAACCAAAGTTACCAACCGTAAGTTCCTACTGTTGGTATTGTTTTCCCAAGTTACGAACCGTAAGATATAGTTACGGTTACGATTACCAACCAAAGTTACCAACCGTAACTGGTATTATTTTTTGGGTTTTCCCCAAAATTGAACCAGTTACGGTTGGTAATTGATACATTACGTACCGTAACATATAGTTACGGTTGGTATTGAGCTCAATTCCAACCGTATGTTCTTCTGAAATTTTAAAAAATCTGATTTTTTACGTATTTTAGAAGTATACCTGTTTTCTCTATCAAATAGAAATTCACCCATCTCAAATTTACAACTGGAATCACTCATTTTGGTTGAGTGAATCAAAATCTAGGGTTTCACAAGTATCACATAAGTTTTTCTTTTTCTTCTCCTCTAAACTTTTTTTTTTTAGCTCTAAAAATCTGATTTTGTTTTTATTTTGAGTTAATATAAGTGAAATTAATCATTAACACTAAACTTGATTATCATCACTAAACTAGGTTATCAATTATGAGGGTTAATTTGTCATTTCCAGTATTTTTTTATAAGGGACACCTAGAATGATCATGTAATGACCTTTTTTGTCCTATTAGAATGCCGCCCCCTCTAATAAACCATGCCGCCCCTATAATAAGATTGTAAAAATGACCTAATCAATAAGAAGAAAAAAAAAACACTTGTTGCTAGGCTTCCATCCAAAAGTTTTGTGTAATTTTATGATTATAAAAAATAAAGGGTGTATTTGATAGTTTAAGGGAAAAATATATTTATAAACAGAGCAGACAGATAAGAAGAGACAGGCCAAAGTAGAAATTAGGACAGATAAAAAAAGACAGAGGGATTATGTAAGAATAATTCATACTTGGTAATTTTATTATTTTTAGAAATTTTTATAAGGATTATAAAAACAAAAAAAATTATGGATCGATTATATAACGAAATAATAACTTTGAAAAGTAAAAATCTAGTTTATTTCCTTTCCGTATATACAAGTCCTGGGAAATTTCAGATTTTGTCATAAATGACTTTGATCCTCTCATGTATGTCCATGTTAACCATCCTTAATCCACCGAAACCTCCTATGCCTGCAAATCTCTCTAATTATCTTTCTCCCAGAGGCAACAAAATTGCAGGTGCACACTTTATATCTATTTTAATCTCTCGCTATTGATTGCCTTTGAAAATATCGTCCTAATGACATATGTGAATTGTTCATTTACCAACATCATTATCCAACTACATGTGATTGATACCGCCATACTGGTAGTGTTACGGAGTAATACAGTAATACTCCATAAATGTTTGTCTTTTTGCCTGACTTATATTACTATAATACTAGTATGCGGTTTAGAAAATTATGTTTATTTTTTTTATGAAGCATTGAACTACTAATAGACCATTACAAGAGGGTAGAGGGTATTCAGTATTCGAAGATTTGCATACAAAGATTACAATATTACTATAGAAAAGCAAAATATGGAAATCATGTTTACTATGCATCCATTCTTTTTTTTCTCTTTTTTTTTTTGTTGCACAAGACTAGGAAAAGGAATTTATAAAGAAAAAGAAAAAACAACACAAAAAATCAAAGAACGTGCCATGCTACAATGTTCAAATACATTGAAGCCGGTGTTAACCAATGACGATAAAATGCAAGGCTTAGTTTTTCACTCTCAATGCTTGAAAGTTGTCGTGTCTCTGGTACTCCTTTCAAAAGTATGTACAATTACACGCATATTGATAAAAGACGGTTCTATCTAACTAAAGAGTCACAGGTAAGCATTTCACCACTAATGTAATGTTTTTATCCCTTGTTGCCCGTCTTAGGTTCGATGAAGGTTTTCTGGAAAAATTGGAATCCTTCCATTTTCGAAGAGGCGGAAAATGCAATACTGAAACAATTTTATATGTTATCATGATAAACAAGGTTTTGCCAGCAATCCTAAGCTAATGGCAAAGTAGTTGCAACAAAGGATCCCATATTTATTCAACAAGACAATGTGAGACGACACATTGATCCAAATGACCAAGACTTTTTCGAAGCTTCTTCGAAAGATGGATACGGTATTCGCTTGTCTTTCAGACCACCGAACAGTTCAGATTTTAATGTCTTAAATCTTGGTTATTTTCAGGCAATTCAATCACTGCAACATCAATATGCGCCCAAAACAATTGACGAATTGGTTGAAGCGGTAGAAGACGCTTTTGAGAATTTACCGTCTGAAAGCCCCGACTATGTTTTTCTGGCATTTCAAGCTTGCATGTTTGAAACTATAAGAGTGTTCGGTGAAAATAAATATAAGGTGCCACATATAAGAAATGGTAATCTACTCATTCAACTTGAATGTGATGCCGGGATCATCGATAATGTTCGAAACTACCTCAATCAGTAAAGTAAACTTGGGAAGCTGGAGTATTTTGTCATGTTTTAATTTTCATTTGGTTTTCAAGATTCATAAAGTATTAGAGTTTGTTTTGGTTATCTCAAATTTTAATTTTGTTTGGTTCATTAGCAGTTAGACTAACTGCTAATGAACCAAACAAGAACCTTAAACATGCCATAACCAAAATAAAATACCCTGGAAACCGAACGAAAACTAAAACATGACAACACCAAACCAAACATTAATTACCTACAATTATCTAGATCGAAATACTTCGACTGTAGACCGAGTTTACTGATTGAACTAATTGAGGTAGTTTCGAAGCTATCTATGAACTCAGCATCACATTCAAGTTGAATGGGTAGATTACCACTTCTCGTCAGATGTGGCACCTTATACTTATTTCCTCGAACGCTTTCATAGTATCTACTATGCAACCTTGGAATGTCAGAAAAATATAATTAAGGTTTTCAGAAGATAAATTTTCAAAAAAATCTTCCACTACTTGAACTAATTCATCAATTGTGTTGGACGCGTACTGATATTGTAGTGATTGGATTGCCCGAAAATAATCAAAATCTATCTAGACTGTTTGGTGGTTGGAAAGATAACATGATCTCAAATCCACCTTTCGAAGCAGCTTTAATAAATTCTTGATCGTCCAGGTTAATGTGTGGTCTGGCATTGTCTTGTTGATAAATATAGGATCCATGTTGCTACCGTGTGGCCATTTGCTTCGGATTGCTGGCAAAACATTGTTGATCACACATGATCGAATGACATCTTTGGTAACAGACATGGTTGACTTACAACATTACCATCTACCACTTTGGTAGCACCATCTGATATACCAAAGCTCACCATCTAGCGATTTTAATTTTGACCTTTAATTTTTAACGGTTGATTTTCAAAGTGGTGGATGGTGATGTTGTGCATCTCAGATTGCGCTCATTTTTGTTAGAAATTTAGAGTTTAACAAGAAGAGTATATCTGGGTTCAAATTCATTGTCATTTGGACTCTAAAAACATATTCAATCTTGTATGGATATAGTGTATATATACGATTTTCCATATGGATCCTTCCTCCACGTATCTCTTTGGCTTGGCTTAAGTCAAAACTACTAGGTTTAGGGTTTAAATATTTGGGTTTCAACTGAAGAGAAGAGAGACAAGAAGATGAAGTTTTAACAGAATTGTTTTATTGATTCAACTTAATTAAATTACAAAGGAACTCGATACACTTATATATACAGGACTGACTTGAAGTTTAAGAAACGAACATTCCTAACTAAACACAATTTCCTAATATACATAGACTGCCGTGTACAATGTTGGGTCACATTGTACACATACCAAACGTTGTGTTAACACCCTCTCGTAAGCGTAACGGGTTATCCTGAACCGTAAGCTTGAATCGTAAAAGAGAAAACCTTTCTTTAGAAAGTGGTTTTGTGAATATGTCCGCAATTTGATCCTTAGATGATATAAAACGAACATCAAGTAGTTTGGAAGCAACTTGATCAAGAACAAAGTGATAGTCAATTTCAATGTGCTTTGTTCGTGCATGAAATATAGGATTAACAGTAAGATAAGTTGCACCAAGATTGTCACACCATAAAACAGGAGGAGAACAAGTAGATATGCGAAGTTCCTAAATTAGTGACTGGATCCACATAATTTCTGCAGTTACAATGGCAAGTCCCAAATATTCAACTTCAGTACTAGAACGAGATACGGTTTTCTGTTTGCGAGCACTCCAAGATACAATATTTCCACCCAAATAAATACAATAGCCACTAGTAGAACGACGATCATCAAGAGAACCAGCCCAATCAGAATCAGTATATGCACTGAAGGAAAGTTGTAGAGAAGGTGATGGCCTAAGAAGTATACCGAAGGTAGAAGTATTCTTGAGATAACGAAGTATTTTTTTAACTAAACTCCAGTGAAACTAAGTATGGGCATGCATAAACTGACAAACCTTATTGACAGCATATGCAAGATCTGGACGAGTAAATGTTAAATATTGCAAAGCACCAACAATACTACGATATTCAGTAGCATCAGTCAATAAAGTGCTACGATCAGAGGAAATATCTCCAGAAGTACTAAGTGGAGTATGAATTGGTTTGAATCCATCCATTTTTGCTCGAATAAGAAGATCATGAGCATAACGTTGTTGAGAAAGAAATAACCCCGAAGAGGTACGAATCGCCTCAATGCCAAGAAAATAAGACAAGGAACCAAGATCTTTAATCGCAAATTCTTGTTGTAAACGAGTGAGAATAGAAGTGATACCTGGAGGGCTAGAGCCAGTGACTATAATATCATCCACGTAGACCAACAAATAAATAGTACCAAAAGTACCATTGTAGAGGAATAGAGACGAGTCACATTTCGAAGTGACAAAGCCAATTTGGAGCAAAAAGGTACTAAGTTTGTGGTACCATGCACGAGGAGCCTGTTTAAGTCCGTAGAGAGAACGGTGTAACTTGAAAACATGTGTAGGAAAACGAGAATACACATAGCCCGGTGGTTGTTTCATACATACCTCTTCTTGAAGTTCGCCATGTAAAAAGGCATTCTGCACATCAAGTTGATGAATAGGCCAATTGGAAGATAAAGCCAATGTAAGAATAATACGTATAGTACAAGTTTTAACAACAAGACTAAACATTTCAGAGTAATCGATCCCCTCTTGTTGATTGTAGCCTTTTGCAACTAAGCGAGATTTACAACGTGCAATTGTACCATCAGGATTTCGTTTGATACGAAATACCCATATACATCCAATAATATTCATAGAAGGATCATATGGGACTAGTGACCATGTACCATTTCGAATCAATGCATTGATCTCGTCATCAGAAGATGTACGCCAGTCAGGATCTTTATGAGCCTGTGAAATACAAGTAGGCTCAAAAAGTGAATCACATACCAGTGCGTATTTCAAATTAGGCTTAAAAATGCCATCCTTAGCTCGAGTCACCATTGGATGGGTGGTTGCAGCTGAAGTAGGTGCTATGGTTGTAACTGAAGCAGGTGATGTAGTAGCTGTTGGTCAAATTATTGCAGCATGCACATTTTCTAAGGTTACTGACCGATGGAAGCAGATGCAGGTGTTGTCGGCTGTAAAGGTGCAGGTGTTGTCGGCTGGGGATGAGAACCGTTTCTGCCAAAGATGGTGCTGGCTTCTGTACGTGAAGATATGCTGGAAGTATTAGGCGCTGGAAACTGTAGATGAGAGATGGAAGTATTAGGCGTTGGCGGCGGCAGAATGGAGCAGGTTCTGTCAGAGACAATAAGAGTCTCTGTCGGCTGGAGATCAAATTGAGTGCTGCTAGGGGATGATACAGACTGAATGTGGGAAAACCGATCGGTACCAATGGACACAACAGAAACTAGATTTTATGTCTGATTTGAGTGGATAGTATAACTAGTGGTCAATACCGGTGGTAAAGACAAACTCAGAGGAGTAGAAACAGGTACCTGTGAAGATGTTGATGCCGGAGAAGGTGATGATGCGGACGCAAAAGGGAAGGTGGTCTCATCAAAAACAACATGACGACTAACATATATCCGTCCGGTAGGGATGTGCAGACATTTGTAACCTTTCTGGGATGGACTATACCCAATAAAAACACAAGGATAAGAAAGCGGTTCCATCTTATGAGATCTATATGGTCGTAGATAAGGATAACACAAACAACCAAACACACAAAGTAAAGTGTAGTCTAGCGGGACACCAAAAAGAGCTTCATATGGAGAAGAATTATTGATAGAAGTGGAAGGAACACGATTCATTAAATAACAAGCAGTGTAAAAAGAATCATACCAATACGAGGACGGTACAAAAGCCAGTCTCAGAATTGTAAGCCTACTAGGTTTAGGGTTTAAATACTTGGGTTTCAACTGAAGAGAAGAGAGACAAGAAGATGAAGTTTTAACAGAATTGTTTTATTGATTCAACTTAATTAAATTACAACTCGATACACTTATATATACATGACTGACTTGAAGTTTAAGAAACGAACATTCCTAACTAAACACAATTTGCTAATATACAAAGACTGCCGTGTACAATGTTGGGTCACATTGTACACATACCAAACGTTGTGTTAACAGCTTATAATCCTTCCTCCACGCATCTCTTTGGCTTGGCTTATAAAATTGATACATGATAGATATTGTAACGATCCTCAAGTTCGTCAACGCAATTAGACTAGTCAGGTGACGAATTAGTCGATAATTACTCGATTAGTGTAACTCGAACGTTAATTATTAGAAATTAATCTAACAACGTTCTAGGTACGAAACTAGTATCGTTAGATTCATCTCGAAAAGTTATGCGAAATGGACTACACGAACTTGTCATTCTGATACCGGATGAAGATAACTTATCAATTTGTTTTTGGAGGGCAAAATAGTAATTTTGGATATTACCCTGTGACTGCACGTGTCAAATCAAGTGGGTGCGTCACAAAATTTGGTCGGCCTCATCTACACCTAACCGAGAAGATTATTCTTCTTTCTTATTTTTTCGTTCTTTCTTCTTCTTCTCTTCTTTCTTCTTCTGTTTTTCTTTTCTGCGTGAAATTTTGAGTTGAGAGCGAGAATCGATCGAGGAGATTCATATCAGGGGATTTGATGTTTACCAGAGATGGTGGTGGTGTTAATTCAGGTTGTCTAATCTTTGGAGAAGAAGAATTGATACTGTTAGATTAAATTAGGGTTTTATTCTTGGTTCGAATAAGAGATTAAGATGAGTTATGAGTTTCTATTAGATGAAGATCGATTGGGTTTATGTTTAATTAGAGTTTTGAAGTTGATTCAGTAGAGAATCGTTAAGGAGAGTTAAATTAGGGTTTCTGCAAATTATTTAGAGATTCAATCAATGATGAAATTGGATATGAAGGAGATCATGTTTGAGGAAAATAGAAGCTGGGTTTGAGTGAATTAAAGATTGAGAGTTGATTCGAGAATGGATTTGAGTATCTTGGAATTAGGGTTGGGTCTGTTCTAATGAAGATGAATATTTGGGGTTTAATTGAGAACCGATGCTGTTAATGAGAGTTGTGGAGATGGTTAGCTGAATTATGTGATAAAGAGGATTTGATCTCAATTGCCTGAGCCAGATAAATCAAAGGTAATTGTTTTCTTATTCAATTTAACGGATTTGTTCATTGTGGAGTTTATGTGATAATTTATGAAGTTATAAATGTATTTCAGTTGTGTTAATTTACAAAGAATTAGTATTGTTAGAATTAGAATAGAAATGGAATTTGTTAATGAACTGAGTTGCAGGAATGAGAATTAGATATTGCAGGTGGTATGGATTGGTCAGGTTGTGGTTAAGGTGGATATGAGATATATTAACTATGTATATTGGTGGTGATGGTTGTTAGTGTATCAAGGTTACAAGTAATGGTTCAGTACAATGGTTAGAAATGAATATGGTGAACCGAGTTAGACTAGCCGGTAGCTGTAGTTGAATTGGTGTTGGTGTCACTGAGTTAGTAGAGAAATTATTGGAGATGGTAGTGGGTTTTTCCAGTTACAGGACATAAAAGAAGTATATGGTGAAGTTTGGATGTATGGGTTGGTGAATGTTGAGATGATAGTGCAAGGATGTGAAGTTAGAAGTGATGTTGATGTTACATAGAAGGTGGTTACCTTTATGATGAAGTTGCAGGTGTTGTGGATTGACTTGTGGGTGAATTGTGATTGTGATAATCTGAATTGAAGTAGAAACATAATGTTTTGGTTGCAGCTGTTAAAGTTTGTTTGGGCAGGTGGAATGAAAATGGAATTAGAATCCTAGTGGTGGTATGTCGAGCAGTGATACAAAGATACTTGAGATGAATGTAGGAGTTGTGTAATGTAAGCTGAATTAAGTGGTAGTGCTATTATAGGAGTGATCTTAGTGAAAGACTGCAATGCATATCAAGGTAAGCATAGTTTGAAGTTCTATTTAGATAAGTTAGAGTTGAAATGTTTGTGTAGTGAGATGAAATGATTGTTTGTGTGACTGTGTTGTAAGAATGGAGGTCAGATGAACATTGGAGTTGAATTTGTACAGTGAAAGGCCTGCAATTACTGCCTAAAGGTAAACTGAGTTTATTGTTGTGTATAAATTATGAAGTTTATATGAATTAAATGTATGATTGAAATGATTCAGATGAAGTGGTATAATCTGGTAGAATTGAAGTAAATGAAGAAGAAGTTGACATTGTAGAGTTAAAGAGTTTTTGGTGTTTGCTAGGTGGTCTGTAACCTATTCAGTCTTTCTGACTGAACTGACCTAGGCATTTGACTGAGTCGACTTATCTGACTCAGTATCTGACTGAGTCGAATCGGTGTTGACTCACCGAGTTTCCTGTATTGACCCGAGTTGACTCAGTGACCGATTTAGACTTTGACCATTGACCCTGGACTTGACCTTGACTTGACTTGGACGTTGACTGTTAGTTGATTCTGGACTGTTAGTTCAACCGTTAGATTGACCCAGTTGGGCCAGACCCTTATTAATGGGTTTGTTTAAGTGGGCTTGGGCTTTAGACTAGTTATCTTATATTGATGTTTTGGACCACTTATGGTCCGAATTGACCTTTGGCTTCTTCTACAAACACTACACCATTTTAACGATATAGCAACATACAATAGCTGTTGCTAAACGGGGTCGCAACGGGATTTCGCTGTTGCTAAACACGGTGTCGCAATTTTTAGCAACGACATAAGCTTTGTTGCGAATCTTGGTCAGCAACGGACATTCGCAACGGCTGTTGCCTTTGCAAAATTTTCTATTAGCAACAATAGCTTGCTGTTGCTAATATGTTTCTAATTACAGGAATACCCCTACCCGGAACCAGATACTATTGGTTCTGCTTCTACTGTATTGGTTCTTGTACTAATTTAGCAACAAATCCCTGATGTTGCTAATCTTTTGCAACCTCAAAAAAGAAGGTCAAGTCCCATTCCATTGACCTTGTTAAAATTCATTACCCCATATCCCCCCTGCAATTACCCAGTTCCCCATATTCAACATCCAAACATATATACAACTACAATGGCAATACAAAATTGATACAAATGTAGTTGAGAATCCCCACCAGATAATTTTATTATAAAATAAGGGATTCTTCAGTTGATACAAATGTACACAAGTAACTTATGTATGTTGTGACTAACATACAATATTGGATCTATGTTGATGTTTCTAAACGGATGGGTAACCTAGTTTGTGTCAACTGACAGAGGCATTGAAAAACATGGAATGAAAGACTAAATATCACCAGACTCCGCTTGCTTAATCAATATCCTCAGCAAAGATTCAACTCGCTTCTAAAATATCACTGAGATCTTGCTTTTTGACTTAAGCCCAAATACCCGCATAATAACCAATTTGATGTTTAAGTATTGATGTCACAAACAAAAGGGGGTGTACTGAAATCCACAAGACAAAACATATATTGGTAAGGGAAATACCCCCTATTAGGGGCAGCCTTAGAAAATCCAAGTGGATTTTAGCAAGGATGACATACTCACTCAAAACTTTCAAAACTTGTAAAAGAATGTAAATGAGGATTGAGAAAATAAATAAAAAGTGGATATTCTTGGAGAGTCACAACTAATCCTGGTAGTGAAAAATATATCACAAGTACCAATCTGATTGTTAAGTGAAGTGACATTACCTTTAATAGCTACCTTGCGGAAATTAGTTTTGGTGTTCGAGTAGAGTCTCTTCCACTCATCCAATATCATCTTACTAGGGGGAGCGAATCGAGAGGATTCTTTGCCTTGTGCTTTTGTGCCTCATCCTGCTCATGGACTTCTTCTGCTTTAGGCTCCTTCTTTGGTTCACTTTTTTCCTTGGGCTTCACAACTTATTTAGGTGGAGAAGCAACCTTTGCAGATGAAGCTGGTGGAATAGATTCTGCCTTCTTTACCTCTCCCAACAGTTTCAAACAATAAACTGAATTAATAGCATATCAATCATCAAAAGGAAACAGAAAAATAAATAAAAGAGAAGAAATAATAAGCAAGTGAAAAAACAAATGTCTTACATATTCAATCAAGGACGAACCAAGGAGAGGGTTGCTTCCTTCAAGCGAGCAACTGAAGAAAATAAAAGAAACTAATAAGTTGCATACATGTTTGCAAAACAATCAACCCTCGGGTGTTTAAAAAAGAGTGGAGCCTCACCATAACGTGTTATGGCATTACTCTCAAAAATAGGTCCATCTGGAGTTTCAAGAACAAGAATCTGCACACGACAAGCAAATACACATAAGGACAATGCACATTAAAGTCTCTCAAAGCCTGTAAGCTATCTTCCAGTAAACCCTGCTCCAGTAACTTTGTTATAAGAATAGGTATAAGAGGTGCAACAAAAAATGTTATATCAAGCCAATTAGTTCTGCTGGCATGCCTACTCGGTGCTTTTTATTGACACTAATGCATGATACATGCCACAACAACCTCAAAATGAATATGCAACGGAAATAATAAAGTGAAAGGAGTTAAGATTTTGTTTCCTAACCAGCTGCGGTGGAATCATTGAGATGTTGTTGTCAGACAGGTTAAGGTCAATAAGAGATGTAAATCTCCCAAATTCCTGCATATCAATTTAAAGTATACTTCTTAACCCTACCAAGAAAATATGCATATAACAATTGAATAACTAGTTCGCATTAGAAAAACATGTTTTAAAACCAAAAAAGAAAAACTAGTGTTACCTTTGGTATTGATACAAGTGAATTTTGGCTCAAATCAAGAATCCGCAGCTGTTGTAAGCATAATAAATATGAAGGGATATCATGTAGTTGCATACGCCTGTGCCCAAAAGGTATAGTTAAAGATAATAAGATGATGCATTTTATGAATAAATTAAAGAAGTAACTAGTTCGGCCCAAGAAATACCTCAGGTAGAGCTCTTGCAACTGGGGTAAGCTAGAGAATGCAGGAGGTTGTGGTAATGAAGTATCGTTACCACTCAAATCCAGTATTTGGAGTTTCAAGAGAGCTCCAAATGCATCTGAAGGGATCTGCAAATTCCAGCGAACAAGGAAGCTTGATATATATATATATATACTCCATATAAGATAAAAGGAGGCAAAGGTAGGAAAGCAAACACATAACATGGCAGTGGCTTATGAATTATATACAAGGTGCTTCTATATACTAGCATTGAATCTTGTCATTTCTGGCATCTTAAAGAAGTAAAACATAATTGAATCAGAAGTGAATTACCTTTGTAAGGGGATTGTTGTCCAGCTTTAAACATAACAGATTAGGAAGAGACCTTAGGAATTCCAGCAAGATTAAATGCTCCTAGATTTACATAAGGACCTATATGATGCCATCTACACCCTCTAGCAACACCTAAAGAATACAGAGCATAAAAATTTCAGAACCCAAAGAAATTTTTGGATCTAGCTATAAAGAAGGGACAGTTTAGCACTTAAAATATGATATGGTAGTATCATGAACCAGAGAGGACACCTTGTAGACTGTCCATTATAACTGACAGACATATTAAGGGAACCATGTCATTCACGTAGTCTACAACTTCCTTCTCATTGTTGTAAGCATAGCCCATGATATTACGACAAGCAAAGAGCCCCACACTTATTATAACCAACTCAATTATCGCAATAATCATCACGGAGCAGACAACCAAACGTGCATCTTGTGGTCTCCCAGCTCATAATTCATTTGAAACTCGAGTGCTACATAATGAAAAGGTGTTTATTTTATAATCAAGTCACATTCACACGTATACATAAATTATTATTCTTAGCACAACACCCTGATCTGGGATCATCTCCATTTAAATCCCTTTGGTGCAATGGTGGAAGAAAGAGGTATATATGGATTTGAACTCTATTAATAAATGAGCAAACTTAGATAGAAACATAAAGTGCGCAAGGGCTAGAAAGTGGAGAGCAAACCTCACAGCAGCAGCAATTCCATACGGTATCATATACACCAACGAAATAGTCGTAAGGATGTTCACAAAGGTAACAAGAACTTAATTGCATTGATCAATCAATTACAGAAATGGAAGTAGCAAAATTTATAACTAATATGAAGAGTCCAGAATTGACTGAATAAAATCATACCATATGGATAGTACTAAAGTTTTGAGTTGTGGATTTGGTGAAAGTCCAGATAGAAGGATTAATAACTCAAATGACCACCATTCCAGACTACAGCCATCAAAACAGAAAAACGGTTATGAAACTAAGAAATGAGAGAGACAGAAGAAAAGCTTAAGATATCATAAAAAAGAAATGACTGGGGTTTTACCAAATCATTACAGCAGAAGGAACCGAATACGTAAGAACTCTCCACGCCCTTGAAATGCTTCCTTTGTTAGGGATGTACGAGTTAACTCACATGAGGGAGAATACGCCGCATATAATCCGAGAAAGACCACATTGATCCAGTATGAGATACCAATTGCTAAAGCATCTCCAATATTTCCCAACCCAGATTTATAAACTAAAACCCAACAAAGAGGTATGTGGATAAATACTGCAATGGAAGTACTTAACAGTTAACAACATGGGAATGATTAGACTCTGGGATTAGAAATATCTCATTAACGGATCGAGAGCTACATAAGCAAATACTGCAGGGATCAAGCATGTCGTGTATTTTCCAGCTTCAAGTGCGATTAAGGGATCTTGACCTGTGAAAGTAATTAGTTTCCTTATCGAAACCCATAGGAGAGCAATCGAGATGCAAACCAGGATAAGAGAGATTGTTGCACTCCAAGTATAAACTCCTAGTTTTCGATATTGTTTTGCTCCAAAAGCTTGTCCTGATAGAGTTTCCAATCCACTTTCCATTCCTAGATGGTTGTCATGTAAAAAGATAAGCGTCAGCAATGTAAAAGTCAGAGAAAGCCAACATACTTCAACGTCTTTATGCAGATAAAAAAATGTAAATGACATAACATCAGTTACATTGCACAATAAAATTTCATATCAGGGGCACTATAAACTTGTCAAATTTCGTTTGAACCACAACCATACATTTGCACCAACTTTAGAATACTATGAATCCTACAGATACCATAGCAGGAGGAGACAAAAGGACTGATCATGGCATCTTATTTTTCTGCACAGCTACACAGAAACGCTATACATCCTATTAACATATGAAATCATAATAATTTATACTAAATCATCGAAGCTGACCATCAAAACCAATAAACAGAAGCTAATAACACTCGTTTGAGAAAGCTAAAATGTACACTTAGACGCTGGTTGATTGTAAAAATGTAAAAGTGCACAGTAATCATTAATCTAATTCACCGATTCCACATCAACTCGAAGAAGTTTTTAAACGCCAACGAGGACATAAGAGTTTAAGGAATTCAAGAGAAAGTGAGGTTACCTTATCTTCTTCAAGAGACATAACATCACCAGTCAAAGCAAGCCTGGTAGGTAACTGCAACACAATCATCAAACCAACTTAATACAACAATGTTCCACACTTCCGGTTACACATCAAGTTTTCTCATAACAAACCAAAATCAATGATGTGCAACACCAACCTTTCCTATAGACTTTAGCACATTTGCAAGGGGACCAGGGTATGGATTATCCACCTCCATTGAACCACGTTCGTCAATAACAACATTCTACAATAAAAAAAAACCACAAACTCAATCAAATAAGCACAACTACTGCAAAAATCAAACTCATTTGCTCATTCTTATACCGAATAATTCACAATTTGTACATACCAGATTATGCAAGTCCTCTCGTGGAACACATAGGTAAGGTTTTCCACTCTTGAGAAAATACATAATCCTTGATGTATGAATATCTTCTTTACTATCACCAAAACACAACTAATTTGATTATACTCATTGATTTGATCATGTAAAAGGGTTCAGCTTTTCAAGGGGAAAAATGACAATTTGTTTACCTTCCTTTTGCATCTGCTTTTACCGTGTTTAGATAACCTCGCCAATTTGAAGCCATTATATTCTGTAAAATCCAAAAGTAACCAGTTCTAGTTGAAATTAATTAATACAGAATAAAGGAAACCTAGAATCTCAATTTCAATCAAAATCTACGCTAGAGGTGCATTGAAATACAGAAGGAGGAAGCGAAATAGAGAAAAACAGAAAGAGATAAGAGTACCTTGCACTTGTCAGCAAATGTTAAAGCTAGATCCTTATAACCCTTCATCCTTTCCACCAGAATTGATTGAAGAAAATCGTTGACGATTTCAATTTAAATAAATCAATTGAAAAAACATCAGAAACCTATATTCACAAATAAATCAATTGAAAAAACCCTAGAATCCCCTAAAAATTCTTCTACTTACAGAGATCCATGATATGAATCCTGCAAATAACACAGTTATTCACAACAATATCTAATATCAAACAAAAAACGGCAGAAATTAAAACCAAAAAGGAGATGTGGATTTAAAAAACCCTAAGAGAGAGAGGACGAACCTGGTTTTTTGGTTGAGGAAGAAGGAACCTCTACAGATTAAATTCTTGAAAGTACATGAATTGAATCTTGATTACTAGAGTTTGAAGACGACCTCAAATAGATTTATTAAGGGAGTTCAGGTTAGGTTTATTTGGATTTATTAGAAAGCTAGGGTTTGTTCTTTGAAAGCAGTTGTGTAAGTGAATTAGAAATTATAAAGAGAATTAGAAGAGAGAAAATCGTTAATGCAAGCAGTTGTTAGTGTTCTTGCTGGTTGGATTTCATGGTTCTTCAGAGCAGCTTCAGAATGACATACATGAAAACAATTTTGTGGCTGAGAAGTGAGAAGTGAGATAAGGAAATAGAGAAGGGAAGATAAGACCGCTCCTCTTAAGGGTGGACAAAAGAAGAAGAACACTTGACCACTCTTTGACTTGGGCGTAAAAACAAGTCAAAGTGTTCCCTACCACACGCACGCTTCGCATGCATGAACACCCTGCGGTTGCTATTCGCAACCGAAATTTCTCTGTTGCGAAATTAGCAACTGTAACATTCCGTTGCGAAATATTAGCAACGGAAATTTCGCAACGGCGCCAGTGCTGTTGCTACTCTGGGTTGCTATTTCCTTAAAATGGTGTAGTGAAAGTTGTAGACATTCATAAGACTTAGCTATTGGACTAGAAAACCAACCCAATGAATTGGTAAATATTTAGATACGCAAGAGATGAATTATGAAGATGTGAAGAACCTTAGATGGGCTTAAGATAGATAATAAAAGGGTATAAAAACGTAAATGGCCTTAGGACTATTAGTTAGATTTGTTTAATTCATGTATGAGCCATTTTGGCTAGAATCTTAGAATTCTTATGTGATTAACAGTTAATTATTAACAACGATCGATTCAAAGGATGAACCAGTGGATCGTGGATCGCGAAGTACTTGTCATCAAAAAGGTGTGGGAATGCATTTGACTCTTTGTATTCATTATTGTTGCTTTTATAAAATTCTATGCTTAATAAACTCATGCATTGTCTGTCCGTGCATTCCATGCTTTGTTTAAAATGCATTATGATAATCCTGTTAATTCTATGAATCTTTCCACGATTTGGAAAGGACTTGTAATGTGTTGGCAATATGAATTTTTATGGGAAATGAGAATTTCCACTTGTGGTATATAGGATACGCTCCTTCACATTTATACCTACTTTAATTCAGCTTTTATTGTTTAGAGTATTGGTCATCATGGGCTTGGTGGCATCCATATTTAAATAGGTGTGAATTACCGGGTAGGGATTTACAACCATATTATACATTGTTTGACGAAGGAGTTTGTTCCATATACATGTATGATTATTTTCAGTGACTTAGTCACTGTTTAATATTTTCGGAAAGACATTATTGTTTTCCAAATCTTGTATATGATTACTTAGAAGGTTAAATGTTAATTATTCCCACTTCAGGTTTTCGTGACAGATCGTAGTTTGCAAGACTAAAGCTTCAAGAGTTGACTTCGCTAGTTGATTAACTTCTGTTATAGTTATTATGTTGTATATTTTAATTGTAAACCAAATGAATATTTTATATGTATCATTGGAGAGGATTTCTTGTATATATATTTCTGAGTGGGTTAGTTTTGGGTTAAGTTTTGTAGCAGATTTCTTAATTGATTGTTTAATTAAATGTTTTAGAATTTTAGTGCCTCTTATTTAGTTAATTTCTTGGATTAGTCAGCTGCTAGCTTAGGGGGCGCTACAACTTGGTATCAGAGCTCACTATTAGATCTTATATGGTAGACAATAACAATAGCCAGTGCCAGATAGTGAACTAGATTGGTTTAGAACTGGGTTGGGTTTGTGAGCTCACTATTAGATCTTAAAGTTACACCAATAATTTTAGCGAATAAGGATTTGAGAATAACTAATCTAAAAAGTATGAACACGTAAACAATTTAATACTATAATAATATTGATATTAATATTATTGATGAATTTTGGAAGTCACATATATAAATATTAAGCACCTTGACTTATATGTAAAATCAACGGTTTATAATCACATAAATGTTAATAATATTTTGGGACTCAATAATATTTGTAAGAGTTGTTAGAATAATAACTCAATAAAATATTAGAATAGTAATTATCGATAGATGATAATAAAAGTAACTTCATATTAGAATAATAATTCACTATAGTTGTTAGAATAATAATTCACTTGTTGTTTTTCAATAAAAGTCGTGGTGGCTTTTTTTCATAAAAGTAATAATAATTTTGATAAAATAATGTTAGCATTTATCAATTAGTATCATATCAAACTTAATTAAATTCTCAATAAGGATATATAAGGATTAAAATAATAATTATAATTAAATAATTATGGAAAATTGATAACGCTTATTTACAATTAAGCTTTGTAAATCAAATTAATTACAAATTAGGGATATATGTTTTTCGTTTAAAACTAGTAGATAGTTAAAATAATACTTAACATTTGTTAGACTTTAGAACACGAAAATACAATAAATAAAATAAAAGACTTAACTTGTTAGAAATCTTGTGGTAAAATTATATTTAGGCTAACAAATGATCCAGTAAATCTTTAATAAATTGAAACAAATAGACATGAAGTAATAATAATAGTAATCAGATGCTTAGTGTAATACCAAAACTAAAAGAAAATAAATCCATATATTGATGATCCTTCTTTATAAATAAATTTAATCATCTTTTAAATTGGAAAATGAGTATGACGAAATTAAATTGTTAGAATTTAAATTAATATTATATAGAACATAATTTAAATTAAAATCTCATTAACAAATATATAGCGACCAAATAATGATTATGATTAAATAACCATGGATAATTATTAGTGCTCATTTATAATTAAGTTTGCGAAGTTAACTAATAACAAATTAGAATTATGTGTTTTGCGTTTAAACCAGATAGATAAATAAGACTTGCTAAGCAGGAATAAAAGTACGTGAAGTCATATAAGACACATAATAAAGATTTAACATGTGAACGATTTATACCTAAAATATTTATACTTTAATAAATGATTCACAAAATCACTAAAATACACATGAAGTGATATTTATAATACTTGAATGCTTAGTACAAATTTGACTTAAAGGAAAATAAATTTGTATATGAATAAGATACATATAATTAATACCAAAATCTTAAAGACTATTAAGACATATTAAAAAAATGTTATGCAGACTCAAAATTTAAATCATATTAAATTACTAATGCCAGTATATAACAAGATATAATATACAGATTCAATCTGAATAAATAAAATTTGTTCTAACAATCTTTTGTGAAAGTAGAATTATATTTACAAGATTAAAGTTTAGTAAAATTAAACTAAGTATCATTACTAAATAATTATTTTAATTGTATGTTAGTTACACTAGTAATCAAATAAGAAAATTTGATAAAACAATAATGAAAATGATAATATAATTAAGATAATAATTTTGATAAGATAAGTAATTAACAACATTATATCTTACTCATTGCTATAAAATTTAGAGTTATTGTAAATGTCATTTGAATAATAATTATTGGATAGTAATAAAAAAATGTAATTTTTATTAAAAGTACAACTTAAGGATTATTTAACAATAATATAAATTTAAGGAAATAAAGTTTGACCAAATCAAGTCTAGTATTAATAATAAAATTAAACTTGGCATTATGATTAATTACAAATTAACTTTTATCGGTCTAAGAAATAAGAAATAAATGTGATAATAATAATTAAAAAATTAATACCAAACAACTATGAATTATTATTAGCGGTTATTTACTTATGTCAAGTCACATAATGAAATAAACAAATAGATACAATGAAAATAATAACAGTAACTTTTGGATAATGGTTGTATGTTAAATTTTTCTTTAATGGTACATGAATTTAAAATTATTTAGTTATAATAATATAGTCTCATTTGGAATTAAAATTTGATTTCATTAAAAATAAATAAATAATAGTTATTATGAATAAGATAAAATAAAATAAATTTTGATGATTAAATTCCTTAATATGATGTGAACTATTCATGTATTTTACAAAGTAAAATTTTGAGTTGTACAAATTACGATAAAAGTTTAGAGAATAATTAATCTTAATAAATTAGCACATAGTTAATCCCCAGTGTGGAATAGTGAGGTTGGTAATTCTGATGTGTTCGGGTGATACTTGTTTGGTAGTAGGCATTGTTAGACGTCGCGAACCTAGACAGGGCAACTGCATTCTTGTATCACTAGACATTGAAGGGAGACTTGCTTCTATTAGTGAACTAATAGATCCAAAATTTTAATGAGAAACTTTATTATGAAATATCTTCACAGTACTTAGAACCAGTAAATTATTGACATATAAATTAGTGTAGAGAATTCAAATCTAAAAGTCGTAGTTTCCATTATAGAGATCCTTTCATGTAAGAAACTTAGACTTCCCTCTTGGATAGAACTTAAATCAGCATAATTAAACCTAGAGCTACAAATTTTAGATTTTAGTTGTAGAGCCATATAAGGTTGTGCATTGTTTTTATGATGTTTACGCTTAGGCAAGAGATAGGAGTATTCTATAAGGTGGGGAGTTTATGAAGACCAGAAGGATGGATCGATTTTCGAGGACGAAAATGATATAAGGTGGGGAGAATGTAACGATCCTCAAGTTCGTCAACGCAATTAGACTAGTCAAGTGACGAATTAGTCGATAATTACTCGATTAGTGTAACTCGAACGTTAATTATTAGAAATTAATCTAACAACGTTCTAGGTACAAAACTAGTATCGTTAGATTCATCTCGAAAAGTTATGCGAAATGGACTACACGAACTTGTCATTCTGATACCGGATGAAGATAACTTATCAATTTATTTTTGGAGGGCAAAATAGTAATTTTGGATATTACCCTGTGACTGCACGTGTCAAAGCAAGTGGGTGCGTCACAAAATTTGGTCGGCCTCATCTACACCTAACCGAGAAGATTATTCTTCTTTCTTATTTTTTCGTTCTTTCTTCTTCTTCTCTTCTTTCTTCTTCTGTTTTTCTTTTCTGCGTGAAATTTTGAGTTGAGAGCGAGAATCGATCGAGGAGATTCATATCAGTGGATTTGATGTTTACCAGAGATGGTGGTGGTGTTAATTCAGGTTGTCTAATCTTTGGAGAAGAAGAATTGATACTGTTAGATTAAATTAGGGTTTTATTCTTGGTTCGAATAAGAGATTAAGATGAGTTATGAGTTTCTATTAGATGAAGATCGATTGGGTTTATGTTTAATTAGAGTTTTGAAGTTGATTCAGTAGAGAATCGTTGAGGAGAGTTAAATTAGGGTTTCTGCAAATTATTTAGAGATTCAATCAATGATGAAATTGGAGATGAAGGAGATCATGTTTGAGGAAAATAGAAGCTGGGTTTGAGTGAATTAAAGATTGAGAGTTGATTCGAGAATGGATTTGAGTATCTTGGAGTTAGGGTTGGGTCTGTTCTAATGAAGATGAATATTAGGGGTTTAATTGAGAACCGATGCTGTTAATGAGAGTTGTGGAGATGGTTAGCTGAATTATGTGATAAAGAGGATTTGATCTCAATTGCCTGAGCCAGATAAATCAAAGGTAATTGTTTTCTTATTCAATTTAACGGATTTGTTCATTGTGGAGTTTATGTGATAATTTATGAAGTTATAAATGTATTTCAGTTGTGTTAATTTACAAAGAATTAGTATTGTTAGAATTAGAATAGAAATGGAATTTGTTAATGAACTGAGTTGCAGGAATGAGAATTAGATATTGCAGGTGGTATGGATTGGTCAGGTTGTGGTTAAGGTGTATATGAGATATATTAACTATGTATATTGGTGGTGATGGTTGTTAGTGTATCAAGGTTACAAGTAATGGTTCAGTACAATGGTTAGAAATGAATATGGTGAACCGAGTTAGACTAGCCGGTAGCTGTAGTTGAATTGGTGTTGGTGTTGCTGAGTTAGTAGAGAAATTATTGGAGATGGTAGTGGTTTTTGCCAGTCACAGGACATAAAAGAAGTATATGGTGAAGTTTGGATGTATGGGTTGGTGAATGTTGAGATGATAGTGCAAGGATGTGAAGTTAGAAGTGATGTTGATGTTACAGAGAAGGTGGTTACCTTTATGATGAAGTTGCAGGTGTTGTGGATTGACTTGTGGGTGAATTGTGATTGTGATAATCTGAATTGAAGTAGAAACATAATTTTTTGGTTGCAGCTGTTAAAGTTTGTTTGGGCAGGTGGAATGAAAATGGAATTAGAATCCTAGTGGTGGTATGTCGAGCAGTGATACAAAGATACTTGAGATGAATGTAGGAGTTGTGTAATGTAAGCTGAATTAAGTGGTAGTGCTATTATAGGAGTGATCTTAGTGAAAGACTGCAATGCAGATCAAGGTAAGCATAGTTTGAAGTTCTATTTAGATAAGTTAGAGTTGAAATGTTTGTGTAGTGAGATGAAATGATTGTTTGTGTGACTGTGTTGTAAGAATGGAGGTCAGATGAACATTGGAGTTGAATTTGTACAGTGAAAGGCCTGCAATTACTGCCTAAAGGTAAACTGAGTTTATTGTTGTGTATAAATTATGAAGTTTATATGAATTAAATGTATGATTGAAATGATTCAGATGAAGTGGTATAATCTGGTAGAATTGAAGTAAATGAAGAAGAAGTTGACATTGTAGAGTTAAAGAGTTTTTGGTGTTTGCTAGGTGGTCTGTAACCTATTCAGTCTTTCTGACTGAACTGACCTAGGAATTTGACTGAGTCGACTTATCTGACTCAGTATCTGACTGAGTCGAATCGGTGTTGACTCACCGAGTTTCCTGTATTGACCCGAGTTGACTCAGTGACCGATTTAGACTTTAGACTTTGACCATTGACCCTGGACCTGACCTGGACTTGACCTTGACTTGACTTGGACGTTGACTGTTAGTTGATTCTGGACTGTTAGTTCAACCGCTAGTGACCGTTAGATTGACCCAGTTGGGCCAGACCCTTATTAATGGGTTTGTTTAAGTGGGCTTGGGCTTTAGACTAGTTATCTTATATTGATGTTTTGGACCACTTATGGTCCGAATTGACCTTTGGCTTCTTCTACAAAGTTGTAGACATTCATAAGACTTAGCTATTGGACTAGAAAACCAACCCAATGAATTGGTAAATCTTTAGATACGCAAGAGATGAATTATGAAGATGTGAAGAACCTTAGATGGGCTTAAGATAGATAATAAAAGGGTATACAAACGTAAATGGCCTTAGGACTATTAGTTAGATTTGTTTAATTCATGTATGAGCCATTTTGGCTAGAATCTTAGAATTCTTATGTGATTAACAGTTAATTATTAACAACGATCGATTCAAAGGATGAACCAGTGGATCGTGGATCGCGAAGTACTTGTCATCAAAAAGGTGTGGGAATGCATTTGACTCTTTGTATTCATTATTGTTGCTTTTATAAAATTCTATGCTTAATAAACTCATGCATTGTCTGTCCGTGCATTCCATGCTTTGTTTAAAATGCATTATGATAATCCTGTTAATTCTATGAATCTTTCCACGATTTGGAAAGGACTTGTAATGTGTTGGCAATATGAATTGTTATGGGAAATGAGAATTTCCACTTGTGGTATATAGGATACGCTCCTTCACATTTATACCTACTTTAATTCAGCTTTTATTGTTTAGAGTATTGGTCATCATGGGCTTGGTGGCATCCATATTTAAATAGGTGTGAATTTCCGGGTAGGGATTTACAACCATATTATACATTGTTTGACGAAGGAGTTTGTTCCATATACATGTATGATTATTTTCAGTGACTTAGTCACTGTTTAATATTTTCGGAAAGACATTATTGTTTTCCAAATCTTGTATATGATTACTTAGAAGGTTAAATGTTAATTATTCCCACTTCAGTTTCTGTGACAGATCAGAGTTGCGCAGCTAAAGCTTCAAGAGTTGACTTTGCTAGTTGATTAACTTCTGTTATAGTTATTATGTTGTATATTTTAATTGTAAACCAAATGAATATTTTATATGTATCATTGGAGAGGATTTCTTGTATATATATTTCTGAGTGGGTTAGTTTTGGGTTAAGTTTTGTAGCAGATTTCTTAATTGATTGTTTAATTAAATGTTTTAGAATTTTAGTGCCTCTTATTTAGTTAATTTCTTGGATTAGTCAGTTGCTAGCTTAGGGGGCGCTACAGATATCGGCACAGACCGATACGTATCAACTGATTCAAAAGAATGCAGGACACGAATCGGCCGGTACTGCAAACAAAGAGTAAGCTGGGAAACTTAAAAAAATAAAATATGTTATAAACCAAGTTTATTTACTAAGATGCCCTTCGTGTCTAAGTTTAGGGTTTACATATCTTGGACACCAAGTCTTCTATCTATATAACTAGAGGCATTAACATTGGATTTTACATATATAATAATAAGATTTCTCTCTTCTTCTTCCCGTCTATTTTGTGTCTCCTTCTCTATTTTCTAGTATACAACACGTTATCACGCATGTTGCTCTACCAATATAAGCAAAAGAAGAGAAGAAGATTAACTATGATCTATATTTAACTCTTTCTTTCTTTTTGTTTGATTTGATTATTTTTTCTTTCCTAGCTTATCAATGAAATTTCTAATTAAGTTTTTATTGGCTTATTAGGTATACACCGTGAAGCCGTGAACTAATTATCTCGACAAATGGAGTGCAGTATCTTACGAGATCACATGAATTAAAGTGATGACAATCGCTTAATGGTTGCATGCATATCCTTTGTGATTCATATTTACGGATCAAAAGCACTGTTAGGGATAACAGTATGGGAATGGCCACGAATCATGTTCAGTAATCTTTATTTGTTTATTTGTTTATTTTTATTTTTTCCCCTCTATGTTTCTTATACAGCTTAATTGATTACTTGAATAATATTAACTAATGGTGATTGGTATCTTTGTTTTTCTACATCCATCTACCTCTGTAATGGATTTAATGGATTTTATATATTTTGGTAATCTCAAATCCTGATCATGACTATGATTACCGATGATTCAATTGGTTTTTTCTTTTCTTTTTTGTGCCATTAAAATCTGTTGGCCTATTTTAAAAAGGAAAGCTCTATGTCAATGAGCGTTGGTGATCAGTTTTGCTAAATTTGATTCCCTTTCTTCTCTTATTTTCTTATAGAGAGATAAAATATAAAAAATCATACAAAAGATGGTTTATAGTTTTTATTTCTTTAATGAAACTATAATCACCAAGTATTGGTGTTATCGCATATTTGACTACCTTTATAATAATGAATCACATGTATGGTTGAAAAACCTACGAACAATTAAATTTGGTATCTTTATCCATTGGATTTAGATCATGCGATTTTTATTTTTGGTTTCTATTTACATACAAGAAACCATGGATTTTCCATATGCAGTCATGAAAACGACAACATCCTTTATTTGTCGATACAATTTCGTTAATTGTACAAACCAATTGATTTTTTTTTTCTCTCATCAATTTTCTACAATGAGATGTAAAAATTGGCATTCTAAGAAATTTTAATCAATCTTTGGTTATTGGTTTCTATTTCTTCAAAGAAATCTTTATCAACCAAAAAGTAGATGATTTCTTTATTTTTCTCAAAAGAATCATTTACGCTAATTGGATTTGATTTTATCTATAATCCAAGGATTTGATACTGTTATTCGGTATAAGGCAATTGCAAACACCAATTGCTGAATTCCCGAGGGATGTTGTGCAAATTTTCTTCTTCCTACTACTAATCTCCTAAATAAAGACCGTTCTACTTGATGTTGATATAAGGTTGGACATAAAAGATCAATGGGTGCGCACCCGGCTTGTTAGCCTATATTATTAGTCCTTGTAGTGACTAAATTGATCTTGAATTTATTTTTATTTTATTTTATTTTTCGAAAAATAAAGTGTCCATAATCTCATTCTAAATCATTATCTCATTGGCCATATAGGTCATGAAATTATTTGGAGATTTATTTACATATTTTAAAACCTATGGTTGATGTTAAATTTGTATGTCAACAGACTACAATTTTATTATGACATTTTTTATGACTCTAGAAGTCATTATCTACAGTCCAACTGGTGTTGTTAAAATCCAGAAATTTTTATTAGTATATGTCCTCGATTTAATCGGATAATATACTCAACGAAACTTGTTTTCGTATATGAGATGAAAATATCTCCGCCATAATCAGGGGGAGACTATACACTGCCAGAAGTTGGTATTCATTAACTTAAAAGTTATATCAATTTCTCTCCCATCATAATCAATTTGATAAAGGCTGTCATTATATGATTGGCGTGAATGTCTGATTTTGCTTTTATATAAGCTTTTGCCTCTTCAAGAGGAAAATCCAATCACATCTAGCAAACAAGTAACGCTCTATACGAGGCTACTGGTAATGCTCCAATTGAGTGTACCAAATTCACTTTCTCAAATATAATATATCCTCACTTGAAGATGAGGATATTATAATGCCTGCGGGCGCTGGTACCAGTATTTCTGTGATTTTTTTTCAAGATATGCATATATTTGAGAATTGTGATAAGCTAATATGATTGTCGAATATTCGGTTACAGAGAGCTACGACATAAAAAATATGGTGGTTTCGAACCCCTTTGCAAAGAAATATCGACATATGTGATTGGTTGGCATACAATCCAAATTAGATTGGATTATTATTTCTTGGTTAACACAAATTTGGATCCAAGACTTAACACCTTAAAATTTCCAAAAATATTACTTACTGGTTGGTGTAGTCATAATGTGTTGTCTGAGAAATATGTTCGTTGTAAAAACGATTTGAGGGTTCTATTTTTTCTCAGACCCAAGGATTGATTCAATAAATTTTTGTTCTCCGTGTATGATGCTTTTGGCGTGGTAGTCCTTTAAGGACTCGCATTGCATTTACATAAGAAATGTGGTTGGGAACATATTTAGGCAGCCACCTGATTTGATTATGTCAGGTCGAACAATCCTCTGTGTGTTTTTAGAATTTGGTATAAAACCAAGAATCCAGATTAATTAGTTGATGCTATCAACTTTATGGGTCTCTTGAGGAGTCCTTAAAACACACAAAAACCCACGCTTTAGCAGAATAAATTTTATTTTCTTTCCTTTCTTAAATCTGCAGTTACAATTATGCTAGCTTAAACTCGTCGTTGAGATAAACTAGAGTTGTGATTTTGATGCTCATTTTCTGTAATACTCATATAGTTGAGTTAGCATCCATAACTCTTCAAAAGTTGTACTCTTTTTCCTTCGTTTCAGGTTTTGTCCCATGTGGTTTTCCTGACAAGGTTTTAATGAGGCAACATGATATTTATTTTATTTCAAAATGTTGATATTTGTGCTTTTTTTTTTCCTTAGTCCAAGTTTTTTCCCATTGGGTTTTACTGGCGAGGTTTTAGTGAGGCAATTTAATTCAACATGGTGGTCATCCAAAGGGGAGTTGTATCGATTTAGGTTATTTGGTGGATTCCCACCATTAACTAGATCATTTTGTTAGACCACATCAACATAAACATTTCCTATGAATTTGGATATCATTCTGATCCATATAAGGTATGATCACAAATTTTATTCACCTTTGGTACTCTAACTACATATTGGCACCTTGTTGAAGAAACTACATCAACTACATATGCAAATCATCTCTGAAGATAGCAAACCAAGACACAAGTTCTCAGTGCATTTGGAGAAGCTTGAAGATTCGATTACCCTACTATTAGAAGACTAACACAAAAGAAGACTTCATCAGAAAAATTATCTTCTACATTCAAGAAATTCGTTCACCGAAATTTGGAAGTCTCGACTCAAAGATTTGCAAGCCAAGAATTTGACTGAAATATTTATCAGGGGGAGCGCCATCATCAAATCATGGTGCATTCACCAGACTTTATCGTGTTGTACTCTTTTTCCTTAGTCAAGGTTTTTTCCCACTAGGTTTTTCCTTGTCAAGGTTTAACGAGGCAACATATGCGTGTCCAGCATTGTTTCAAGCCTTACATGCTTGTGCAATTTCAGGTTTTTCTCTATTGAGTTTTCCTGATATGTTTGTAATGACTCAGCCCCAATGGTCATCAAGGGGAGTGTTATAAACCAAGTTTATTTACTAAGATGCCCTTCGTGTCTAAGTTTAGGGTTTACATATCTTGGACACCAAGTCTTCTATCTATATAAATAGAGGCATTAACATTGGATTTTACATATATAATAATAAGATTTCTCTCTTCTTCTTCCCGTCTATTTTGTGTCACCTTCTCTATTTTCTAGTATACAACAAAATACATTATCAACAATTTTGTAGCACGCGCGTCTCACGTGTGCAAACATGAGAATATAGTGTAAATTCCTGGTGCTGTAGAGTTGGATAGGGGCAGTGTTTAGAAAGGGCAAGTAATGACAATGAGAGGGGAAGAAGACGAACAACAGTGAAAATATTCAATCATTGAAGGATACTACTGACCGAGTTAACTCATCAACTCCTTTCCAACTCTCAAGAGTCCATAATTCTTGAATCATGGTTGAATGTCTGCGTAGTGGACAACCGAATTCCACCTACCTTCTTCAGGTATACATAACTTTAGTTAAGCCTATTTAATCATCTCTTTTTCTTCATTTTTGTTCTCCTTTTTCATGCATTTTTTCAAGTAATTTTGTTATTAAAATTTTAAAAAACCCTTCTTTGTCGTACATTATTTATGAAACCCTTTGTTTTCCTGCATCATCATCATCATATACATTGTTGGCTTTACCCATTTGAGAACACAGCGAGTTTTACTAAAAATGGTATGGTAAGGGATTGTGGAACAGGAATGCTGTTTGATACTGTTTGATTTTTGCTGGGGTTAGTACCCCTATAGAGGGAACTAGTGGGGTTAAATTCCTACTTGGTGATTAATTTGAATAAATTGCACCTATGGGAATGGGCAATTGCAGATGCATCACTCAGTGTTTAGGGTTTAAGTACAAGAGAAACTGTGGAACAAAAAGAGAATGGTTTAAAGCACACTAAATATCTAGAGAAATGACTAGGATAGACGAAGAGCCAGTTACCTTTTCTGATCATCGTTCATGGGGACTCCTTTGAGTCTAGATGTCAACGATAACTATCTCTCACAAAATGAAGAATGGTTAACTTAGAAACATCAACAATCATTCTTATTGTAATACCCATTTCTTGCTGATCAAAAATTGTTTGGTAATTGCTTTGTTATAAAATGAGTTAACTCTCTCTCTTTCAAATTTTGTCAAAGTTACTAGTTATAAGATGAGGTCTTGGCTATTATTCTCCAATTGTAATTTATAATATGTTTCCGGTTATATTACCTGTGAAGTTGTATGTTGATGAAAAACATTGGCTCACTGTTTCGGTTTTTATACTACAGGTTGAAGCCTGTCAAAAGTGCGGTGTCAGCGGTTATGCAGATCTCTTAGTATATTGCGATGTGTGCCAGATTTCTGCTGAGCACGTGTATGGTGCCCAATTGTTTGGTTTGTAGAATTAGAGTCTAGAGGTTTTGTCAGACTATCATTGTGTTTAAAGTCTGTGTGTTTTTGAATTGGTTATAAAAGAGTGTGTTAACTTGGATCTTTTTTTCTCGTTTCCACCACTTCTCCAGCTATTGTTTGGATACAATATCTAAGGTTACTCAAAAGGTGGTCCAATGGTCATGTGAGCAGTGCGTACCGAAATATTTCCACAAGCAAGTTAGTTTGAGACCATCCCAAACAGCTGAAGAAACAAATGGCAAACATCTGCGAGATAATGAGGATGTATATGAACATAGAATTACTGATCACCCGCAGAGGTACTGTGCATATGTAGCTTTCTCTCTCCTTTTCCTGTATTCTAATTTTTTTTGTGCAAGTGTGTTGGGCATGTACTAGGTGTTATATCATAGTATCACTGTTATTGAACTACATGATATTTGTGGTTTTATCAACTGGCCAAGTATAGTTTCTTACTGATAATATGGTGATGTTTCTGTTTAGTGTGGAGAATCTCTTGCCGAACAGTCAACTCAATCAGCAGACAATCACAGCTGATGCCGAAGCAGTTAGATTTATTAGTAAAAAATCTTTTTCGGAACAGTCAGGTAAGGCACTCGTCGAACAAGAAGCTCAGGCTAATGTTTCTGTAAACAATGTTCAGTACAAGGAAATTGAAGAATACTTTGAAGACAAGACGGGATGGTTGAAAAATAAGTTCAACGAGTTAGAGGTGATTGAAGAGGCGTTTGTGGAGAAGAAATCTGAGATACGTGCACTTATTGCTAAGAAAGTGGCAACCGTCGATGTTGAAGAACAAACTATGCTTGATCGGGTTCAGGAGCAGGAAGACATTGCTGTTGCTGCAATTATAGGGGCACGAAAAAAATTCATCGCTAACAAAGTGGCTACTGTTAAAGAACAAGCTATGCTTGATCGGGTTCAGGAGCAGAAGGGCATCGGTGTTATAGAGGCACAGAGTAATTCAAGTATACATACTGTTGGTTGTTTAGATCGACAACAATGTCTTAGGCAATTTTGCCAAGACATGGACGCAAAAAGTCTTTTGAATTACATTACGGAGAATAAGAACTATATGGGTGCAGTGTGTGATGAAATTTCTGTAGCTTTGAAAAGTGCACCAGAGCCTGCCCACCTGGTGTTGGATTTGCTGAAAGGATTCTACCCTTCTCCTGGTCCAGCCACCTCTCGTGTAAAAGAGAGCCGGAGACATTCCGAAGACCGTGAGTGCATACACAGATCATGTTTGATGTTGATTGAATCTGTTGCCCCATTGGTGTTAGGTGGTGATGAACTTCTGGACCATAAAACCAAGAGGAGAGCCAAGGTAATTGCCGATGATTGGAAGTTTAGGTTGGGCAGCTGTGATCCTACCTGTAGGAATTCTTCCCTGGACGTGGAGGTGTTTCTGAAGTTACTTACAGTATTTAAAATTACTACAGAGATTGATGAAGAAGAACTTTGTGAGCTTGTTCTTGCTGTTTCTCATCGTCTCCACATTCCTGATCTCTGCCATTCTCTTGGCCTGACAAACAAAATACCAGGTTGGTGACTTGGTACACTCCTTCGCTAGTAGAGACTTTGTTTGGGGTTTTGTAGAAGCTGAACACTTTTTTATGTAATTTTAACCTTGTTTTTGTTATGCTTATGCCTCTGGAGCATGATTTGGTAGACCCACATGTACCGCTGGTCAAGCATACGCCATTATATGATGTGTTATCATCCTACATGACCAATTTTTAAGTCTCATATAGCAGCATGATTATATTGTCCACTTTATCTAGACCTCGTTGCACTTGGGGTCACTAGAGTTGTTTTCTATCTATCTAGGTGATTGTACATAGCTCGATCTTCTCAAATGGATCACGACACATAAAGAAGGATCTGGTTATATTTACCGAAGTCTAATCATCCTGTTTTGGCAGTTTTAGTTGAAGGATTGATCAGCCGCAGGAGACAGATTGATGCTGTTCATTTTGTTCAAGCCTTCAAGCTTGAGGAAAGCTTCCCACCTGCGCCTCTTCTGCAGACCTACTTGAGGGACTTGAGGAGAGATATACAGATAGAAAACACGAGCTCAGGAGGAGATGTTAGAATTAAGGTGCTTACCCATTAGAAGAAATAAAAATCTATAGTTTTTTTTTCCCTAAATTTTGCATCTTCAGATGTCCAGTTTTACTTAAAACATATGTTCCCTTTTCTAATTTTGTGCATTTTAGAACAAAGCACATATGAAGGAGCTTGCCGCTATGAAGAGTGTGATCAAGTGCATTAAAAAGTACAAACTTGAAGCAGATTATCCTCTTCATCCACTGCGAAGACGACTGATTCAGCTAGAGGATTGGAGATATAATATGAAGAGAAGAATGTGTGGGGATTTGATGATAAATGAAGAACGAAAGAAGGCTCGAGTAGATGATGGAGGAAAATATGAGTCTTACAGGCATCCTGTGGAGGATGTCCCACTAGCTTACAGCAAGAGGAATTTATCTTTACATAGGAACTACAGAATGGAGCCATCATCTCCGTGTAGCAGCCGTTCATATTCTTGACTGTCGGAGGGCTGATTTTGATTTCTAACTCGGTATGTTTCTCTTGCATGTTAGTCGGTCTATAATTTAAAAAGGCTCATCTTATGGTTGCCGTTTTTGCCTCCTTCCCAAAGACAATCCTGTCTTTTGTAAAATCACAAATCGTACCACTTTTCTTAATCTTGCTGAGTACATTAACGCGCTATCTAGGAATACTACTGAAATGACTAAGATTACTACATGGTTCCCTAGTTTTGTTGGTCTAACAAAGAGCACACTCATTTTGTGCAGGGGACAGGTTGCTGATGTGTAGTGAAAAAACAAGCTCAATTTCTTTTTGGTCAGTCATGGTGTGTGCTACTAATATCTCAGGTTTTCTAATATATTTATGTAAGTTCTGGGATTGTTTGTCCTAGAGAGTCTAGTTCTCAGTGTTCTGAGCACCTTTCGTTTTCTTCTACTAATGTATAGCTAAAAGCTCGACAAACTATTTAGCTGTAAATAGCATTGCATATGTATTTTTGTTTTCTTTACATTTTAGAGTACTCTAACAAAGCCTAGGTGACTCTGTCTGGTAATTTGGTTAAAACACTCCATTCCGGCGTTTCTGGGAATATTTATCCAACCTTTTTTTTAAACCCCCAATAAGCTCATTTATGTTGTGGAATTTGGTGAAACTGGAATTAAGCGGTGCAGGCTACTGAGAACGAGAAACTAAGCGAATGTAAGATGCAATGTCAGTGTGGAAGTTGATGGTGCCAACTGCCAAGTACATTGTTATTCTCCAGCAGGCAGCACCAAAGTTTTTTGACCTTGTTCGCCTGCCTAGTTCAGACTTCTACAGAACCATGTAAATCGATCCTTGACGAGTTCAGTTTCTGGGTTAGGCAAGGAGTACCCGAGTCAATGATAACACGACCGATTTGAAACGAGTTGACCAAACATGATTCAATCACATGCACTGACTTAATGACTTCACACTGTTTTTACGGCTCCGTCGTTGGTTAACTTCCAAACGAGAACCTCTTTCCTGATGTTTGTTTGACTGTCATTGGCCATTCCTCTTTTGTTCATTCAATTAGTCCCCCAATCAAAACAAAATCTATTCTCTCCCCCTCTCTTTTCTCTCACCACCTTTGACAATGGGCAGCTAATAACCTGAACCAACAACTTGTAACCCTTAGATCTGATTTTTGAGGTGAATCCTTATTTTTTTGAATCTCAATTACATATTTCATCTCTAATCAGATTCTCAAATCAAACATATTCCTTGGTAAGTTCTTATCTCTTTATCTATTATTCATCAGCTTCGATCTGGGTCAAATATTTATCTGGTTTTCTGTTATAAGGCTGTTAGTTTTGAGATCTGAGGTTTAAATTTGTTACTTTTTTTTTTTTTTTTTTTAGATTTTTGGATGTGTAAATCATAATGGATAGTAAAAATGGATATACAGCCATACCTAAGAATGGATTTGTAGAATTACAATTACACCATACTAATAATCATAACCATGATAGTTTCTCAGATGATCATCTTGAATTTAAGAGTACTTCTAAATCTGATCAAGAGATAGAGAATGGGCATATCAATGATAATGATGATGACATTCTTCCGTTTATCGTCGAAAATTCTGTTAAGAAGAATAATGGGTCAGGAGGGATATCGGGTGCGGTATTTAATCTTGCGACGTCCATTATTGGTGCTGGAATTATGGCATTACCAGCTACTATGAAAGTACTTGGGGTAATTCCTGGTCTTATTTTGATATTTCTAATGGGGGTTTTATCTGAAGTTAGTGTTGAGCTTCTTGTTCGCTTTTCCGTTCTAGCTAAAGCCGAGTCCTATGGTGATGTTGTTCAGAATGCATTGGGCGCTCCAGCAAGGATTATTTCTGAGATTTGTATTATTATTAATAATGCTGGGGTTTTGGTTGTTTATTTGATTATCATGGGAGATGTTATGTCTGGTTCTTTTCATCATGAAGGAGTATTCGACCAATGGTTAGGACACGGGTTTTGGGATCATAGGAAATTGCTCATATTGTTTATTGTGGTAGTGTTTTTAGCGCCGCTTTGTTTCCTACAGAAAATTGATTCGTTAAGCCTTACTTCAGCTGCTTCTGTGGCTCTTGCGGTTGTTTTTGTTGTGGTTTGTGTTGTCATTGCTTTGATTAAGCTTGTCGAAGGGAGGATCGAGACTCCGAGAATGACACCAGATTTTGGATCAAAGAAAGCAATTTTGGATCTTCTTGTAGTCATACCAATCATGACAAATGCTTATGTTTGTCATTTTAATGTTCAACCTATTTACAATGAGCTTGAAGATCGGTCTCCTCAGAAAATGAATCAAGTTGGAAGAATCACTACAGTGCTGTGCATTGTGATTTATGCGTCAACTGCTGTATCTGGGTATCTTCTCTTTGGTAATGATACAGAATCGGACATCTTGACCAACTTCGACAAGGACCTTGGGATACGTTTCAGTTCAATATTAAACTACATTGTTAGGGTTGGGTACATTTTTCATCTAATCCTCGTGTTCCCTGTTATACATTTCTCTTTAAGGCAAACTGTGGATGCCTTGGTGTTCAAGGACTCAGGGCCGCTGCTACAGAACAGGAAGAGGTCATTGGCCTTAACGGTGGTGCTTTTGGCTCTTATTTATCTAGGCTCTACCATGATTCCCAGTATTTGGGTTGCATTCAAGTTTACAGGTGCCACTACTGCAGTCTCATTAGGTTTTATATTCCCATCTCTGGTTGCGTTAAAGTTCAAACAACGGGGAGAGGTTTTGAATAACAAGGAGAATATTTTAGCATGGTTGATGTTAATATTGGCGATAACAGTCGGAGTTGTAGGAGTAATTGGGAATATTTATAGCATCAATAGCAAATCTGGATGATATCATCTGTCTTTTTCATTTCCAGAATTTTTCTCACCAGGCAGTCGACTGTGATCTTGGCAAAGAAATCTAAGTGACAGACTTGTGCTGATCTGGCTTAGTCACTCTTTAGAACAGTTCTAGAATTTAGAGCTCAGTTGTTGGTTCATGAAGGAAGACCAAGGTAACATTATATCGATATGATTGTGTTGGTGCTTGGAGATACGAGGAATGTGACTTCTCTCCTGCAACCTTCAGACCTTAAAACAATGTTCTGTCTCCTTAGTCCCAAGTAGGGATTGCATATATTTGAAATAGTAGCTAAAAGGCTTTCTGCAGTAGGATCGCTAGATCTGAATTATAGGGGAAAATTGCAGAAAAACTGTTTTGAAGTTTTTGATTCTTATGTAGCCCCATTTTGTCTTCACCTATACTGAAACAGGGGTAACTGTCATACTGTAAAATGTCGCAACTGCGTTGCCATTGAAATGATATAATTCATTTTTATTTTATTTTTATCATCTTTTATTTGCAAAATATATTATTCAATCTTGGTAAAGGGGCTTCATGAAATGGTAGAGGGGCGTCAATCTAATAAGACAAAAAGGGTCATTAGAAGTAAAATCAAGTTCCCCTTATCACTGAAAATATGTAAATGACTAATTAGCCCTTATCGTTAATAATCAAGATTAGTAATGATAATCAAGATTAGTGTTGATTATCTAAATTAGTGTTGATAATCAAAATTAGTGTATTATAACTCTAAAAATAAAATTTTAGAGTTATAAAAAAAAAAAAAATTTGAGGAGAAGAAAACTTATATTTGTGAAACCCTAGATTTTGATTCACTCCTCCAAAATGAGTGATTCCAGTGGCAAATTTGAGGTGGGTGAATCTCTGTATGATAAAGAAAACAAGCACTACATACCTCTTGATGGAGATCCTGATATGGAGTATTTTTTAGATGGTAGAGATGTTTTAGACCAAAGTGAACTTCAATCTCAACCAATTGAAGAAATTAGCCAACAAAGTGAAGCACCAAGCACTGAAAATAACCAGGTATACTTCTAAACTAGTTCTCATTAGCTTTTTGTTGCTCAAAATTCTCTAAATTACGTAAAAAGATCCTAGTTTTATAACTTTCAGATAAACATACGGTTGGAATTGGTCACAATACCAACCGTAACTACATGTTACGGTGCACAAATATATAGTTACCAACCGTAACTGTATATGTTACGGTACACAAATATATGTAACTATATGTTATGGTACACAAATATATAGTTACCAACCGTATGTTCTTGAATTTTGGGGAAAACCCAGAAACTATACCAGTTACGGTTGGTTAAGCTTGTTAGATTACCAACCGTATTTGAGTTACGGTTGCTAAGTACGTGCAACACTTACCAACCGTAAGTTACCTTGTGCATGTGTATATTTACTGTGTTTCAATGCACTAGTTACGGTTAATAATATATTAATCGATACCAACCGACTTTATATTACGGTGCATGATTGACTTTTAGTTACCAATCGTATGTGTAACTGTGTGTTACAATATTTGTTTTTTTTTGTTTACGGTAAGTTGGAGGATGACATTTACCAACCGTAACTATGTTACGGTTTGTTTATTCACTTTATTTTCCAACCGTAGCTAAATATATGTTTTTGTTTTTTTGTCCAGGTCGTTTATTTACCTCCTATAATGGATGACCAACCTTTAGAAAAAGAAATTCTCACACCGGATTCTAGCTCTCACTATTTAACCGAGGAGACATGGAAGGTGAAAGACGATGCAAAGGAGTGGGCTAGAGAACGAGGAAAGTTGATTATGTGTATCATAGTTTGTAATAGTTCCACTAGTGATATTGCCTTTCAAATGGTTTGCGAGTGTAGTGGACAACATAGAAGTCACGCAAAAAAGGATACCTTGCAAGTAGAAAAGAAAAAGAGGAAGAATACTACTTTCAGTAAGAAGACCCGATGTCCCTTCAAGCTTCAGTTTAAAAAGAATGCGGCAAATAGGTGGTTTTTGGAGAAAGTTGTATGTGGTAGTCATAACCACCCTTTAGGAATATGCATCCCTTTTGGTGCAGGTTCCTTTCTCGGCTTCTTTTCTTTCCTTGGTTTAGTTGGAGCTGGAGTTGTAGCTACAACAATTTCTTTCCCCTTGTTTTGTACTCCTTCTTCATCATTTGCTTCCTCTTCCTCATCTTCATCATTTGGTTCCTCTTCCTCTTCCTCGTCTTCATCTTCACCATTTCCTTCTTCATCCTCAAGGTTCTTTTCAACTCCTACCTCTTCAATTTCTTGATCATTAGGTTCAGCTCCTTCTAATTCAACATCAGAGTTACCGACAAACGGTTCTATAAGCCTAATCTCAAATTGATTATTCTTCTTCTTCGCATTCTTGGGGACACCTCTATGATCTACCCCTAAATGCTTGTCACCACGAGGGGTGGGTGTATGATCAATCGGAGTTAAGTTATTCCCTCTCTTTTTCTTCACCCTATCAGGATTCCTACACAAGTAATAATTTAAATGAATTCCTAAGGGTTGAACAAACAAGGTGTTACAAACTAACCAACAACAATGTGAACAAATCAATATACGGTTTGTAACTCTATAATCGTGTCAAACCGTATGACTGATACGGTTCGAAAAATAAAACCTAAACACGTCGTACTTAAAATCGGTTGGTAACTATATCATCGTTATCAACCGTATATAAATCGCACCAAAAGTTTTCAAACCACAGGACAACATACGGTTGGTAACTAACATACCACATTTCACCGTAGGAAATACACGGTTGGTAACTAACAATGGGTAAGCACCGTAGGAATTATTATACAGTTGCACGAGAATGCAATACGGTTGGTAACTCAGTGACAATAGGAACCGTAGGAAAATTTTTAACATGCAGAGTGAAAAGCGGTTGGTAACTCAGTGACAATAGCAACCGTAACTGGAATTTTTTCTGAATCCGAGGAACATACGGTTCGTAATCCTAAAATTTTCAATAGTTACAAACCGTATGAGCATCAAAAGCTTCATACGGTTATAAATCGCCAATAATTACCAACCGTATCTATCAAAAACCCAGGATATCAAACCCTTATTTTTGACCTAAAACCCTATTTTTTGATACAAATCATCATTAAAACGAACAAATTAAACAAAACCCTAAATGGGTTCCGCAAAACATACCTCATGTATATCATTGGAATCGGTGGAGGGGTTTGGAGTTGAGAATTTTGTTCTTCACCTAATTGAACATTTCCTTGATTGGAATCGCTACAATCTTCGTCAACTTTCTTCTTATTCGTCATCTATAATGTAGACTTCAATCAACGATTATAAATTTTGAGAATCGCCGATTAATCGAAGACGATGAATTTTCAAACTTTAATGGAGGTGGTGCTTACGGTTACAATGGAAGTGGAGAAGACGAAACAAAAATGAAAACTGATTTTCATTCTTCACATAATAAGGTTTATAGGAGGGAGGACAATTCAGTCATTTCATTCAAAAAAACAAGGGTAAATTAGACCATTTGAGGTGAAAAGGGTAATTTAGTAAAACTACATCCCCTATAGGACACCCCCTAACCAATAAAAGGGACATTACTATCACTCATAACGCCCCTCTACCATTTCATGAAGCCCCTTTACCAAGATTGATATTATTAGCCCTATTCTTGATTATGTATAAATTCTATGTGCTAAAATTGTCAATTCACCTGGCAAGATGTGCTAAGAAATTCTCTATCAACTATCCAGCTGATTGGTTTATGAGAAACATTCTAGTTTGGACTCAGGGTACAATGAGGATCCCGCTGGCTTAAACCATTCACCATGCTCTACCCTGGTCCAGGTGGGATCTTCTGAATGTTAAAAACCATTTCAGACTGAAAATTGATGTATAATGAAAAATATCTGCTGCAAGCATGGCAAACATCACTCGAATGTAAGGTACTAGTTTAGGCTGGTTTTCCTCTGCACTGAAAGGAATCATTAGAGGAGATGGGAGGGAATGCTAAATGGTAGGTCGTTCTCATCAAAATGAAATTTTACTACATACAGAGAACAGAAGCAGAACTCGTTGCTTATAAGCATATTTATCCATATTTTACTACATGGCATGTTCCACATTCTACGCAATCCAGCAATTCATATGAACAAGAAAAACAGACATGGGAATTTGTCCTGTGCCCAAGTAATACCTTGAAGATTTTCAGTATGTTGCTCATGAATGGATTCCCAAAGGTAACTTCTATGTGAACTACTTGATGTCTAGACACAATATTATCTGACGAATACTAGAGACAAGAATAGGGAAACTGACATAGAAAAGTACCAAAAAGACCAATTAAAAGAAAGGTGTACTTTTTATTAGCACCACATCTACATTACCTTCACAAGCAGAGGGTTGGATTCAGAAATGCTGCATAGTAGACTTACGGTTACACGAGCACCAATCCTCAAGATTATGATGATGCTGCAGAGTCAAAAACAACAAAAGTAACGCGTCAACTGTTTCTGCAGACCAGTAATTTAAGAAGCTCCTTGATGAGGGAAAGGAGTCGAAAACTGTTTCCCATAATGCTGCAACACCCTGTAAAAATGGAAACTGTTTGATGTAAACTAGTTGGAAAAATATATAAAGTTATAAACCATACACGAGAGAAGGATTCAGACCCAATGCAGCAAGTACTTAAAATTTCATTATTGAAAAATTCTGAAGATCAAACAAAAAATACACTTTCAAGCATTCATCGTGGTCTTCATACTAAAAACGTATCAGGAAACATTTACAAGTACACATTTGAAGCCAAGAACAGGTCTTAAGATAAATTGGTTGGAGCTGAAAACCATGTAGTATCAGAAGGACGAGCAATATCAACCCCACCACTACTTCCAACTCCATCATCTTGTAATATTCCATCAGTTGGCAACGCAGATACTAGTGGCATAAATGGCCTCCTTGCTGGTAGGACTGGTAACGGAGCTTCGCCTTTGAGCATCCTGGCTGCCTCTTTCGCAGTTGGTCTGTCGGCACAATTATAATCAGCACAAGAAAGACCTACCATTAGCATTCCCTCCATCTCCCTCTTGTTAAACCTTCCCATCAAACCGGCATCTGCAGCCTCAATCAGTTTCCCGTTAGTCCACTTGTCCCACACCCAATCAACTAGGGTCCTTCCATCATTATCTACTGGCCGCTTTCCTGTGGCCACCTCCAGTGTCACCACTCCAAAGCTGAAAACGTCTGTCTTCACAGTGGGAACTCCTGCATGTACATATTCAGGGGCAAGATAACCCCTTGTTCCTGCGGGTAGGGTTGGATTCCTTACGGCTGCACCAGGCTCGTACAGTTCAGCCAAACCAAAATCCCCAAGTTTTGCAGTAAAATCAGCATCAAGCATTATGTTACACGCCTTGACATCTCTGTGAATTATCTGTCTTTCACACTCCTCATGAAGATACGTTAGTGCCGAGGCAACACCAAGAACAATCTTTAGCCTGTCTTCCCATTTAAGCTTTACAACTGGTGAGTCACCAGTTCTCTCCAGCAACTTGTCGAGACTTCCGTTGGGCATATACTCATAAACCAAGATTAGCTCACCTCGCTCGCAACACCAACCTTGAAGCTGAAGGAGGTTCCTGTGCTTTAAACAACCAATTACTGCTGCCAGTTCATTAGTGAATGGATCACTATAAAGATCAGCCGTGTTTATCTGATGAAATCGCTTAACTGCCACTTCCTTGCCAGATGCAAGGTGTCCTCCATAGACTGTTCCAGACCCCCCCTCACCCAATACTCTACTATGATGGAAACCCCTAGTTGCTACTTTAATCTCATCAAGTGAGAGCCTTTTTGGCACTTGATTCAGTTCAGTATTATAACGTTGATGTCTCGAATTTCCCACATCACCATTTCTTTTCTTTCTCATGAAAAACCAACTTATTCCTCCAATAACCAACAAAACCGAGACAAAAAATGCTGCCCCGCCAACTCCAAGAACTAGTTCATTCTTCCTGCTTCTTGTTGAGGTTGTCTCAGCAGTGTCATTTAGTACTACATCATCAGGAACACACATAAAACAACCACCTTCAACCCTTGTATCAAAGGAATTAACGGAAGGAAGAAACCCATAAGTCCTGAATCTCCATTTCTCGACCACGTGTTGTGCTGATCCCTTTCCATTTGATGCAGAAAAACCAATGAACATAAACTCTTCAAGATACATAGAAAGATCAATATGAGTAGCAAGAATTGGCCTAATAGTTCTAGATTTTGTATAACTGAGCCAAACTTTCACCATCTTCTTGGAATCAATGTATTCAATCCACACTGTCGTTCTTTTACCATTCTTTAAATCAAAACCCATCGAAGTTGAATCAACAGAAGCAAATGACATTACTGAATTGATGTCAATTCCTATATGATTATCACTGATGTCTTCAAGACTCGGGTCAAAACTAGTATCAAATTCCACTGCAATATACACTCCCCCCTCTTCTTGACTAGTTTCATTGGAGAGACCCATATAACCAAAACCATTACCTAGTATGTATTTCTTCGAAGTAATGATAAAGGTTAAACCATCTCCAAACAGTGGAGGAGAAGATGAAGAATCAGAAAATGGGGTGATGTAAAAAGAAAAACGACAGATGAAAGAAGCATTGGAATTCGTAGAAGGATCAAGAAACCTAATTGGATGATTGTAAAGAGCCCTACCAACACCAATTGAAGATGAAGGTGATGGTGATGGTGAAGGTGCATACGGAGTAAGGCAAATCCTGCCGTTTTCTTGGAAATAAGCATCACCCAGAAGAGTGATGTTATTGATGGAAACATAAGCTACGGAATGAATTGATAAATTCAATATGCAGACAATGAAAATTAATGAACAAAGGAACAATTTTGAGAAACCCATTCTGTATCAAGAATGAATTTTCACACAAACTTACAAGAAATCTTGATTTTTAATGGAATACCTTTTTCTTGTAGTGCCGATGTTTCACCTTCTTCTTGCAAAGCCTAGAGGGCACCTCTATTTTCACAGAGCTGATGAGAGAGACATAGGTGTTTTTTAAGAGAGGAAGTAAAAGTGAAACGAGAGCATGAAAAGAAGTGGGAGAAAACTTCAGAAGTACTTGAAATAGTAAAAGTTGAGACGCAACACAACAGAAGCTCTCTGAATCGGTGTTCTAACACGTCCCTGAATCGGGTTTTTTTCCTTTCCAGCCGCATTTTACACGGCACAACCCATGTAGTCAATATCGGATTTCGGTGAATATCGGTCGAGTACCGAGACACGATATTTCGGTGAATACCGGTGAAATATCGGCCAATATCGGCGAAATACCGGCCAATACCGGTAATATCGGCATCTCGGTGAAACACCGAAACCGATATTATCGGTGATATCTCGGCCGAGATGGCCAAGATTAACTACATTGGGCACAACTCCTTTTAAGTAGACTCACACCATGTTTGTTTAATCCTGACTCATCTGAGTCGTTTGGATCTGAGTCGTCTGCATCTGACTGAAATCCTCGACTCAATATGTCAACAGACTTAAAAATACGTGAGTCGGGGTCTTTTTTTTCTTTTTCTTTTATAGATAAAAAGATTTTACTGACAAAAGGTTGCAAGGGTAGAAGCCTCCCACACTTGAGGACTTTGAGATCTTACACCGACTAAGACTAGTCTTTGAAGGTCTGAGAAGTTATCATACTTAATAGTTTTACATATAACTTTTTCAAAAGAGTTTAAACTCAAAATTAATTTATCTAGTTTATCATTGGTCCTCCAGCTTGTACTTTTGGTTCCACCTTGCATAACTTTGCTGATTTTGTTGTTGCCTCCCAATAAGTTGAAGACTCTGCAGTTGAGTTGAGAAGCCCAATCCAGAGCATCCTGAGCAGCTACGCATTCTCCCTCTTCTCTTCCATGAGTCATGATCCTTCTGGTTTTCCTGCCAATGATTTCTCCCGTTGGACCTGTTATACATACACCAATTCATGTTAGCCCAGTAACATAATCATAAGCAGTTTTATAGGAAAAAGAGACAGTCGGAAATGAATTTTTATCCCCATCTTCTGATCTCTTGGTATCAGTTCTAGTACCAGCTGTAGACAGATTCAGGATAGACATGTTCAGATGGATAAGAACCTGGTTTCCTGTGAATCTTTGGTAAGGCTTAATTTTCTTAAACACAGAGTCGCACTTGGACTTCCAAACAAACCAACAAATGGTGGCACACATGCTTGCCCAAAACCCCCAATGAGTCGAAGGAATTCTTCTAGAGAACCAACTATTACACCACTCAGTTAAATTACTAAAACCATTACAAGCAGTTTCAAGGTTGATGGAGCAGAGAGCCCAAACAGCTTTGGCAAAGCTACACTGCATTAGGGAGTGCTCACCAATTTCAATGTGGTTATTACACATGGTACAAATGGGATCAATATGATTAGTGTACCTAGCAAGATGGGTAACAATTTATTTTCATTTTCCAGATAAAAAATTGGATTATGGGGATAACCTTTAGTTCACCAATTTTCCTAGCTAACATATCATTAGGTTGAACAGACTTCCTATCAAGAAGGTTGTATAAGGACTTACTGGTAAAATTACCCTGGTTATCAATCCATCTTAACACATCCTATGAATCTTTATTAGGGGTGATAGTCAGGATCTTGGTAACAACATCCCACTCAAACAGATAATTTAGGACCTCAATGTGCCAACCACTGTCATTCATTAGGTCTTTAATAAGAGTAAATTCACTATGATTACCTAGACCTTATAAACTTATCAGCTTTCCTTACTCATATGACACCCAATTGTCTTTCCAGATATGAACTTAACAACCATTTCCTATGTGCCAAATGCTATAATCCTTGATAATCATAAGACCTTTATACGCCCCCTTCCAGGCCCAAGAAGGGCCATATTTGCATACATCATGGAAAGGGTTGGTAGTAGGGAAATATTTACCATTCATATTTCTAGAGAAAACAAAGTTGGGTTGATGGAATAATCTCCATCCATTTTTAACAGTCAAAGATAAGTTCATATGATCAAATTTTTTCATACCATTGCTACCTTTTTCTTTACTTTTACATAAACCCCTCCAACCAGTCATATAGAAACCCTTTTTTGGACCAAATTTGCCCTACCAAAAATCCCTTATTATGTTAGGAACTCTCTTGACAATGGTTTTAGGTATGATAAAAGTAGACATATAGTAAATAGGGACAGACTCAAGCACAATTTTAGCCATAATTCCTCTTTCAGGGGGAGACATTGACTTACTCTTCCAACCTTTTAATCTCCCCTCCATTTTATCATACAGATTTTCAAAGCAAGCTACTTTAGATTTATTAGTGAAGATAGGACCACCTAGATATTTATCATCCAATCTGATTTTTTTAACATGGAGAATATTTATTATGTCTTTGTCCTTGTTGTTAGGAATGTGAGGGGTAAGAAAATTACCAGACTTAAAAAAAAAAAATCATCTGCCCAAAGGAACTACCATAGTCCTCAAGGATGTTCAGAATGAGTGGTATTAGCTTTAGCAAAAATTAAACAGTCATTCACAAAGAGAAGGTGACTAATAATAGGTAAGTTCTTGTTAATTTTGAAACCCGAGATTAAACCTTGTTGCTTTGCATTGGAGAGACTCCTGGAGAAAGACTCCATGCAGAGAATAAAGAGATAAGGGGACAAAGGGTCCCCTTACCTCAGACCACGAGAGGCTTGAAAGGCTTGCATGGAACCCCATTTACCAGAATAGCAGATTAACTAGTGCTAATGCACTGATAAATAAGGTTACACCAAGCATTACAAAAGCCCATCCTGCAAAGAATGGCAATAACAAAATTTTATTCCACACGATCAAAAGCCTTAGACATGTCGATACATGAAATCAGTTTTACTTTTCCTTTTCTTTCTCATATCATGTATTATCTCATAAGCAACAAGAATGTTGTCTGAGATAAGACGTTGCTTAACAAAATCTGATTGGTACAGAGAGATAAGTTATCCCGGAAAGGTTTTATTCTATTAGCTATGACCTTAGAAATAATTTTGTAAACAATGTTGCACATGATTATAGGTCTATAATCACTAGGGCTAGCGGGGTGAAGAACCTTGCAAATTAAAGATATATAGGTCATATTCAACTTAGTTAACATACGACCATTGTTGAAAAAAGCAAGAACAGTCTCAATGACATCTTTTTTAACAATATTCCACTTTTTTTGAAAAAATCAAGCCGGGAAACCATCAGGACCAGGACTAGAGTTTGGAATCATTCTAAACAAAGCATCATGGATCTCAATTTTAGAAGGTGGCTCCATAAGTTTCCCATTTTCAATATCAGTAATAGAGGGAGGAACAAGATTAACTATATCCTGATTATGACAGGCCTAGAAGTGGCTAGAAGAGTTTCAAAATGAACATTTAGGCAATTAGCTATGTTATCTCTACCCTCTATCCAAATATTGTTACTATCATATAAGCCCTCAATTTTGTTTCTCCTTTGTCTTATGATAGCATTTTGATGAAAATAATGCGTATTCCTATCACATCACGTAGCTTTGTAGTGTTATACCTTTTATTTTCCAAAGTTCCTCCTCATAATCATGTAGTTTTTGAATCTCAGCCTTAATAGCAATCAGATTTTGATCATTTAGTCTAACATTTGGATTCTCCATAATAGCATCCAGCTTTCTATTCATGTTAACTAAGTTGTGTTTTGCCAAACTCAAATTTATTCCACAAATTAACTTCCTTTTTGACAATGGTCAATTTATTAACCAGTACAAAGGCTTTAGATCCAATTAAGCTTGACTCCCAGGAAGCTTTTATAATATATATGCATTTATGTTCTTCTTGGTATAAAACAAATAATTTGAATGATTTATAACCATTCTGACAGGGAACGTAGGAGTCTAGCAGAATTGCAGAGTGGTCAGACCCAGAGTGATTTAAGTGTCTAAGGCTAGCATTTGGGAATTGAGTAATCCATTGCCCATTTTAAATTCCTTTATTAGACCAAGTAAAGGGGAAACCAATAAAACCTATATCTTTTAAACCAGGACTATTAAACATGGCAGAATATTTCCTAATATCAGCACCATTAGCAAGATTTCCCCCTCTTTTTTCTTATTTATTGAGAATAACATTTAGATCACCTAGCACTAACCAAGATATGTTTATAGTTTCTCCCATTTGGTTAACCAGATTCTAGGAGTTATCTTTTCTACTATACTTATAGGGGCTACCATACATACATGTGAGGATCCACTCAGATTTGGATTATTCATCCCAAATACCACAATTAATTTGATTGTTATGTAAGTGTATGACCCTAAGTTTAGTGTCCTTATCCCAGGCAACAACCAATGCACCAGTACTTCCTACAGAGTTCTTAACACACCAAATTATAGTACAAAGACTTTTTAAAAGTTTTTTCAACAAAAGGCTTCAAATTTTTAGTTTCAGAGAGAAACAAGATATCATGATTTTGAGGGATGACAAGTTTTCTAATTGTTGTCTAGTGTTCTTAGGACCTATGCGTTGACAATTCCAGGCCAAAATCTTAACAAATTGTGAAAAATAAGAGACGACAGGATAAGTCAAATACAAAAAATTTAAAGTATTACCACCAGCAGTAACTAAGGAATCATGGATTGTGATTTTGAAAATAGAGTAAATCTTTTCACGAATAAAAAATACGGGGTCAAAAATAACCTGATCAGGCTTAATCCCCATATGAGTTGAAGGCGAAGATCTCTCCCCGTTAGCTGCCTTGTCTATTTTCCTTCTGACTGGAGCCTTACCCTTACTAGTTTTGATCATCTTTTGGGATTTCATGGGGTTTCTGCTACTTCCAGCAAAATGGGATTTTTCTGAAGAACCTAGGAGGAATTTGAAAGCAGAGGCTTCTTGGTTGTTAATATCATCCGGAGACCAAATTTTTAGAGCACTTCTCGGTCGAACTCGCAAGCGTTGTTATCTCAATCTTGTTTTTAATGTTAGTGATCAAAACTATAAGTATTAATTTACAGTCTACTTATAGTGATATCTCAGACTAGGATAGATTATGTAGTTGAGCATTAGACTTCACGACGTTCATCAATTTAAGAGGAAGAACTACTAAGGCGAGATTGTGAAACTTCACCAACAAAAGGTATGTGGAGACTAAAACTCATCTATCACTTGGAAAGTCTATTTCTACTCTATCTCCTATATTGAGACAAAAGTCGTATTACTATATAGGTGTCGATTATACACATTTGAGATTTCAAGCTGAGTTTAACTCCCTTAAATATTTCTCGGAATATGTGTTGGTAAGCTTTTGCTTCAACCAAGTTCATCTTATATTCTTGACGAAAGTCAAAAGATGATCATGTAAAAATCGCCGAGTAATATCTTACTTGGTTTATGTGACACAATCATTTGGTGTAGACTTGGAATGTTTCGTTATGATTATTTCAATAAATTGAAAATTGCTTTGATGCTAATAGTGTGTGAAAACGTCTATTGTCATCCTCTAAAAAAGTTTTAATGATTGAAATAAGAGTTTAGAATATTAACCATCATTGGATTATAAACATAGTGTGCATTCTTGCATGTATGTGATCCATGAACGGAACCAAAGTATGCATTTATACGTACTTGTAGTTGTGAAATTCCGTGTACCAAGTACACATACCGGTACGCATACTTGCGTAAAGTATAGGTCCGTGAATTTCTGCTGGGATTTGGAAGCGAACTAAGTATGCGTGCTCATTTGTATACTAGCGAACCCAAACTCAGACCGGCTACTTAAGTATGCATACACTCTTGCATACTTGAGTAGTTAAAGTTCTAAAATTGGTTGACTCATGAACTAATACATATATATATTAAGGAATGCATTGTTTGAAAACCGTGGCTATAATGTTCATGAATTAATTTGAGTGAATCAAACCGATTTTGCTTCAATTGTGTTCTTGTATACTTCTATGAGAATATAGCAATTGAATAACTCTTTAACTATTTTCATTTGAGTCATTTGAACTAGTTATGGTTAAGATGAACAAGGTTGATATATGAGTGTTCACATAGCTAACCTCGGTTAACTGCGGTTTAGCCAACATGGTGTACACGTTTAGGTATGGTTACTAAACCTAAATGAGGCTAGGGTACATTTCATTTGTGTATAATAAGCTAAGTTCGATCCAACGGTTGAAAGATATTAGCTTGAATCTAATCAGGTTTTCATCTAACGGTGAATATTGAATGCTTTGTTACCAAAGTAACTTAGATTGAAAACCCTGATTTGAAAACTATATAAATGAGAACTCTAGCAACTGGGAAACCTAAACCCCACACCTCATGTGTGATACTAGTTGTATAATCTAGAGTCGATTCTCCTTTAACCTTAGGTTTTTCACGAAACCTTGTAGGTTAACGACTTAAAGACTTTATTGGGATTGTGAAGCTAGATCCAACTATTTTCTCTGTAGTTGCTTGATATGATCTTGTTGTATCTATCTTGTTTAATTACTATCTTCTTTAAGATTGGCTTGAGATTTAATTTCCGATAGGCAAGATAAAAAGTAGTCACAAACATCTTCGTCTCATCGTTTGTGATTCCATAATATCTTGTTTCGCTACCATACGATTAACATTATTGTGAGGTGATTGATATTTCTAGGTTGTTCTTCGGGAATATAATTTCGGTATATCAATTGGTTCTTGTTCACCTTGATTTATCAAAAAACGAAACAAAACTCGTAGGTATTTCTGTGGGAGACATATTTATCTAGTCCTATAGACTTTTATGTGTGAGACAGATTTTTTTATCAAGTCTTCGACTTTGGGTCGTAGCAACTGTTAGTTGTCGATGAGATCAGCTAAAGGAATCAAGTGCATATTATCCTGCTGGGATCAGATACATAAGGAGCGCCACTATACCTTGAATAAGTGTGAGATTGATTGGTTCAACTAAAGTCCAGTACGAAGTTCATTGGTAGTAGGATAGCATCTGTAGCGGCTTAATACAGTGTGGTGTTCAAATATGGACTAGGTCCCGGGGGTTTTCTGCATTTGCGGTTTCCTCGTTAACAAAACTTCTTGTGTTTGTGTTATTTCTTTTCCGCATTATATTTTTTTATATAATTGAAATATCACAGGTTGTGCGTTGAATCAATCAATTGGGAAATCCAACCTTTGGTTGTTGATTGAAATTGATTGATACTTGAACATTGGTTTTTGGTACCGTTCAAGTTATTTCTCTTATATTCAATCGGGCTTGCAAATTTCTATTTGTTGATTGCTGATTGAATTGAGAGATAGAGATATAAAACTCTTTGATATACTTTTCTCTATATTGAGTCTAAATGTCTAGTTGATTCTCTTGAAAGTATGTTGGAGTTTGTCAATTCAGATTGTCAAACGAAATATTGGGTGTGGTTGTTAGACCCCCGTTTTTCCAATTGGTATTAGAGCAGTCAAACATATTTAAGACCTGATAAGTATGTGTTTGTATAAATCTGATTTCTGTAGACCAACGAAGTATCTCACGAATTACGTACATAGAGATGTCTTTCAAAGTTTCTGATCATGCCAAAAATCTTGGGTTTTCCTCAAGGAATAACTCCATAGCAGATTATTTCGAATCCCGAGGGAAAAACAAGAGATTTAACATCGTGTCATAATCAGAAATGGAACTCACCAGATCGTTAATTTTTTTTCGCTGATATCATTGATTTCCAAGGCTCTAAAATCAAGATTCTTGAAGAAAAGAATGATCAGGTCATTGTTGAATTCGAGAAATCTCTTGAAAGAGAACGTGAAATCTATTGCTTTATTGAATCCCTCTCTAACAATATCGAAAAATTGGTTCAAGAAACTACTCTACAACGTGAAAAGATTAGTATGCTTAAAAACACTGTGAGAGAGAAGTCAATTAGAGAAGAACGCTTAATCAAGGCTCATTCATCATAAATATACAATCATTGTGTTGAGAAAGAGAAACTTGGTGCATCTCTTCAATGTGCCCAAGAACAGTGTAACACCTTGAAAAAGGAAAACTCTGTTTTGATGAGTAAGTCATCCTCTGTACCTTCCTCCGATACTCACAAGGTTTTACCTAGCGTGAAGATAATTCCCTCCAAGGAATTACCCACTGTGAATCACTTGCAAAATTCGCATGCGCTGGAAAAGGTTATGAGTTAAGGCGATTATGTTTCTAATCCACAATGTTGTTCCTTTTGTGGGAAAAAGAATCACTTTTCTCTTCATTGTTTTGCCAGAAAGAAACAAATCTCAGATCTTCATTATTTGCTTCTTCCTACTGTTAATGGACTAAATCGTATGACGACATCTACAATGAATTTTCCTTCTACAGAAAACTAGAATTCTTATAAGAGTGATCTCTTTTCAAGAAATCATCGCAGGTTGCAAGTTCCTCTTAATGGTATAGACTCTTGTACCACAAATGAACACCTTCCCCGCTCTTATAGGAACAAGTCTGGTAAATCTAAATCGAGAAGATGGAAATCCTTCAACTCTTCTCCTCTAGAACCAATCTCTAGAGGTCCTAGATTTATTCCTCAGAAAAATCTGTCCAATGGATTTTTTACAGGGTTTATGACTAATTCTTCTGGAATTAGTTATAATCAATGGAAAGAAGGGAATACACAATACAAACGCACAAAAGATTTGTACAATTCCTATGCCATAATTTATAGTGAGAACACTTCTCACTCCTTTGCCTGATTCCAGGTAAGGTCATCCTTGTATCTATCTTGAGAGGTGCAAAGGTGATGATCGTCAGAGTCTCAAGATTAGTTGTATGTTTTTATGCATTTTTATGTTATCTATTTGAGTTTTTGATCTTGTTGATCATGTATCATGCTCTAATTTTTGAGCATTGTTATCAAATAGTATGTTTCCTTTTGTTGGATGCTTTCCAAATCTTTTATTCGTATGTGAACCGGTCCACGAACGTCCGTGTCCCCTCCATATGAGTTCATAGGGTTTTATAACAAGAGATTTTTTTTTCTTGTTTACAAACATATTGTAGGAGCAGAATCTCGCAATCACAACGCTCTTGCGAAAACTTTTACCACACATGGAAAGTGTCGCAGATTTATTACAAAAAATGACGCAACAAAGGACGACAGACAAAACATGAAGAAAGACGTGAATATTTTATAGAGAAAGCTCGCAAGAAATAGAGCAAGAGGAATCCTGCGATACATGGAGAAAGCTTGTGAAAGATATTACCGCATAACTCAGATCCGAAATTAAGGGCAATCTTAGCTGTAAATAAGCTGTCATCCACTATGTAATTACCTATATAAAGAAGAGAGCAGGAGAGAGAAAGGGAGATAATAATTTTAGGAAGAGAGAGAAAGATATTTTGCATAGAGAGATTTTTAGAGAGAGAAAATGTATTTTCTTTATCATCTTCTTCCCCAAAACTAGATCTAGAATTCTTCCAAGAACTCCATTAATGGAGATTGTAAATGTAAATTGATGTAGCTACAAATTATCATAGTGAAGAACCGTGGATATAGATCACATTGATCGAACCACGTAAAAAATATTGGTGTCCATTTATAATTTTAGTATTTTTATCATCATTTTTATATTTAGATCTAGAAATTGTCATCAAGATATGATAAGGGGTGTGTTGTAGGTTTTCCTGCAATTACATTTTGGCGCTAGAAACACTACCTGCTATTTGATTAATTGAGGAAGATTCAAAGAAATTGGCTACAGGAAGAGTTAGAATTTGTGTGATTTAAAAATTTTGAGAGGAAATTCGATAATGGAGAAGTTGTGTCTTCAAACAAACACCGACAACACAGTGAAAGAGCATAAAAGAAAAAGACGAAGATGCAAAACTATGTAAAAAGGATGAATTTGTTGATTCAAGAAAAATCCAAGAAAGATTAGCTACTGTTCATGTATATTTTTAGATCTAAAAAAAATTTAGGGTTAAAAATGGAAATTTCATGGAAGAAATTACATTTTCAGGGAGTAAGCATTATCAACAATTCAAAGACATGTGAAGACTAAGAGAAAAAATTAGTTGTTGTGGTGAATTTGAGAAAGAAAACCAAGGTTTCAGTGGAAGATTTCATGTTCAGGAGAATAAACAAGAGGCAAATTGTGAAAGAAATTAAGGGAGGACGAAGAGAAGATAAGAGGTAGACGCTGCAATTTTTATCACAAGCATAAGTTTGCACAGATGGTTCAAGTCTGCGAGAATAACAAAGAGGTCAAGGGTTCAAATCTCGCAGAAATACATATTTTTCATTTTCTTCTCATTTTCAGCGGAGAATAAAAGAATAAGTAAAAAAGTTCTGCGTTAAATGTCGCAGAGAGATTCTTGAACAGTTGGTACAGAGAACAGTATGTGAGTTTGTGGTCACAGGTTCGAATTTTCCTGTGAGCATAATTTTCTTCTTTTTACAAAGGGTGAAAAAATAGATAATTTCGCAGCATTGTTTCATTATCTCGCAAACAAGAGGCAGCACAGTTGGTAATCTGCGAATTTAATGAGTTTATGGTCGCAAGTTCAAGTCCAAACACATACATATTTTTTCACGCAATCCTTGATAATTTCGCAAGTGTATTTCATGCAGAAGATAGTTAATGATAATCTCGCAGAGAAATTTCGCAGAGAAGGGTTAGCACAGATGGTTCAGCGTGATATGTCGCAAGCAAGAGAGCTAGCACAGTTGGTCGAGAGGCATGAATGCAAGCAATAGGTTGCAGGATCAATTCTTATCTCACGCATGTTTATTTTTGAGAATTGTCTCTAGAACAGTTGGACTTTGATTACTTCGTAAGATCTTTCATTATTTCGCAAGAGAAGGTTAGCACAGTTGGTATGGTGTGAGAAAATGCAGAAAGTATATCAAGGGTTCAAGTCTCACTCTTCCCAATTATTTTTGCTGCGAGATGTTCAGACAATTCACATAAGAGCTAAGTACCTTTTCTTAGAATATTTTACTTACAACAAACAAAAGATTTTTTATTTAATTTCCAAAAAGCGATATAATCGCAAAATTTCTAAAATTATTAAGATTTCAAAACGTTTCAAAGATTTTGATTTCAAAAGATCATAAAAATTTCTGCGAATTATTACAGAAAGTTAAAGATTTCAAAGACAACAAAGAGCGAAATTATCGCAAAGATTTCTAAGATTTCAAATATTTTGATTTGATTTACAAAGTGCGATACAATCGCAGAATTACAAAGATTTTACAATTACAAAAATTTCAGAATTACAATATGTTAGAATTTTTCTTGAATATTTATTTCAGATGATATGATATTATGAGAATGCAAACAGAAATGAAACAATAAAGAAACGCGAATAAAATTTCGCAAGAGAGAAATGCAAATGCATAAGACGGGCGCAAATCGCCTAAAAACACATAAGAATGGGACGAACCTTTATGACGTACACCCTAGTTTGCGGATTCTATTCCGTAAGAGGCAATGTCCTTAAAGTGCGTCATAAGGGGGGTATCTCTTTGCATGACTATGGGAAAGGCTATACTGCTGCTGGAACCTAGTCATGGAGATTTGGGATTATAGAAAATTCATCCGGGAGAGATAACTTGGATTCCCAACTATATAAGGTTATACCTTGGTTGGGCGCCCGAGAGTTTCTCCTAAGGAATGCAAAGTATGATCAAGGCGCCGAGGTACACGGTTGAGTTGTGGGTGCCCGGGACGGATGAACCTACCCTGGCCATCCATGGAAAGTCTTGGCTTACGATGTGTTCGGCCCGAAGAAAACCCCACTAGGGTGTAGTCTCGTAACTATAAGCCATATAGGCATAAAGGATAAGAGGCTACGAAAACAACTGGTTATTTCTAGAACCGGATGGGAGGAGCTAGTCTTGTATGTCAGAAGTACGTCTCCTTGAAGGGGCAACCAGGGGGAGAGATAAGGGCGATACCCTCCATTAGGGAGCTATGTATCAAAAAAGACGGCAATGTCATGGGACTTTATATTCGCAAGAATATATAGGCCCGTCATATTGTCGCGTGACACATACGGCAATGTCATGGGACTTTATATTCGCAAGAATATTTAGGCCCGTCATATTGTCGCGTAACATGCCAAAAAGCCTTAAGAGAAATGTTAAGATGAGGTCAATGGGTTTTTGCGATAAGACTAATGTTAAGATGAGATCAATGATAAGAGGAGATGAGATCAATGTTAAGAGGATATAAATCGCAAAGACGGCAATGTCATAAGTCTTAAAGAGCAAGGAGAAAGATTAATTTCACAAGATGGCTTAGACTTATCATATTGTCGCAGAGATCAAAATAAATGATAAGACAAGATCAATGGATTATAACATGAAAATGTAAGAATGTCCTGCGATCTTGTCGCAGACAATTGGCAAAATAAGACCTTTAACTAGGAAGGCATAATAAGACCAACAGAGAGAACGCAAATAAATTTGCGAAGATGATCATATGTAAGCAAATAAGCTTGTAAAAATGATTATATACTGTAATGAAATTGAGATTACGCACTTTGATATTTTAATTATATTATATTATGTGAGACTAATAGTGCAGGAATAAATAGTGGAGAAAATAACAATGAGATACAATGAGACAGAAAAATGAGGCACAAGAGAATAAACTTGCGAGAATAAAGAGAAATGCCCACACTAGAGAAAAATCCAAAGAAATGGAGAATGGAGGCAATTTAAAGCTACATCAATTTTACTGCGAAAAAATGAGCTAAGTAACACAAACATTAGCTATACATTGCAATAGATAAGCATTCTCATCATACTCGCATCATAAAAGCATTGCATAAGCATTTCATGGCATAAGCATCACATACACATTTCATAACATAATCATTACATAAACATTATATTCACACAAGTATTTTACAAAATTTTACAGAATAATACCTTGAAATTTCGCAGGACTATTCATATTTTGATCCATAATTCGCAGAACTATTTGCGACACTATTCGCGGCACTATTCATAATTCGCAGAAATGTTCAAAAAATCGCGGAAATATTCAGAAATTCGCAGAAATGTTCAGAAATTAGTAGGAATATTCATAAACTCGCAGATTCATACAAAATTTCACAGGAATTAAGATTATTTCGCAGAATATAATTCTTCTCATACAAAGATTGTCACATGAGGCAGAGGCAAGATAAGAATAAAGAAGCAATTTACTCATTCAACATTTTCTCAAGGATTCTTCTTCATAGATAAAGAACAGAGGCAACTATGGATTACCAAGAAAATATTTTATATTCTTTATCTTCTCGGCAAGAATCATTTCCAAAATGGGCAAGAATTCTCACCTAAAATGAAGAAATAATTTCGCATGAATAGAGGTATATTTCTTATTCAAGGACAAATACTTCTTATATTTCGAGGATTGAGTACTTCTTTTTACTTCTTCAAGGATACTTCATACTTCATACTTCGCATACTTCAAAAGGATGATACTTCTAATTACTTCTCAAAGCTTCAGAACTTCGCAAAAGAATAGAGGCAAGTATATACTTTTTAAGTTTGGTATTCTTTCGCTTGTTCCTTCATGAACCAAGATCAAAGACTGCTACAACAACGGATTTTTTCTTAAAAATTGCTCTTCAAGCAATATTCAAGAAAAAAAGAGGCAAAATGTAGGAGCAGAATCTCGCAATCACAACGCTCTTGCGAAAACTTTTACCACACATGGCAAGTGTCGCAGATTTATTACAAAAAACGACGCAACAAAGGACGGCAGACAAAACATGAAGAAAGACGTGAAGATTTTATAGAGAAAGCTCACAAGAAATAGAGCAAGAGGAATCCTGCGATACATGGAGAAAGCTTGCGAAAGATATTACCGCAGAACTCAGATCCGAAATTAAGGGAAAGCTTAGTTGTAAATAAGCTGTCATGAGCTGTCATCCACTATGTAATTACCTATATAAAGAAAAGAGTAGGAGAGAGAAAGGGAGATAATAATTTTAGGAAGAGAGAGAAAGATATTTTGCAGAGAGAGATTTTTAGAGAGAGAAAATGTATTTTCTTTACCATCTTCTTCCCCAAAACTAGATATAGAATTCTTCCAAGAACTCCATTAATGGAGATTGTAAATGTAAATTGATGTAGCTACAAATTATCATAGTGAAGAACCGTGGATGTAGATCACATTGATCGAACCACGTAAAAAATCTTGGTGTCCATTTATAATTTTAGTATTTTTATCATCATTTTTATATTTAGATCTAGAAATTGTCATCAAGATATGATAAGGGGTGTGTTGTAGGTTTTCCTGCAATTACACACACACACACACACATATATATATATATATATTCTATATTGTGTTATTCCATCCCTAACAAAAAATTATATGGAGAACTCTTCAAGATCTCAAGAGATTGTGAGTCTTGACATGAAGGAGGACACTCAATGACGTAATTCGATTATGAAAAGGCGAGGGTATCCAAATATACCTCAAGCTAAAACGTTTCCTTTTTATAAGTCCTTTCTCCGAAAATGATTGTCTATGGACTGAGTCGAGACAATACAACAAATCGGTTCACACTTCGTGTGATCGTCTATGGATACGAGATCAATACAATACAACAACGAAGTGTGTTTACTTGATACAAAGGTTCAGACTTAACCAAACTCAATAGGAATTAACATTTGTGCAATTTACTTTAATTATAATAAAAAAATTATAATGCGAAAATATAAAGTAAATGACACGGCAAGATTTTGTTAACGAGGAAACCGCAAATACAAAAACATCCCTGGACCTAGTCCAGAATTGAATACTCTCGGGATTAAGCCGCTATACAAAATAAACCAACTTCGTGTAGTTGAGACCAAGAAACTAAACCTATAGTTCACCTAGTTTCGTCTGTAATCCCACGCCTCCAACCTGTAAACTAGTCACGTACTTGGACCAATTCCTTTGGTTCGTATTCCAAACAGTAAAGGAACAACAAATCTGTTTGGTATCAACTCTCTTCAACCAAGTAATATGAGTTACACAAAGGCTCTTCTGTTTATCTTAACATAAACTCCTTTGCAAGGTTCCAAGATCTATCTTATGTTCAATCACCAAAAGGTAATCGCCAAAATTTTGCAATCAATACTTCTAATCCCAAGGAAATGTGTTGATGCTGATCTACACAACTATTCTATCAAAATACCACAAGGATAAATCGATTATAGTTGGATCCTCTATTACGCAAACAAGTATTGTGCACACCAAAGATTTATATAACCAAGTCAGAAATCTTCTATCTCTTCTTTGTCTTCAAATCTCCTTAGATCTTCAATAAACACCTGCACACAACTACTTGAATCTCTTGTGATCAATCACACACAGAACGGAGTTTGTTAACAATGGATTATCACAAGATCATCTTTAGATCTAACAACAGTCTAAAGATCCATGTCGAAACCTTGAACTAGTTTGAGTGAATCTTATATCATAAGAGAAGATTCTCAAGCATAAACAAACTAGGTGCAATCAAAGTTCAACCACCGTTAGTCAATCAAATCAATATGAAAACTAAAGATAAACCGCAATTATCTAGTTTCCCACCAACGGTACGCACTAGAGCTTCTTAATCCCAAAGAAGACTTTAAACTGAGCGGCCGTAAGAGATTTCGCCTAATTAGGTTACTCTCCTCTCTGAATAGGCGGCTTCACCAGTAAAAGTACAACCGAGGAATTTTACTGTCACGAAGGATTAGTTTGCTAAAAATGCAAACTCAAAGTATTTATAGACAAGGAAGTTTGGACACCAAGGAATTTCCAAAATTATTCTCAAGATATTCAATATTATTCCAAATTCGGTTTTCATAATTCTGAGAATGCACTGTCCAAATTTATGATCGAAATCTCCTTGGAAAATCTTTAACCAATAAATGCATATTACTAATTTTTATTTTCCATATATAATTAAAAGATTCTTAACTTATTTAAATTCGATCTTGGGATTTACTTCCTTCTTAGCTATTAAGGAATATCTTTGAACAATAAAAGATACGCATTAATGCATGTGTTCAAAGTGTGTCGACATCTTTCCTCTTGTAAGTCATTTTTCATACTTACTCACTTGAAACCGATTTACCACACTTCCAAACAAGTTTAGAATTGGTTCATCTGACTTTCAAGAACTATGTGATTAATCAAGTAACACTCAACCAAAATTCATGGGTGTAACGGTTCTACCAAAACAAGTTTCGGTTCTACCTCCATGTGAGTAATGTGCATAGTCACACTAGCTTTCCAAACTTTAGTTGACTAGGTACTAGGATCGGTTCCCCACATATATTTGGTATCTAACTTATATGTGCTTCACATGTCCATAGGATCGGTTTCCCTTTGCCTAAAAACGTGTTGCACATGTTCATAGGATCGGTTCCCCTTTCTACTATAAACCTTGTTGCACCTCATACAAGGATCTATTCCCCTTTATATGTGTTGCACCTCTTACTAGGATCGGTTTCCCTTTACCCAGTGTTAGGTCTTACACACACAAACTAGATCATACCCCAGGTGATTACTTAAGATCGATTTCTCTAATAAAAGTCATACCAATACATAAGTCAGGCCTCATGTGGATAGTTTTACCAAGAACACAAACAAGTCATGAGAGGTTATACTAATCACACATATTGGTCATTCATAATATATGCAATGAAGAACATCCCAAATAATGCCTGGCGATTTCCTTTTTCGGTTCACAATAATCACAATAGCATTCATATATGTAAAAACATTATGTTGATGTCATATTATTATTATGTAAAAACATTGTTTCCTAGGATGAAATCCTCACCTCATACCCATACATAATCACAATAGCATTCATATTATTATGTTGATGTCTTATCTAAAAAGTTTAATGGTTAAGCAATAAACCTCATATTGTATTCCTTAATACTATGTCTATCTAGAGTGTTCATGCTTCGCAGTTTTATGTTTTCAATACGCATGACTTGAAAGATACGTTAGGGAATGAAAAAGTTACAATCAAATATCACTAACCTCAAGTGGAAGGATGATGTTGTGATTGTATCTCCGTACTTCTTTAAGTCTTCGCAATACTTATAATGTCTCATCCTAATACTTTCAAGCTAACCTATACGAAGTTGACTCTAGTACATTTAAATCAAGCGACTCTTAAATGAGTTTTGGCTCACTAAAATATGACAACCAAACTTGACATACCAACGCTTGGTGGGTTCAACTGTGCTATGCTCTAACAGATTCAAGAACTTGTTCTGAAGAAGATGCTTACAAGGAAATAGCACAACTTCTGGATTGATAATTCTGTCAAGGATTTAACTCGCTTTTAGGGTGATTCAAAGGTCGAGTTTGCAAATCTGCAACTGTAAATAAATCATCTCTTGGATGGTCAGGCCATAATCCTTGCTAATCATCAGATCTTGATAAGGAATCAGAAGAAACTCATCGTAGACTGTGTTAAATCTACACAATTTGCTAGTGTTTTTGATCGTAAAGTTAGTGTTCTAACTCATGATCATGGGGTTTTCATGGTCAAGAAAATCAAGGAAATCAGCAACACCTTCTATGTTGGATTCATTGAAAGGTATGAAGTTATCAAGCGTTGGTATGTCATGTTTGGTTGTCATATTTTAGTGAATCAAAACTCATTTAAAGAGTCGCTTGATTATGTACTAGAGTCAACTTCGTATAGGTTAGGTTAAAAGTATTAGGATATGAGACATTACAAGTATTATGTGAAGACTTAAAGAATGTGAAGAAGTATGGAGCTACAACGACAACATCATCCTTCCACTTGAGGTTAATAATATTTTACTTGAACTATTTCATTCCCTAGCATATCTTTCAAGTCGTTCATATTGAAAACATAACTGCAAAGCTATGAATGATTATACTCTAGTTATACGTAGTATTAAGAAATACAATACGAAGTATAACGCTTATCTTTTGAACTTCGTATATAATACATCGATATAATCGTTTGAATGTTATTGTGATTATGTATGGGTATGAGGTGAAGATTTCATCCTAGGAAACAATATTTTATATTCGTTTAAAGGAAGTAAATTCATGAACTTGTTTTGTGAATCGAAAGAGAAATCTCTAGGCTTATTGGTATTTTTATTCAGTGCATTCGTTGTTCCCTCGACAAGGTTTACATTCGAAATGAATTACAGTTGCGGTATAATATGCTAACATATTTGAATGTCGTATCTATCCCGACGTAGAATATAATGTATTACTATATGTCGGCATTGAAGTCTTTGACACTTTTTAGGCGGTATATATTACCGGCGTAGAATTTATATGTATTTAGATGCCGATAGTTTGTTCCGGCAATATTCAGAACCATTGTTCTGTGCCGGGAATTAACATTCAATGCCCAACGGCAATTTTTTTAAAACATAAACCATAAACCTTTTACGCTGGCGTCAAAAGTCGGGTACTGACAATTCCGGTACAATAAAGTAGAAAATAGACGTTGTGTATTCATCTTTTTAAAGGAATTGATACTCCCCATTAAACTTGATACCTCAAAAAAAAAATTTGTGCTCCAACACATATCTCTATTGGCTAATCCATCATCATTGTCATGGAAAAAGGAAATCAATCATCATCCACCACCAACTCAATTGCCATTATACTAGATAATCTTAGAAGGAAGGAAAGCACCACCAAGTCTATTTCCACTATGGAAGAAGAGATACTCAAAAGGAAAGCAGAAAAGGAAGAAGCATCAAAAGAATAAAAATATCGCAAAGAAACGAAGGAAATATACGAACGTGTAAAACAAGCGAAGATGGAAGCAGATGTTGAGAAAGAAACTGAATGGATTAAAAATTACTACATAGTATCGGATCTCCCGGAAGATCACCGCTCTTTAAAACTTTTTTGGGGTCTTGCTGCGGATGGTCCTTATATGCCGAAGTTCGTGAATGGTAAGTGCAAGAAACGGAAAATGGATTACGGGGATGTGTTTGTAGCGAATCGAACAATTACCCTCATCAAATTATGTCGCAAATACAACGAGTTTCTCGCAAGATACAAAGGGAATAGGTATCAAGCTCAGGCTGCATATTTGGCGTGGAGAAAAGATCCTTTTAGGCATTTCGAAGCCGCTTTGTTTATGGAATCCCGATCCGAGAAATGATGTTGGTAGCAATTAGCTTCAGATGTTTTATTTTATGTGTAACGTTCTTGTTCAAGTGTTTAACGTTAATTAGGTTAAGTTTGGGCCAGTTTGTTTGCTTAAACCTTTGGACTCAATGTAAACTCATGGTCAAAATGCTGACATTAAATTGTCTAATTTATCAACGCCGGTATCTGTATCGGCGTTGACTTAAATCAACGTTCGTTACCAGTATTGTAAACTTCACAATTAAAACTAGTTGTGAAAATGCTAGGACTGTCGGGTTTCATTTTTGCAAGACGGAATTAAAATGGTTACGAACTCAAGTTATGGGATAGTTACAAAGTCCTTAATTCCACTTGGGATACGGTTACAAACTCCTTCATCCCACTTATTTGACAGTTACAAATTCCTTAATACCATTTTACAGTTACAAAATCCTTAATTATATTTAAGTGGCGGTTATAGAATTGAAAAATTCAATCCCTCTTTCCATCCAATCTCCCTTTCTGTTTCATCTTCTAAACCAAAGACAATGGGTCGTCACAAACCTCGTGAAAAACCCAATCCAGAATAACCTGTTGATGACGAAATCAAAAGCACAAGAAGAGGCTGAGGAGTCTGTTGGTGAGGCGCAAATAACAAATATGCCGCGGTAAGTATTTTAATGGTTTATCTGAAAATGCGGGGGTCTAACAACCTCACCCAATATTTCGATTAGCAATCTGTATGGACAACTCCGAGTTGTTTTCTAGAGAATCAACAAGACTCAATCAATAGAAAATATCTCAAGGAGTTATTATCTCAATCTCTCGATTTGATTTACTCTAGCAAATATAATTCACGAGCTTAATCAAAGAGAGATAACTTGGATGGTGCCAAAGACCAATATCCAAGTGTCAATCGATTTAAATCAACAACCAATAAGGTCAGATATTCTAATCGATTGAACAACGCACAACCTGTATTATTTCAATTATATAACAAAATATAATGCGGAATAGAAACAACACAGACACCAGAATTTTGTTAACGAGGAAACCGAAAATGCAGAAAAACCCCGGGACCTAGTCCAGATTAAACATACACTATATTAAGCCGCTACAGTCACTAGCTTACTACAAATTAACTTCGGTCTGGACTGTAGTTGAACCCCAACCAATCTCATACTGATCCAAGGTATAGTTATGCTTCTACGCCTATGATCCCAGTAGGATACTGCGCACTTGATTCCCTTAGATGATCTCACCCACAACCAAGAGTTGCTATGACCCAAAGTCGAAGACTTTAGTAAACAAATCTGTCTCACATAGAAAAGTCTACAGATGATAGATAAATCCGTCTCCCACGAATAAACCTATGAGTTTTGTTCCGTCTTTTGATAAATAAAGGTGAACAGGAACCAATCGATAAAACTAGACTTATATTCCCGTAGAACAACTCAGTTTCATCAATCACCTCACAATAAACTTAATCGATGCAGCGAAGAAGATTATTGAGGAACCACAAATAATGAGACGAAGATGTTTGTGACTACTTTTATCTTGCCTATCGGATATAGAAATCTCAATCCAATTATTACAATTGTACTCGTACGATAGAAATAATAAGATTAGATCACACAACTACAAGATAAGTAGTACCGGTCTGGCTTCACAATCCCAATGAAGTCTTTAAGTCGTTAACCTAGTTTTAGAGAAGAAAACCAAAGGTTAAAGGAGAATAGACTCTAGATTTAGCCAACTAGTATCACATAGAATGTGTGGGGATTAGGTTTCCCCGTTGTTAGAGTTCTCCCTTATATAGTCTTTCAAATCAGGGTTTGCAATCAATGTTAGCTTAGTAACAAAGCATTCAATATTCACCGCTAGATGAAAACCTAATTAGATACAAGCTAATATCTCTCAACCGTTAGATCGAAAACTTAGCTTGCCATACACACATGTAATTGACATTTTGGGTTTGTGTAATCGTACCCAAATGTGTACAATGGTTGGTTCAATATTAGTCAACCAAATGGTTAGCCAAATGATAACTTTCATATCAACCATATTCTTCTTCACCATAACTAGTCCAAATGACTCAAATGAACTAGTTAGAGAGTTGTTCAATTGCTATGAGATCTCAAGTACTACAAGAGACACAATTGAATCAAAAAACGATGTGATTCACTTAAATCATTAATCATGAACTATAAAGCCACGGTTTTCAAAAAACATCCCTTAGTAATTTAAGAATAAGTTCATGAACAACATTTTCAGACATAACCCCTTGAGTTCGCGGACTCAAGCTAACCGGTTGAAGTTAATAAACTCCAGCAGAATTTATCGGGATGAGAACTTTCATCAGTTCGTGGACTGGGTTCGCGGACTGCACCTGAGCTTCAACATCAGTAGATATTCTCGGGTTCTAGAACTTACGCCAGTTCAAAGACTGGGTTCGCGGATTGAGTTTCTGCGCATGTTCCGGTTCCACTTGATCAACAAAGTTTGCAAACTTCGAATCAAGTGTTAAGGACTTATACATATATGTTTTTCCACAACAATGTTTATATCCCACGATGGTTATATAGTCTAAACTCTCATTTCAATCAATGAAACATTCTCAGAGGATGTCATATAGTTGTTTCCATGAACTAGTAGACTAGAAATCAAGACTATATAGTTTTGATCACTAAGATTGACAAACATGCTTGAGATAGCAACGCATTCGAGTTTTTCCGAGCAATACTCTAACATTATCCAATACTAGAAAACACAAATTGAAACTTGGTTATTGAGTACTTGCACTACTCTAAAATTAAATTCTCAAACTGCCATTTAGTCAATATCAATTCAGTCACCTATTTGTTAGGCAATAGAATACAAGTAAAAAACCATGGCAGATTGTATATCTTGTAACCCTATTTTATTGCATGTAACTGCCGGCATGATCATCTCTATTGCATACTATGCCGGAATCAAGGTACCGGCTTTGTCTGTTTGAACAATGCCATGCCGTATTTTAGGGTTCTTGAGTTAAAAGTTCTGTACAAAACTAATTCAATTACGGCATAGTATTTTGTTTATCCATCAGTGCCGGCACGTCTTCCGGCACTATCGAGAAGTTTGGTATCTGTGCCGATTTTTAATCCCACAAAGTTGTGAATTTTGTGAATGAAATCGAACAAAACCGGCATTGTATATTAGTTATTTTTAGCGCCGGCACTCTTTTCCAGTAGAGAAAAATATTAACTTTACATGCCGGAATTATTTATATAACTCGGTTGAAATATTGGGACGTAGGTCTAGAGCAGCATAAACGGAAAAAGGAAAGGGCAAAGCTGTTGAAGAACGAAAACCCAACTCATCTATGGGTCGACGTAGTCATTCTGATCTGGATCGTGCTAAGGTCGTAATTCGAGAGAGTAAGGGGGAAACAACCAGCAGTGAGGATGATGAGGAGTGGCAAAAATTTCCTCAACCGGGCGGAGCAGGTGGGTCATCCTCACAAGCGGTTTGCTTAGAAGAACCTGATGTCGGAGATAAAACCACTGAGAAAAAGTAAAAGGGACCGCCAGCCCATCTTCCTACAATACATGACATGATTCCAGACCACATTGATGGTAAAGAGTGGGGTCAACCACTCAACCCCCAACTGTTATTTGGATACAAGCACTCTTGGGCTCGTTGGATATTTCAGACTTATGTAAGACCTTTGCATCCTATTATTATATTATTTATCTATAATCAAGTGAATTTAATTTAGTTTGTTGTGTTTCTATAGGACCACAAGAAAGCCTTCCGTGTTTGACGCTATTAATCTAGTGAAGGATGGCCCCTGGAGTTAGAGTGTCCCCAAGTTGGAGAAATAGTCAGAGCATCTGGGTTGTATCCCGCGGTAGAAAATTATATGTCCACGGATCCCGTCACATCGAACTTCTTTTTGGAGAGGTTTTTTGGTGAAACTGATACCATGCATTTTCCATTTGGCGAGATGACCATTATCCCTGAAGATGTCGAAAGGATAATAGGTCTAGAGGTTCTGGGGAAAGCCGTCAATACAGGAGATGAGTATCACGAACTAGGATAGGACAAGATCTTCGAGCTGACCAAAAAGTTGTTAGGTTGGGACAGGGATACGACTTTGGAAAATGTGTATAAGATAACCCGTTCAAAGACAAAGACCGTCACATTCGTCAATATCCTTCGATTGTTTGGGAATACGAATGACAAGGAATTGACTCTCGAATAAATTCAGCAAACCGCCGCTGCTTATGTGTTGCACGCCTTAGGATCTATTATATTCCCTGACGCTAATGGTAACAGGGTTCATCTGATTCTCCTTCAATACTTGAATCCCTTGGATAGAGTCCATGAGTATTCATGGAGCACTGCTTTCTGGGCACATTTCTTGGCAGAAATGCGTAGAGCTTCTAAAGAAAATGCCCGTCAATTTAATGGTTCTCTCACTTTAATTCAGGTAGAGTGAAGTAGTTATTTTGGAACTTATTCTGTGGGATTATTTGGTTAGTTTCCAATTACTTTGTCAGTGTTATAAGGCCTACGGCCCATATATGTGCGACCCAACTATAACCTAGGGTTCCCCTTTACATGTATATAAAGGATATCATAGATATGTAAAGAGACTAATGAATCAATAAGATTTTATGCTCTCCCTCTTATGTCTTTGTCTTCTTATCTACAATTATACTACAATACATTATCAGCATGATGCTTTAGCCTGCCGATTTTCAATACTATTTTTTGGGTTATTATTTTCAAGGTACGATCTTTGAATGGGTGCTACACTTCAACTTTTCCTTTTGTGGATTTAATCGAATACGTCCTTAAAGAAAGCTCCATCATAGTCTAGGATGTTGGCACTTCTATTGGTTTTTTTTTCTTCTATATTCAATCAATCAAAAGGTTGGTATGGGTATGTGATGGTTCTCGTTCATATGTTTACCCTATAATATGCATAGGGCGTATATGGTTCTATTTGTTTTTATACCACTTACCAGTCGCATGTTTTGACATAAAAACGTTGGTCTGCCATATTGGCATTGGACGCGTCCGCTTCCTATTTCCATGATGCTCATTTTTTCTTCTATGCTGAGGGTGTAATCTTGAATTGTGCTGTCAAAACATTAGTTAATAAAATCCTATGGAATGGGTAACTTTTAAACGGAGTTAACACTAATAAATGGATCATTGTAATTTGGCCATTAACTGGGTTATGTTCATTGATTATTGGACTTTCAAGATTCCTTTTTAAAACCGTCAGGAATTTTGATTTCTTAAAATTCATTTTGATTGGAATTTGTTCTATATCATACCCAATGGAGTGATTATGCTTTAATTTAGTTTATTCCTCCTATGTTAAAATTAAAATAATATATTCATTGGTATGTTTGTTTGGGCGTGAAACTTGATTCGAATTTCTTCTCTGATCACTTTTTTTTTGGTTTTTGTGCATCGGTTGATGATATCGATATGATGCTCGTATTTTGTAATTCTCTGGGGAAGGAGAAGAGGGAAAGACGGGCCCGGTTTGGTCCAACCTGATTGGTCCAACCGGTCCATCCAACCCAACCCGGTCTAACCCAACAGGTTCTGGTCCAACCTACTTTGTCCAGCCGGTCCACTCTAACCCGGTTTAGCCTATCAGGTCCGGACTATCCGGTACACTCCAACCCGGTCATCCCGGTTTAGCTGAATCCCATTATGTTCTCGTAGTGGAGCATGCATGTGCGAGTTGGATCCGGTTCTGTGTATGTGTGGATGGAACCAAAGCTTGGCTTGAGGTATGTAACTATTGCGGTTTTTAATATTGAATACATTTGTATAACATGCCTAGTTCTGATTTTTCTTTGTCTTAAGATAAATCCATATTATATAAACGATCAACTCAGATTATGACTGTTGATCATTGATCATAAAGAATGTTGGTCTTAATTTTGTTCTCTTGAATATGATATTGGATATAGTTGAATGATGTCTTTTGTTAAATTGGTTGTACCAACTCGATTCTAATGTATTCATTTGGAGCTTAGAAGTACTTGAGCGCCATTATTGGATACTTGATAATTTCCCCCAAATTTGAATGTTCTGTGGGATGAAATTCACTTGTTGGCATAGTGAAATATGTGCAGAGGGACATATGTATCATGAGATAAAGATGTACTTTTTTCTTCAGCAGTAATGACACCAAAGTATAGGTATCAATTGAACATGGGATCAGCTAAAATGTAATTCTAGCTCTCATCATAAATAAAAGAGTTGGAAATGCACCTGGTCATAGGTGTTGGTATATACAATATAATGTGTATGTGTATCATAGTAACAATCAATTTTCACATCAACTTTAATGGCAACAAGAACTTTTCCTGGCCAATTGACTATCTTATCGAGCGCATCACTGTTCATTTTTTTTTCAAGATAGAACAAAGACGTCACAAAATCTCTACATTTACCGAGAGATAATCACACCTTGTTGAATTTCCAAGTAACCCGTGCAAATGGATATCATGTGGAACATCAAAATGATGAGAATATAATTGATTGCATCTTTTATAGTCTCTAATATATTTGGAATAAAATATATTTTAGAGAAACTAATGAGTCAATCTAGTGCTATGTAATTCACTATAATATTTGGATTATTGAATCATATTCACTCCGACGATGAAATGTTAGAAACTGACTCATACAGGCTTTGGACATAACCATAAAGAAACTTTGTTTATGACATGATGATTGTTTTGAAAGAACTCATACAAATATCACTTTATTTGAGTAAACGAAAATGGGAAAAAGATTGACAGAATGCAAACTGACGACATATCTCTCAATAAGTGTTTTCTAAATTACTAGATGCACAACCCCCCTTCCCATTATGCTTTTATGTAAGAAAGCATATCACTTATTTTTACAAAGTCTTCAGTAAAACAGGATTGAGACCATCCTAAGATGCAAATGGTAAAAATTCCATATTACAAAGAAAACAAGGTGAACTTTAGAAAAAAATTCATGTAGAATGCGGACCATTAAAGTGACTGATGGATCTGGTGAATGTTTTGACATTTTGGACTAATTATAGTTCCCAAGAAATTTGTGTTTGAAAACTCCTAGCACATATTACACAATGCAAAGTGCAAAGGATAACACCATTGTAAATGCTAGAGAATTTACATCAAAATGACTTGATGAATATTGCATGTTTAATAGGATCAATGCAGAGCATGTTATACCCAATGGTCTCGCAGAGGCTACCATCAAAGGTTACAGATGGTGCCTAAGGAACAGGTTATGTGTACCAACCTATCTTTTATTACTTTGGGGATATGCAATATTACACGCATCTTACTTAATTCGTTTTTAGAACCCAATATTAGTCAACCTTTTCTGCGTACCAGTTGGTAACCGGATTTAAGCCTGACATTCGTATTCTTATGAATTTTTGGTTGCACTATATATGTGCCATTACGACTCCACATTGTACTATGATGGGTCTTTAAAAATGTTAAGTAGTTATGTTGGAAATAAGTTCCCAACAATCATCTGCATTTTAAAAAATTTGGCAGGAGATCTCTTACCGCTAGATTTGCAGGTTATCACTTTAATGAGATAGTCTTACCGTCGTTAGGGGGAGATAAGAAAAAGTATTTTCTAAGGGAACGACAGGAATTGTCGTGGTATGTTCCCACTGTGTCTCATATTGATTCTTATACTCCACAAATGTAAATGTGAAGTGATAAAGAATATTCGCTTTTCATAATGTACATTGATGTTGCTAAAGTGATGAGATCACACATACCAGCAGCAAACCTACATGCAAAGTTATAAATCCTCAATACGGGATATACACCATAGACTAAGGTGTTACAACTACACTCAGTAGAAGTGTAGTTGAGGCCGTGGCTCCATAAAGGAAGTTGGAGATACCATTTCGTTCGATCAATCCTCACCTAGAAAGGAAGTAGGTGAGTAAGTCACAACTTATTTATATCATCACAAATCATCTCATAAGATTGTATCTGAATATGTCCATGAATCAAACTGGAGGACGCTCCAAAGTTTTAAATGATTCTAGAGAACAATGAAATCCTGACGGATTATGAGAATGCACATGAGTTGATGCGTGTCGTATGCGTCAAAAATAATTCACTTCCTCACTCAACTAAATATAAATATAGTATTCTATAATAAGGAGTTCGTATCCACAGAGAGGCGATTGTTGTTATGCAATTTTCAGATTCTTAAGTAACCAAGGTAACCAAGAGTGTGTTTTGTTTTTATCAAAGTAATAAAACTAAATAAAGCAAAGCACATAATTGGAATAATCAATAAGGAGAAGATATTGGTCACGGGATAGTATCATTCACAAACAAGTATTTTCATCAATGATTAGAATTGGTAATTAATCTTGCAAATATCAAAAGTCCTAGGATATCTTGATCGCAAGAGTATCCCGTTTATTTCTCGATTTTATCACAAACAATATTAAAAGATTCTTTTGTGAAATCTACTTAAAATCAACCTAAAGTGTAAAAGAACAATTAGGTTTAACTCCCTAAGAGCAATAAGTTCAATGAAATAAGAATAATCAATGCAAACAAACGTGTAAAAGCAATAATTCGTTTTAACAAAGGTTATGATTCATATGCGATTAAAAAGATGTATCACTACAAATATTAACCACAAGATGCTACTAGAAATCAGAGATAACAACTTTTACATATTGAAAACCCTAATATATCTACAGAGATGAAAACAAATCCAATTGATTCCGGACTCAACCAAACTAGCATTCAAATCATATGATAACGAAAACGATGAATCATAAACGATAGAATTGAGACAAAACTAATTCATAGAATCAAATAACATGCTTGAAGGAATCAACTTTATCCCATAACCAATAATTGTATTTAGTTACTCATATTAATGGAGTTCATCATCATAATAATCAAAGAAATAGGATGAAACATAAACGAAAACAAACCCTAGAAATAGTTTTTTCAAAACTCCAAGAAGAATAATAATAATGTAATGTCCCAAAAGTTGTAGAAAACTTCCTTTTTATAGCTCTTCTTGTTCCAAAATTAGGTTTAGTCTTCAAAGGTCCAATAGATAGAAGTCCTCAAGCCCATGTGTGAGAAAACCCATGTAGAAAATATGCCCCAAAAGTGGTCACAGGAAAACTGGGTTTTTCACCGGAAATTGGCCGGAAAATATCTGACCGGTCAAACAGGTCAACTCGGTCAAGTAAACTCGGTCACTATAGTGAGCTCAGTCAAGAAGAGTCAAATCGAGTCAGAGTCTAACTAGCCTAACTGAGCTGAATTGCATAGGCTCAAGCCATCTTGCACGGCCACATATTCTGTTGCATCACGATTATGCATCACTGCTTCTCAACCAGCCATGTTGGCGCTTCATTAAGCTGTAACCATTCCATTACCACCAGACCATGTAGAACTCAAGAAAAACCAGTTCAATTTAGTCCACTTGCTCAAATCACCATCTCTGGCAGCAACATATAAACCTCAACCTGTAGTTCTGCCACATCCATTGCACACACCATTATAACCACCAATTCCTCAGCCATATCCTTGAACAACTTCAACTATGTATAACCACAACCACTACTACTTGGAACCCAACACCCCCTTCATAGGTCTCCTGCTAACTCAGCTGCCTCCAACTCTCACTGTTGCATATTCATTTGCTTCCATACACTGCATCAGCATTTTTTTTTATCTCATAGAACCTGCAATACCAATTAGTACTAGCACCAACTCCTACAATCGCCTTCAATACCAGCTGGTGCTCACTGAAACACTTCCTTTATTCATTGAGCTTAACTAACTCAATTCCAACAGAACCAGCTTAACCTTGTCACACAACTACACAGCACCATAACCCATTCATAATCTCCTCCATTTCTCATAGCTCACCAGGAATCCTTAACACCACCAATCTCCTCCATCCAGGCTAACCACAAAACCATCTTTGAAAACATCAATACCACATACCATCATCACTGATTTATCCCATTCATATTATCACATCCACTTGTAATACTACTAGCTTGCACCTGCAATGACATTCCATCTCTTCTTGTGCCATCTGAGAAGCACCTCAATCACCACTATATCACCTTCATCAACTCAGTACCAACACAGGAAACCACTGTGTCTTCACTTCCTTCTACCAGCAACATCAACTAGCAGAAACCCCTCAAATCATATCATTGCAGCAAGCTCAATTCCCATTTTTGACACCAACCTAATCTTCAAGTAGACCACCACACAAATGACCACTCTCTGCAACATAATGAATTTCTGCTTCTTTTGAACTCAGAATCATCTTCCATAGACACAAACCCATTGTTCCCATAACAGCCATGGTAACAACATAACAAACTTATCAATTTTGTAATCTCTGTGTTCTACAACCAAAACCCATACACAACAGATCCCCTTTTCTTCCACCTCCCAGAACACCAACACTCTTTGTTCTTGATTCACTGCAACATTTCATTTATGAGATCAACAACATCCACAAACCCTAACCATTTCCATTAAACACCCATCTCAGACTGACTCTTCTCAATCTCCCTGAGCCTAATTTCATCTCTGAGATCTCGGTTTCTTCAATAGCAAACCCTTAATCATCCACCAAAACAGGCTACAAATCTACCATCATCAAATTCCACCGAAAAATCAACATCTCTGGATCAGTTACACACCACCTTCAAGGCATCAGACGAGAACGAAGACCCATGCACTAGTTCCTCCTTCTGAGCTTCAATTTCATACCATCTTCTCTATAGCAATCTCTCAGGAATACCAACACAAACCCTCAACTCACTGTTTGAATCAAATCCAGAACAATCCCCTTTAACTTACAATCTCAGATTCACTCTATTCCTGGTTATCAGCTTCAGAAGCAGCAGTATGGCTGCGCCTCCATTTTTGTTCTTTCTGAAATTCATCAAACACAAAAATGAATTGAATGTGTGTTGAGAGAAAGTCGGTCCCAATTAGGTTTTAGATGTGGGATGGATATTTGCACCCACTATTAGACACCCCAGAATGGATAAGGGCAATCCTGATGCGTGTCGTAGGTGCTCAAATTAAATTACTTATTTCCACACAATTAACTGGTAATATAATGGAAGTAAGGATCGTTCCTACGAAGATCAGGGAGATTTAGTTGTCAAAAGTGTCACAATGGGGGGTTTTGTTTTAGATTGTAAACAAAGTAAATAAAGCAATTGAAAATAATTAAGTTGCAAGCAATGGAGAGAAATATGATCATGGAATCCTTCTTCGTTACTAAACCGTCATCAAGTTATTATATCCATCCATTAATATAATTAATCACAGATTATTACCAACCGTGGAATAACAGCTAGCTTAGTGCTATCCCCTAAATTCCTTATATCACTGAGTACGGAAGCTCTCCAATACCAGATTCTATTCGTCTAAACCACCTAGTAGTAGCTCACTCAAGGTGTAATTTCTCCGAATGCTTTATCTTTTGTGAATTATAGATTGATCCTAGTAGTTAGACTCTTAGCTCAAGGTCCACTTTCTAGTGTTATTTATACACACAATCGCTACACAGAATCCCTCTGTAAGGTCTTGTGTTCTCTTCTTTTGTATGAATTATTCGACTATTACTTATCTCCTAACACAATACTAGCATTTGATTGAATCAACAAATTAGTTCAGTTGGCCACCTAAACAATTTGTCAATTAATCATAAATGTCTAATTAGTATAAACAATCAATAATCATGTGAAGAACTTCAAAATAGATTTATATAATAACTCAAATCATTGTCTAGAACTTAAAATTCATCCCCAATCACTAAGAAGTTTAGCTACTCATGGTACTAACAAAACCCATGAGTTTCATATAATAAAATGGTAAAGAAATAGTTACGGTGATGAATTGCTCCAAAACCCTAGCTTTTCTCCCTTGTGTTCTTCTCTCCAAAACTTGATTAAAAATTATAAGATTGATGTCCCAAAAATATTAGAAGTTCTCTTTATATAGGTGTCCCACTTGTAGTTGTGCCCGTGCATCAAATCCCGTGCAAAACGGTTGCCAAAACTTGTCCAAATTCCATAAACTGGTCACTGCTAAACTATAGATGTGACAAATATATGCTAGTCCAAATAATGGGCTCGGGTTTAATACTTCATGGTCCAGCCCGTTATCAAACTTCAGCTGCCATTGGCCTGTTAGTTTCCTGGAACTGACAGGCATATTTCCTTGGACAAAAACATCACCAGCGATAATTTCTGCTGGATTTTCACTCAATTTTTTTCTTCATCACGGCTAGGACTTTCCTAGACGTAAGTTCTCCTGAAACTTTTGCGGAATTTCTTCTCTTCATTAAACTTTGGGTTTTAAAAGACGTAAACTCTCCTGTATGTTTCGTCAACTTTCTTGTTACTTTTACGGCTGAAACTTCTAGCCGCAAGTTTTCTCGTAACTTCTCACCGCAGCAAAACCATCTCGTTCTCTAATAGACACATTTTTGTGTCTGAATTGTCCTCAATGTCTCTATTGTTAGTCTCGATTTTTGTAATAATTTGGTGTTTTTTATGTTTGTGTAGGTGTTTTTGGAGAAATAGACTTATGCGGAAAAAGTTGCTCAAAAAGTGCTATTTGGACCCCCCGGAGAAAAGTAATAAAGGCACACTCACTTTGGATAAGGGCACCCACAGAGCATCTAAGTGTTAAAGGCACTCGGATTTTAGATTCAGGGCACCCCTTTATCTTCCTCGTTTTGAAATTAAGAAAGGGCGGGAAAACATGGTTTTCTTCTGGCAGAATTTTCAATCGAAATATTGACGTGTTTAAGGTGGACTCAATGGCTGAGTTTGTTTGGGCTTACTATATTTGATGAAACAAGCCTGGTATGGGCCTTAGAATCGAACAGATTTGGCCGGATATTTGGGGAGAAGAAAACAGAGAAGTATTGTTTTTCACGGGTTTCTTTTTCTCTTCCCCGAGTTATCTTTTTGCTCTTGGGACTTGGCGTGTGTCCTCAAAGCGTTAGACATCATCTATCACGTTCAATCTTTGAGTTTAGGAAGTTTCAACACATGCATCAACGTGAAAAGGAATAAAAAGGAAATAATCCCGTGAAATAATATTTTCTTTACTGTGAGGATTTGGAAGAGTTATTACGGGATAATTTGAAGCAGTTATGTATATAAAGGGTCATCGTGCATCACAGAGGGGGACGGAGAGTTTGATAGGAGAATAGAGAGCTGCAGAGAGGAGTTTGATCGAGTTTCAGAACAAAATTTTTTGCTCCTGTGGAAGACGAAGAACACGAAGAACGGACATCCCAAGACCGTCGTTCATGAACATCGTAAACGACAGCGTATTTGGTGTCGTAAAGCTATAGTATCAGTGACGCGTAACTGTTAACGTTCTTTGTAACGGTGTTTTGCAACATTTATAAACGTTGCAAACACCCGGTTTTAATCTTTTTCCATCTATTCATCTTTGTGAGCAAATTTGAGCAATGAAATCGTACTTTGAGCGTGTTTCCAACATGATGTGCTAGACCCAACCACTGGGATGACGGAGGAAGCCAATTCTCAACACTATGGTAATTTTATTAAATTCTTTTCACGACTTTTGCATTAATATAATTTGATTTATGATTTTAAATTAATTAGTTGCGATTTAGTTTGATGGGTTATGCTTAGCTTAGGTGTTTTGATAACCCATGCTTACCATTTACAATTAATGTTTTATAAAATCTATCTTGGCAAAAATTTAGAGTCAATAGTTATTATTTTCGGAGCTATAATTGTCAAAGAATTAATAATTGAACCATAAGAACATGAGTTTGGTGGAATCCTGAAACCTAGTAACTCTCAATCTTATTATCTTCATTTGAATATTCTTGCTAGTTTTAATATTTTCCTTTATAAAGTCTAAAAAAATCTTCCTTCACAAGTCTCAACGAACCTTTACTACAACATCATTGATAAATACCACCAATTTTTGGCGCCGTCGACACGGAGCTTGTCTTTAGGCTAGAGTTTTTAGATTTTTATTCTTTTTCTTTTTTTTAGGTTTTTATTTGTTTTTATTTTATTTGTTCTTCTTTACGTTTTTGTTTTTGTCTTTTTTACTACAGATTTTGGAATTTGGAGCGAAAGAAAAATTTGCCAAAGCTTTTGGTGAATACTTAAAGTTTGGAGTTAAAGACAAAGCGAAAGGAGCGAAAGGAGAAGATTTTTATTTATTATTATAAAAAAGAGAGGAAAAAAAAAGTTTATTTCTTTAGATTGTATTAGGATTTCTTTATTCTTGTAATTTTCTTTTTATTTTGCACTTTACTTTTTGGACTTTGGACTTGGACATTGTTTTATTTTTTTAAACCCTACGGAAGGGTAGTTTAAATATTAAACTGTTTGCAGAGAAGGACGGTGATTACGATATCACCTCGGCCCCTCGGGTTCGTACACGACATAGGAGTCGTGGCCCGAGTCGACTTCAGTGGTTCATCCCCCGTCTGGAACGGGTGGTAAGTTTATCGAAACACTCGCGAATCCCCTCTCAGCGAGTTATTGTATTCCTTCGTGTGCATATATGTTGAGGACTTGAATACGGCTATTTTAAATTCCTAGTAAAGGGCAAGGACTGGCCATACAAGATAAGGGTTCGGATTTCATCACCGTTCCCTTCTTGCCCGCCTTAGGAAAATGAAACTTAACGCGAACCTAAGCCTTAAAATTTGGAATAGAACGAGACCGATAGGGTAACGAGCTTAATAGGAAAATCGTTCGAAAAATATTGGTTACTCTTTTGAGCATTCTTCGAAGTTCATGATGGTTTCTGTGAGCTGAATGCGTGACTGCGCCGCCTTGTAATGCGGTGAGGCCTTGGGTATCAAAGCTCCAGCAGCTTCCCTCTCCTTTATTCAACTTACTTAAACACGGATTGATTCCAGAGGGGTTTGCTCAGATTATAACGAATTCCCTTTTGAAGGATTAGAAGCTGGTCTAGAAAACAATCTAAGTGGAGCCATCATGTTTTTTGTTTGCTAGAAATCAGTAGGTTTGCTGTGGTTGAGTCATCCTTGTTTGTGTTTGCATAGAACTTCCCTTCCTTTTAGGATTTTTCTTTTTAATTTTGTTTTTCTAGTGTATTCCCGAGGTCATTAGAGAACGGGATTGGAAAAGAGACACTCTAGGTCGTTTGATTAGTGAAAAACCTAGTAGTTCTTCTTGTGAAGGCGAGGAGCGTGAAGGCTCTTCTTTTGAGAGCCCCATTTTCGGAAACTTAAGTTTTGAGAATTTGTCTCTTCGTGAAGAAAGTACCCCTATTACTTCAGTTGTGCCAGCAATGGCTACTTTGAAAGCCTACATGTACCCAACTAGGACCAACCGAGCATCGTGCATTAAATTTCCAGCCTCTACGGCTACTTATGAGTTGAATCCTGGTATTCTTCAGATGATCCCTATATTTTTAGGAAAAGATGATGAAAACCCTTACTTTCACATTAGGGACTTTGAAAAAATTTGTGGAACAATTAAGATTAAGGACCTTACTGATGAAGTCTTGAAACTTAGGATGTTCCCCTTTTACTTAAGAGATAAAGCCAAGTCATGGATGAATAATCTACCATCTGGGTCTATAGAAACATGGGACCAACTTACTGCTGCTTTCTACTTAAAGTGGCTTCCTAAGCATAAAACCGCATCTTTTAGGCAGAAAATTAGTTCCAGTATGCAACAAGAAGGAGAATCCCTTTATAGATTTTTAGAGAGATTTAATGATCTTTTGTCGCAATGTCCTCACCATGGGTTCGAAAAAATGAAACTAGTTGAAATTTTGTATGAAGGTTTAGACTATTCAACCAAAGCCATGGTCGAGTGTATGAGTGCTGGTTTATTCATGAGTAAAAGCGTTGATGATGCACTTTCCTTGTTAGAAGATGTATCCGAAAAATCCCAACAGTGGGAGTCTTGTGTTGAACCCCCTAAAACACTTTTGGTCAATATAAATAGCACCAATGCGGTCGATACAAGCTTTGGGTCAGATGCTAAGTTCGCTGCTTTATCTAGAAGGTTAGAAGCTTTGGAAATGGGTCAATCTAAAAATAGGTCCCTTGTTGAACCTAATGATAGAATTAGAGCCTCTCAAGTCTCTAGTTGTGGAATAGAACCCAATAACTCATTTTGGGAAGGTGATGTTAGTGAAGAGCAAGCCCATGTTGTTTATAACAATGTTAGGTTTGAAAACAATCATAAGTATGACCCATACTCAGAGACCTACAACCCTGGTTGGGGAAACCATCCTAATTTCTCTTGGTCTAAGGGCCAGAATCAAGGTCAGTCAAGCAATTCTCAGCCTCCCCCAGGTTTTGGTTATGCTAAGAACTCTTCAGGTCAACCCCAGTTTCAGATCCTTTCGGATAAAAAGAACACAAGTTTAGAAGAGACTCTCTCCTCGTTTATTAAAAGATCTGAAAAAATTAACCAAATGGTTGCGCAAGGGATAGAAGAAAGTAAGAGTATAGGTTATGCTAACTCTCAGGCTATTTCCGAGTTAAAAAACCCAGATTAGTCAGATAAACAAGTCTTTGAGAGAAAAAGGCAAGTTTCCTAGTCAAACTCAACCCAATCCTAAAGGAGTTCATCAAGTAGGTGAAAGACCATCAAGCCATGTGAATTCGATAACAACCTTTAGGAGTGGTAAAACGGTAGACAAAAAGGTATCCATGCCTAGTAGACATACTGTAGTTCCACCTTCTACTTCACCAGAGGAACCCGTAGCTGAGAAAACTGAAACAATTCCTGAGGAGTCCCAAGAAATTTCTAATAGGACTACCTTTGTGCCTAAAGCCCCATATCCAAAGTTGTTAGCCCAAACTAAGAAGGAGTTGATTTTCAACGAGATAATGGAAACATTTAAATAGGTGAACATCAACATTCCGTTATTGGAAGCAATTAGGCAAATGCCTGCTTATGCCAAGTTCCTTAAAGATCTTTGTACACGAAAGCGTAAGCTTAATATCCATAAGAAATCCTTTTTAGCTGGTCAAGTAAGTTCAATTCTTCTGAACCAAACACCCCCTAAGTATAAGGACCCTGGATGCCCCACCATTTCTTGTGCGATTGGTAATCACATGGTCGATAAAGATTTACTTGACTTAGGAGCTAGTGTTAACTTACTCCCATATCATGTATACACCTAGCTAGATCTTGGTAAGTTTAAACCGACTAAAATGACACTACAATTAGCTGATAGGTCTGTCAAAGTGCCTCGTGGTGTCATAGAAGATGTTCTTATTGAGGTTGATAGGTTCATATACCCAGTGGTTTTTTTTGTTCTAGATACCCATCTTGTTCAGGACCCAAGTGCTCAAATCCCGGTGATTTTAGGTCGCCCATTCTTAGCCACATCTAATGATGTCATCAATTGTAGAATAGGACTTATGAACATATCTTTTGGTAATATGACTACTGAGCTAAATGTATTTAATGTCATTAAGTCTTCTGAGATGGATGATTTCGAAGTGGTGAACATGATTAGCACTCTAGTTCCTGATCCTTTAGCCTGCACTATGTTTGATAATCCATTATTTGATGAACCTTTCAGTGACTCGGAGGAGGTAACCATGACGAACACCTTAGTTGATAAGCCTGTATTAGATATTTTCTTTGATAATCCCTTATATGATGATGTTGTTCGTTTAGATGACCAGTCTCCCAAAGAAGCTAGTTATTGTGCTGACTTTATGGACCCTGGAATCCATCCCATAGATTTTGGTCCATTTGAGGATATTGTTCACCCTAAGTTTGGGGGTAATGATGATTCTAGTGATCTTCATGCATCCCTAATTGAAGTCCCTAACTTGGGACTCGAGCTTTGTGCGTCTAAGATACTGCTTGAGTTTCTTCAAACTTTGCTACTCGATCCTCCAGATATTGTCCATGAAGAAACCCAGACCTTAGAGACATGTCATTCGGTTGAACCTGTTGTCCTAGACACTTATATAAATCCCAAAGAGACACCCCAGATAAATCTAGTAGCCTTAATAAAAGCCCTAGATCAAGCTATGCTCCGTCTGCTCATTTTTCTAATCCAAGATGGTAGTCTTTCATTTGTGTCTGCTCTATTTGGTTCTGAGGACCCACAGCTATTTCGGTTATTGGTATATGACTTTGGAAGGTGACAATCCTTTTGAGGTATTTGATGTCTAGCTAAATACTTTAAATTTAGCATTTTATGGAAGGCACCCACGCTCATGCATACGGTAATATCCTTCCTTATTTCTTTTCCCTCAAGTGGTAACAGTTTCTCCTTGTTCATGTTTTTAATTTTATCTTTAGAATATTGAGGAAAATGTTAGATTTAAGTTTGGGGGTAAGGGAGAAACTTCTAGCGTCACTTGGTATCCGGTTAGATAAGTTTACATACTGTTTCTCACCAAAAAGATAGAAATTGGAATGCTAGGGATAACAACCTATTGAGACATTAGAGAAAAATACATTGAGATCCTTGAAATTCAGGAGAGAACTTGTTCCTTTTAGAGGGTAACCGTGATGGACCTAACCATCCATGATAGAAAGGCAAGTAGGTCAGGAAATGCCAGAAAGACAAAGCAACCTCACAATGTAGTCTTAGTTACTGGATTGCGACACTCTCTCAGTAGAATCTTATCGGAGCGACATCAAATTCTATGAAGAAAGTGGAAGACGCTTAAGGTTTAGAAGCAACAATAGAAAATCAGAATTCAAAATCAAGGGTTACAAGAAGTTATAAGAGCAAGAAAAATCAAACGATATAAGTTGTTGAAGTTCATGATACTAAGACATCACAAGTTGCGAAAATCCAAGTGTTAAATTCCTTCTGTGATGGCCATGTAAATTTTTGTCTTGTTATTACTCATTAAAATATATATATATATATATAAAGTTTAAATTTTAAATTTTGTTCAATAAGGCCACAGGGAAATAGAAATCTATAAGGAAGTTTCAGGTGAGGAATCGAATCGAAGAGTTAATTGTCAAGGTTCTACGAGGTTCAAGAATTTATCATCAACAGTTGAAGCCGAAGAAGACGTTGTTTCTACTGAGCACTATGAGAGAATCGAAGAAAATATACATTTGGTTGATTTGTTAATCCGCTTTCAATCTGGCACAAGATCTTTCTAGCACTGGTTTAACTCATCACACGTAATTAGTCCAGCCGTGTAGCAGATGTCCCTCTCATCTTTTTCTCTCTCCTAATCTTATCCAACTGTAAATCAGCGGACGCATCTTACAATTTTTATCTAGCTGTGTAGCGGATATCTCTTTATCTAGCAGTGTTGCGGATGTGTCTCCCCTTTTCTTCAGTCAGCTTTAGAGCTAGCACCTTTAATTTCTCTGGCATTCTAGTCACTTGGAGATAGGTTGAGAATATGATGTCCTCATAGCTCTTTGGATACTTGTGACCAATTAGAAGTACATGTTTTGTAGGTACACCTCTGGTAAGCCCTCCGGAGACAACACTCCGCCACTAGGGCCACCTAGCGGTTTAAAGGCTTGCTGCACGTGCTAAGTGTAGTCATTTTATTTTCTAGATTAGATTTTCTCGGGACTAGCAAATAATAAGTTTGGGGGTATTTGATAGACACATTTTTGTGTCTGAATTGTCCTCAGTGTCTCTATTGTTAGTCTCGATTTTGTACTAATTTGGTGTTTTTTATGTTTGTGTAGGTGTTTTTGGAGAAATACACTTGTGCGGAAAAAGTTGCTCAAAAAGTGTTATTTGGACCCCCGGAGAAAAGTAATAAAGGCACCTTCACTTTGGATAAGGGCACCCACAGAGCATCTAAGTGTTAAAGGCACTCGGATTTTAGATTCAGGGCACCCATTTATCTTCCTCGTTTTGAAACTAAGAAAGGGCGGGAAAACATGGTTTTCTTCTGGCAGAATTTTCAATCGAAATATTGACGTGTTTAAGGTGGACTCAATAATTTGAGTTTGTTTGGGCTTACTATATTTGATGAAACAAGCCTGGTATGGGCCTTATAATCGAACAGATTTGGCCGGATATTTGGGGAGAAGAAAACAGAGAAGTATGGTTTTTCACGGGTTTCTTTTTCTCTTCCCCGAGTTATCTTTTTGCTCTTGGGACTTGGCGTGTGTCCTCAGAGCGTTAGACATCATCTATCACGTTCAATCTTTGAGTTTAGGAAGTTTCAACACATGCAGCAACGTGAAAAGGAATAAAAAGGAAATAATCTCGTGAAATAATATTCTCTTTACTGTGAGGATTTGGAAGAGTTATTACGGGATAATTTGAAGCAGTTGTGTATATAAAGGGTCATCGTGCATCACAGAGGGGGGACGGAGAATTTTATAGGAGAATAAATAGCTGCAGAGAGGAGTTTGATCGAGTTTCAGAACAAAATTCTCTGCTCCTGTGGAAGACGAAGAACACGAAGAACGGACAGCCCAAGACCATCGTTCATGAACAGCGTAAACGACAGCGCATTTGGTGTCGTAAAGATACAGTATAAGTGACGCGTAACTGTTAACGTTCTTTGTAAAGGTGTTTTGCAACATTTATAAACGTTGCAAACACCCGGTTTTAATCTTTTTCCCTCTATTCATCTTTGTAAGCACATTTGAGCAATGAAATCGTACTTTGAGCGTGTTTCCAACAGGATGTGCTAGACCCAACCACTGGGATGACGGAGGAAGCCAATTCTCAACACTATTAAATTCTTTTCACGACTTTTGCATTAATATAATTTGATTTATGATTTTAAATTAATTAGTTGTGATTTAGTTTGATGGGTTATGCTTAGCTTAGGTGTTTTGAGAACCCATGCTTACCATTTACAATTAATGTTTTATAAAATCTATCTTGGCAAAAATTTAGAGTCAATAGTTATTATTTTCGGAGCTATAATTGTCAAAGAATTAATAATTGAACCATAAGAACATGAGTTTGGTGGAATCCTGAGTCCTAGTAACTCTCAATCTTATTATCTTCGTTTGAATATTCTTGCTAGTTTTAATATTTTCCTTTATAAAGTCTAAAAAAATCTTCCTTCACAAGTCTCAATGAACCTTTACTACAACATCATTGATAAATACCATCATTCTCATGCTCTGCTCAACTGCAACATTACAATGTCAACATTTGCGAAACTAGCAGCAACCAGTTCTCGACTGAATCACTACCAAAGCCATTCCATCACCGATGCAAAGTACCACTATTACTGCCTTCATCACATCCAAGCTCGAACAGCAACTAATGAATCCATCCAAACTCCATCGTCAGTTTCTCGTTCGATCCATTTATACAGACTCGAGCTCTAATAAAAATAATGGCAGCAGCCAAATCTCAGTTTCAAGGTAGAGTATCTTCCTTCATTCCAACAGCAACCACCATAGACTGTCAAGCTCCATTACCACAACCTAACCTCGTCGTCACTGCCCAAACTAGTTTCATCATCTCTACCGTTCAAAACAACAACAGCAGCGCATTCTTCCATGTTTTGCTTCTCGACATCATTCACAGAAAACTCGTCATCTCACTGCCAGCATCGTTCTCCATTCCCTGAATTCTCTTCCCTGTTACTTTCTTATCGAGCTTAGCTTGATATTCGTCACCTCATGCTTCCGTTAAATGGCACAACACCATCACGACCTCTATCTTCCCCGGCAACTCCATCAACAATGTCAGCAGCAAATCTTGAGCTCCATCAATCACCACGAACCATTTATCTTCCCACTCTATCGTAAAGAAATGCTCTTCATCAACAACATGCCATCATTCATCGTAACAGCAACTCGAGGTCACTGCCATTTCTCCAAACTCGAGCTTCTCCATATAATATCTATCTCAACAGATCCATCTTCTCTGTTCTCTCACACACAGTCTCGACCGCAGTGAGCCAACAACCCTAACTCATCATTCAAACACCGAGCATCACCAATGCTGCATGTTTACATACATTGGTAAAGAGGAAGAAGGTGGCAGCCCATAGTAGATTACCCGGCTGCCTTTAGTAGATTTTGAATCTTGGCAGCCCCTTATAAATTCTATGCGCGCAACTTTGCTTGCTTCAAATGCCTATAAAATCTTCATGCGACGTCGGAACGACTCCATTATTTCGCCGTTGGCTTCGCATTTTCATCCTCTTCGAGATGATAGCATGCACTCCTAAGTTCGAACGAGTTCCACTTGGTCTTTGGCCTTTCTCCGCTTTTAGCTAACTTCTTTTATTGCACAATTAAGTGCAAATTCACTTCTTTTAGATGATTCACCTAACAAAACACAAATAAAGAAAAACAAGAGTAATATACAATAATTCGCAAGAAAATATAGAAAATACTAGCATGGATTCGACACTAAATATGTGCAAAATATACACTTAACAAATCCGGAAATATTAGGCTTGTCGGTTCCGAATAACTGACAGCTTAAATCTCTTAACCTCCTTCTTGCGCAACCTAGCCCGCTCCAAGTATCTCTTGCCTGTGAATTATCTTTTCTACGCTTTTCGCTCTAAATGAGTGTTTTCTTCTTCTTTTGCTCCATAAGACACCAAAGCACCTAATAAACTCAAACTCACACATAAGATACATAATTTACATGAAAACTCGCAAAGAAAGCATAAATACTAGATATAAAATTAGGTATTTATCACACCTATCAAATTCCCCCACACTTAGACTTTGCTAGTCCTCGAGAAAATCAAACAAAACAATTTTAAAACATACATACAACTCCGTGTCGTCGAGGCTATGGTCACTTTTAGCATAAATAACAAGCCTTTGAACCCTTAGGTGTCCCTAGTGGACGAGTTATAGTCTCGTGAGGGCTTACTAGAGATATACCCACAAAACCTACTCCAACTTCAAAGCGTTCCAGCGTCCCAAGCATCCAAAGAGCTATGAGGACATAGAATTTCTGCATGCTAGTAATAAGAAGTTAGAAATACCAAAGAACATATTCATTATTAAATATTAAGTGACAAATAACCACACCATAATGAGAGAATGCGTGTTTGAGAGCGATCAGTAAGCATTTCACCTCAACTTCTGCCTCACTTAACATGATTTAATGAAATTGCACTCAAAAAGATTGCTTTTTATGGGTCTCACATGTGTGCAGGTAGGAATGAAGAGAGAATTCCTGCAACACGTTGAATGGTGGGAAGGAAAACTTCCGAAATTTTGAAAAACCCACATCTTTTAATATTTTGAAAAAACCATTTTTCTGACAATCTATAAGAAAGGAAATCAACCACTATTATCGGGGATGATATTACTTAATCACGTTCACATATGATTGCCAATTATGATAGCACCACTCTCACGGCATCCAATAGAAACGTCTTCCGCTCCTTATCTTTATCTTCTTGGTCTTCGGCTTTGGCTTCAACAATTGATGATAAACTCTCGAACTTCATAAATCCTTGAAAATTTGTAGCTCTCTTTCCTTAAAATTCTTGTTACTTGAAACTTCATTATAAACTTTCTATCCCCACGGCTTATTAAATAAAAAACAAACAAACACAATATAGATATTTCTCTTGTCTCAATTTTTTTTTCTCTTTTATTTATTTTTTTCAATTTTTTTCCCCATAGACAAGAGAAACAAAATACAAAACAAAGTGAAAAATAAAACAACCATGGCCATGGAAAAGTACTTTACCGCTTGATTCTTCACAACTTGTATCGTCTTGAAATCATAAATTTTAATAATTCTCACCTTTTACTTTTCTTCGCTCTTGTAAATAAGTCCTCATACTTTAATATAAAATTCCGCTCATTATATTGCTTTAATTGAATATGAAATTTGCTCTTTTCTTGTCCCATTGTTGCTTTCAAAACTTGAACATCTTCAACTTTCCTTGTAGATTTTGATGTCGCTCCTTGTTGATAATTGTGGTGTTTCTATGGACCCGTTGTTGTCGAGAGATAGAATGGTGCCAACTGTAAATCGAACTACAAGAAGGAGGCTTTCATCCATAGACGTCACCCTTATGATTGACAAAAATTAGCACTCAAGAGATCAAAAATAGTGCTGAAATTGGGTATCTCACCATTCTACCCGGAATTAACGTATGGTGACACACACTCAAAAGAAGCTCTTTAGTCATGGAAGAATTTCTGGTCGGTGCCTTGGTTGATATGAAAATGGGTAGTTTCCACTAATGATTGATCAGTAGCTCTAATAATGCATTTCTCCCTACACCTAATTTGCATCACCGGCATGATTAAATCCATTATTTAACACTCCAATTAGTAAGAAATCCGAATGTAGTTCCCTAACACTTCCAAGTTCAGTTATGTCGGTCATAATTATCTATGTAAACATACCTAGAAGGATGCTAGTGACTCTAAAAACTCTACAAGTTGAAGGTTTTATGCAATTTTTTTTGTTTTTTTCAAATAAATGCTTAACCACTCCCCCACACTTAAACTTTACATTGTCCTCAATGTAATTGAATCATCCTAGTAAAGTCAAGGTGGGAAATTTTAATATGATATGAAACAAGAAAAATAAATAAACGAAACACAAAGAAAATAAAAACAAAAGGATAAGAAGTACAAAACCAGTGGGTTGCCTTCCACTTAGCGCTTGGTTTAAAGTCGTCAGCCCGACTTGCTCCTTGTTCGCTAAGACTCCTCCAGAGGGAGTATTTCCACAAAGTTCACACCTTCCACAACTTCGAAAGTAAAGTTCTCATAATATGGTTTCAGCCGGTGTCCATTCACTTTAAACTCCTTTCATGTAGCTATGCTACGAATTTCTACTGTACCATGAGAAAACACATTAGTAACAATAAAAGGTCCAATCCAACGTGACCTTAATTTACCCGAAAATACTTGCAAGCGAGAATTAAACAAAAGCACTTTCTGCCCAACATAAAATTGTTTTCTAGAAATCATAGAATCATGAAATGCCTTAGTTTTCTCCTTGTATATGCGAGAGCTTTCAAACGCATAATTGCGAAGCTCTTCGAGCTCTTGGAGTTGCAACTTTATTTGATTTCTAGCACCATCTAGCTCCATATTGCATTGCTTAATATCCCAAAATGCCTTATGTTCAATCTCAACGGGTAGGTGATAAGGTTTACCGTACACAATCCTAAAGGGAGACATCCCAATAGGTGTCTTGTATGCGGTTCTATAAGCCCACAAAGCATCATTAAATCGCATGCTCCAAGCTTTCCTTGTTGGATTCACCGTTTTCTCTAGAATGGACTTCACCTCTCGGTTAGACACCTTGGATTGTCCATTTGTTTGGGGATGATAAGGTGTTGCAATCTTGTGCGATACATTGTACTTCTTCAACAAGCTTTGTAAGAACCTGTTTTTGAAGTGCGAACCCCATCGCTAATTATGGCTCTTGGAATTCCAAACCTTGCAAAAATGTTAGCTTGCACAAAATCTGAAACCACTTTAGAATCATTAGTTGGGGTGGCTTTAGATTCAACCCATTTTAAGACATAATCAACAACAAGTAAGATATAAAAATTCCCATGGGAATTGACAAAAGGACCCATAAAATCAATACCCCATACATCAAAAACTTCAATAAAATGAATAAAAGTCTGTGGAATTTGATTTCGAGCACCTAGATTTCATGTTCTTTGGTACCTATCACAAGTTGTACAAAATGTATGTACATCCTTAAACAAGGTTGGCCAATAGAAACCGCTTTCAAGTACCTTGTAAGCGGTTCTCTTACTCCCAAAATGTCCTCCGCAAGCATAGGAATGACAAAATGACAAGATATAATTAAATTCAGATTCGGGAATGCACCTTCGTATCACTTGGTCGCTTCCATGTTTCCATAAGTAGGGATCATCTCATATATATTGGTTTCCTAATCTCTTATGTTTGTCCCTCTCAGCACGAAACAAGTTCTTTGGGATTTGTTTAGTTACCAAGTAATTCACAATATCAGCATACCATGGTTCTCCAAAGGCAATTGAGAATAGTTGCTCATCCGGGAAACTTTCACGCAATGGGATAACTTCCTTGTCCACAACAAGATGGCTCAAATGATCCACAACGGTGTTCTCAATTCCTTTCTTGTCCTTGATTTTAATATCAAACTCTTGCAAGAGTAAAATCCATCGTATGAGCCTCGGCTTCGCCTCTTTATTTGTAATCAAGTACCTAAGAGCTGCATGATCAGAAAAGACAACAATTTTTGTACCAATTAGATAAAAGAAAAACTTTTCCAAAGCAAAAACAATAGCTAATAACTCTTTTTCAGTGGTTGTGTAGTTTTGTTGGGATTCATTTAACGTTCTAGAAGCATAATAAATGGCATGAGGTATCTTCCCCACACGCTGCCCAAGCACCGCACCAACCGCATAGTCACTTACATCACACATGATCCCAAAAGGCTTTCTCCAATCCGGTGATTTAATGATAGGGGATGAAATCAAAAGTTCTTTCAAACGATTGAATGCCGCCACACGCTTTTCATCAAAGTTAAAAACCACATATTTTTGCAATAAGTTGCAAAGTGGTGATGCTATCTTGGAAAAATCCTTGATGAATCTACGATAAAAAACTGCATGACCAAGAAAATAGTGTATCTCCCTCACCGTAGTGGTAGGGGTTAAAGCACGAATAAGGTCTATCTTGGATTTATCAACTTCCAAGCCTTTAGAAGATATTATATGGCCTAAAACTATGCCATGAGTTACCATAAAATGGCACTTCTCTCAATTCAGCATAAGGTTTGTTTCAACACATCGTTCAAGGATTAGTGACAAATTATTCAAGCAAAGGTCAAATGAATCAACAAAGACACTAAAGTCGTCCATGAACACTTCAATTATGTTTTCAACATATTCTGAAAATATACTTACCATACACCTTTGAAAGGTAGCTGGAGCATTACACAAGCCAAAAGGTATCCTTCTATAAGCAAAAGTACCGAAAGGACAAGTGAAAGTGGTTTTCTCTTGATCCTCCGACGCTATCACAATCTGATTATAACCTGAATAGCCATCAAGAAAGCAATAATAAGAGTGTCCAGCTAAACGTTCAAGCATTTGATCAATAAAAGGTAATGGAAAGTGATCTTTTCTAGTGGTGGCATTCAATTTCATGTAATCAATACAAACCCTCCAACCGGTTTGCACACGAGTTGGGACAAGTTCATTCTTATCATTCTCCACCACGGTCACACCTGATTTCTTTGGTACAACTTGTACCGGGCTTACCCACTTACTGTCGGATATGGGGTTGATAACACCCACTTCCAAAAGCTTGAGTATCTCCTTTTTCACAACTTCCATCATAGGGGGATTCAAACGACGTTGCACTTCCCTTGTAGGTTTTTTATCGTCCTCCAAACGTATTTTGTGCATACAAACGGCAGGGTTTATACCCTTGATATCGACAATTGTCCATCCTATGGCCGTCTTGTACTTCCTTAACACCCTTATAAGTTTTTTCTCCTGTAATTCACTAAGCTCGTTAGAAACAATCACAGGTAACTCTTCATTGTCACACAAGTACAAGTACTTTAAGTGACTTGGAAGAGGTTTCAATTCCAATTGTGGAGATTTAACAATAGAGGGTAAAAGTTTTTCATCACTGCATGGTAAAGAAATAAAAGAGATATTATGAGTTTCCGGGCATCCTTGTAGTGAGTTAATATCACCAAGGGCTTCTTTGACTTCATTACCAAACTCTACACCATTATCAATGGATATAGTTCCAAAGCATCATCACCATTCAATTCAAACATTTTTTGTGCCAATGTATCAATAACATCAACGGAGAAGCAAGATTGGAAATCACTAGGATATCTCATCGTCTCGAAAATGTTAAAACGTATTACTTCTCCATCAAACTCCATAGTTAGCGTTCCCTTGTCCACATCAATAATGGTTTTCGCCGTTTTCATGAAGGGACTCACAAGTAGCAATGGAAGAGATGAGTCCGGTGAACCTTCATCCATATCTAAGACACAAAAATCTGCTGGAAATACTAGTTGATTAACCTGCACAAGAACATCCTCAACAATACCCATAGGGTAGACATTAGAACGATCGGCTAATTGCAACACAATTTCAGACTTTTTAAGAGGACCTAAATCAAGTGAGTTATACATAGATGCATGCATAACATTAACGGATGCACCTAAGTCTAACATTGCTTTCTTAAATGTAGTGTTACCAATTTTGACGGGAATGTCAAAGCTACCCGGGTCTTTGCATTTGAGTGGGAGTTTGTGTTGTAAGATTTCCGAAACATTCTCCCCCACACTTAGCACTTCATTACCTTTGAGATTTTTCTTATTGGTACAAAATTCCTTCAACACTTTTGCATACTTTGGAACTTGCTTTATAGCATCAATGAGTGGTATGTTCACATGAATCTTCTTAAGAACGTCTAAAATCTTCTTTTCTAGTGCCTCCTTCTTAGAACTTGCAAATCTGCGAGGAAAAGGTAAAGGAGGAACATAAGTAGAAACCGGAGTTTTAGAGTTAGGAATAGGTACCTCAGAAGTTTGGGGAGAATCCTCATTCTTCTCCTCCAAAACAGGTTCCTTTGGTGTTTCCACCTTGCCCGAATCAGTAACTTCGGGTTGCACAAGTTGTGTACCACTTCTCAATGTAATTGTATTCACATTTCCTTTTGGGTTAATAGGTTGAGAAGGGAGTTTCCTACTATTTTGTGCCTTCAATTCGTTCAACTCAAGAGCCATAGAACCAACTTGGGTTTGCAACTCCTTAACCGTGCTCTCCGTTCTTTGCATAAAAGATTTCATTAACTCTTCCATGCTTGATCCCTGATTTTGAGGTTATTGTTGTTATTGAAATTGTTGACACGGTTGGAATTGTTGTTGTTGAGGTTGAAATCCACCCGAATTGTTGAAATTGGATTGTTGAACCGCTCCTTGCTTGTTCGCATAACTAAAATTGTGGTGATCTCTCCATCCCGGATTGTAAGTGTTTGAATAAGGATCATACCATCTTTGCTGATTTGGAAAGATCACATTAGCTTGTTCATTGTCTTCTTCATACCCATGAGGAGAACTTGGTATAAGCGCGGCTGCAACTTGTTGCATCATTTCTGTCATGTTACCCATTTTTTGACGAAGTTCCTCAACCTCGCTCACTTCATTTACTCTCCTAAGAAGCACATCCGAACCACGAATCACGAATTGTTGGAATTTTTCTTCCATGTTTTCAATCAACTATCTAGCTTGTGTCGTCGTCTTGCTCACTAGTGCACCACCACCCGCAACGTCAAGAAGATTCCTATTACTTGATTGGAGTCCTTCATAGAAGTTCTGGATAATCATAGCGTCGCTGAATTTGTGGTGAGGGCAGCTTGCCACCAATCTCTTATATCATTCCCAACATTCATATAAAGATTATCCCTCATTTTGCTTCATTCCACAAATCTCTTTGCGAATTTGAGTAGCCTTTGATGCAGGAAAATATCTCTCTAGAAAGAGTTTCTTCAGCCCATTCCATGTTGTGACACTTCCGGGAGGAAAATAATATAACCAATCCTTAGCATTATCCGCCAAAGATAATTAAAAAAATTTCAACATTGCGCCATATGCCTCCATATTCGCTGGAAGCATGGCCGTGACAATGGTGTGGAAGTCCATAAGATACTTGTTTGGGTCTTCATTCACCATGACATGGAACTTTGGTAATTCTCTAAGCAACCACGACTTGATCTCAAAAGTAAAGTCTGTTTGAATACAACACCGATGTTTATCCAGCTTGTGTAAAGCCAAGTCCTTGAGTGAATGATTTGCATCACCCATTGCTTCTTCTTCTTCTTCTTCTTCTTCTCCTCATTCTTCTTCAAAAGGTGGATCTTGTTCTTCCGTTATGCCCTGCCTTGGTTGGAGTATTGTGCCTTTTCGAGTAGCTATCCCTCACCTTGGATAATTCCAATCTTTAGAATCCAAGGATTACGTACCTGAAAAAAATTCCCACAAACAAGTGAGAAACAAGACAAGAAACGAAAAGAAAGTATGCAAGCATAAAAAAAGAAACTAAAAACTATATAACAAGCCGATGCCTCCCCGGAAACGACGCCAAAATTTGATGCGTGTCGTATGCGTCAAAAATAATTCACTTCCTCACTCAACTAAATATAAATATAGTATTCGATAAGAAAAAGTTCGTATCCACAGAGAGGCGATTGTTGTTATGCAATTTTCAGATTCTTAAGTAACCAAGGTAACCAAGAGTGTGTTTTGTTTTTATCAAAGTAATAAAACTAAATAAAGAAAAGCAAATAATTGGAATAATCAATAAGGAGAAGATATTGGTCACGGGATAGTATCATTCACAAACAAGTATTTTCATCAATGATTAGAATTGGTAATTTAATCTCGCAAATATAAAAAGTCCTAGGATATCCTGATCGCAAGAGTATCCCGTTTATTTCCCGATTTTATCACAAACAACTTTAAAAGATGCTATTGTGAAATCTGCTTAAAAAGCAACCTAAAGTGTAAAAGCACAATTAGGTTTAACTCCCTAAGAGAAATAAGTTCTATGAAAACTAATCAATGCAAACAAACGTGTAAAAGCACTAATTAATTTTAACAAAGGTTATGATTCATATGCGATTAAAAAGATGTATCACTACAAGTATTAACCACAAGATGCTACTAGAAATCAGAGATAACAACTTTTACATATTGAAAACCCTAATATATCTATATAGATGAAAACAAATCCAATTGATTCCGGACTCAACCAAACTAGCATTCAAATCATATGATAACGAAAACGATGAATCATAAACGATAGAATTGAGACAAAACTAATTCATAGAATCAAATAACATGCTTGAAGAAATCAACTTTATCCCATAACCAATAATTGTATTTAGTTACTCATATTAATGGAGTTTATCATCATAATAATCAAAGAAAGAAGATGAAACATAAACGAAAACAAACCCTAGAAATAGTTTTTCAAAACTCCAAGAAGAAGAATAATAATGTGATGTCCCAAAAGTTGTATAAAACTTCCTTTTTTATAGCTCTTCTTGTTCCAAAATTAGGTTTAGTCTTCAAAGGTCCAATAGATAGAAGTCCCCAAGCCCATGTGTGAGAAAACCCATGTAGAAAATCTGCCCCAAAAGTGGTCGCCGGAAAACTGGGGTTTTCACTGGAAATTGGCCGGAAGCCGGTACCGGAAAATATCTGATCGGTCAACTCGGTCACTATAATGAGCTCAGTCAAGAATAGTCAAACCGAGTCAGAATCTAACTAGCCTGACTGAGCTGAATTGTATAGGCTCAAGCCATCTTGCACGGCCACACATTTTGTTGCATCATGATTGTGCATCACTGCTTCTCAACCAGCCATGTTGGCGCTTCATTAAGCTGTAACCATTCCATTACCACCAGACCATGTAGAACTCAAGAAAAACCAGTTCAATTCAGTCCACTTGCTCAAATCACCATCTCTGGAAGCAATATATAAACCTCAACATGTAGTTCTGCCACATCCATTGCACACACCATTATAACCACCACTACCTCAGCCATATCCTTGAACAACTTCAACTCTGTATAACCACAACCACTACTTCTTGGAACCCAACACCCCCTTCACAGTTCTCCTGCTAACTCAGCTGCCTCCAACTCTCACTGTTGCATCTTCATTTGCTTCCATACACTGCAACAGCATTTTTTTTTATCTCATAGCACCTGAAATACCAATTAGTACTAGCACCAACGCCTACAATCGCCTTCAATACCAACTGGCGCTCACTGTAACACTTCCTTCATTCATTGATCTTAACTAACTCAATTCCAACATCTCCAGCTCAACCTTGTCACACAACTACACAACACCCGAACCCATTCATAATCTCCTCCATTTCTCATAGCTCACCTGGAATCCAAAACACCACCAATTTCCTCCATCTAGGCTAACCACAAAACCATCTTTGAAAACATCAATACCACATACCACCATCACTGATTTATCCCATTCATATTATCACAGCCACTTGTACTACTACTAGCTTGCACCTGCAATGACATTCCATCTTTTCTTGTGCCATCTGAGAAGCACCTCAATTACCACTATATCACCTTCATCAACTCAGTACCAACACAGGCAACCACTGTGTCTTCACTTCCTTCTACCAGCAACATCAACTAGCAGAAACCCCTCAAATCATATCATTGCAGCAAGCTAAATTCCCATTTTTGACACCAACCCAATCTTCAAGTAGACCACCACACAAATGACCACTCTCTGCAACATAATGAACTTCTTCTTCTGTTGAACTCAGAATCATCTTCCATAGCCACAAACCCATTGCTCCTATAACAGCCATGGTCACAGCATAACAAACCTATCAATTCCATCATCTCTGTGTTCTACAACCAAAACCCATACACAACAGATCCCCTTTTCTTCCACCTCCCAGAACACAAACACTCCCTGTTCTTGATTCACTGCAACATTTCATTTATGAGATTAACAGGAACCACAAATGTAGTTGCAGGAAATCCTACACTACATCCTTGATAAGAATTTACAGTAATTAACACATATTTGATGATTAAAACAATACTTTATTATTTGATTCTCAGAAAGGTTTACAAGAAATGGAAGAAGATCAAGAATACAACCGCTCTCTTAATTTTATCTCTCCTCAAGACTTTCTCAACACTAAAAAATACATCATCCCTTTCCGAATCTACTGGGTCTCGTTATATAGGATAGTTACATAGTGGATGCCATCTAAGTTGTCCTTTAATTTCGTATCTGGCTCGCGATGCTCTCGCGGTAGTTGTAATGCTGACTCTCGCAGTCATTGTAAACATCGCAGGACAATCATGTTCTTCCCGTGTTTCTTCATTCGTCAGCTATTACGTCATTCTTTAATTTATTCGGTGACACTTGCGAAGTGTTGTTGAAGAACTCATAGAACTGTCATTGTAAATCTCGCAGAAGTATTATTATGGCGATATTCTGATCCTACATCCCGGTAGCTTCCCGTCTAGTTGTATTGTAAGCCCATATTGCATTATGTACTTGTTCGCACCATGCCCTGTAGTGTCCTTCTAATTTCTTCTTTAGTATATCTGCGATTGTCTTATTTGTTTCCTCTGCCTGTCCGTTGGCATGTGGATACAGTGGTGTCGATTTTCCATATTTGATTTTAAATACATTAAGTAACAATTCGATATTCTACCCTTCAAACTATTTTCCATTATCAGATACCAACTGTGCAGGAATCCCAAATCTGCAAATTATATTTTCAAATATGAATGTAAAAATGTCTTTGTCGCGGATGTGTTGCACTGCTTTTACTTCTCCCCATTTTGTGAAATAATCTATGGCGAAAATTAAATATCTTCTTTGTCCAGAACCTGGTACAAATGGTCCTACGATATCCAACCCCCATTTTCCAAAAGGCCACACACTAGTTGAGGATGATAATGGTGCCCCTGGTGCATGTATTTTCTTTCAATATCTCTGACAATCTTCGCATCGTCTTGAATGTTTCTTCGCATCCTCATGCATATATGGCTAATAATAACCTTGCATTTTTGTTTTGTATGCCAAAGATCTTCCCCCGCTGTGATTACCAGCATCTCCACTATGCAACTTCTTTAACACCTTTTGTCCTTCTTCCCTTGTCAAGCATCTTAGTGATGGTCCATTAAAATATTTGCGATATAATACTCCATCTCTTAATTCATAATTTTTTGCACGGTATTTTAATTTATGTGTTTCTAATCTATTCCTTGGTGTCTCTCCTCTTGCCAAATATGAATGAAGTTCGGTTCGCCAATCTGCAATATTACCTTTTGGTTCTTCTTCACCACCCTCTATCATCATCACATCTGCTTCGTCTTCTTCTTCCTTACTGATTGATGGTGATATAAGTGTCTGAATTTTTATGCATCTCGCAGCTGGATTTATCATCATGCTAGATATGAAAGCAAAAGCATCTGCGAGTCTGTTATACTTTCTTGATATATGTCTCCATTTTATTTTTGGAATTCTCGCAGACAATTCTTCAACAAGTTTCTTGTATTTCTTCAAAGATGGTTCATTTGTTGTATATTCTCCTTTTATCTGGCGAATAACTAATTGCGAGTCACTAGTAATTCTTGCATTTTCCAACTTCATTTCTATTGCGAATTTTAACGCATGTACCACCGCTTCATACTCTGTCTCATTATTAGTGGACGTGAATTCCAGACGAAATGAAAAAGCCATTTTTTCTCCTTCTGGTGAAATAAAGACTACTCCAATTCCATTACCTTCCCCATTTGATGATCCATCCACCAATATTTCCCACATGTTGGGTTCTTTTAATAGATCTTTTGGGTCTCCATGTTCTTCTTCTATGTCCATCATTTATTCTACAGCTTCATCACCTTCTAGAGGAAATTCTGCTACAGCTTGTGACTTTAGCGAGGATAAAATTTCATATTTGATTTCAAAGTTCCCTACTTGTGCATTCCATCTCTCAACCCTGCCTGATCTTTTTTAATTTTTCATTGCTAACTCAATTGGTACCTTTGTTAATACTTTTATTTTATGTGCTTGAAAATAGATGCGAAGTTTAAAGGTTGCATAAACCAATGCCAGAATTAACTTCTCAATCTTTGAATAATTTTTCTCCTCGGTATTAAATGTTTTGTTGATGTAATAAATTAGTTTTTCTACTCCTGCGTCCACTCACAGTAATACTGCACTTAACGCGTGCGAAGTTGTCGCAAGGTAAATCAATAATTCTTCTCCAGGTTCTGGTTTCTGTAAGATAGATATGTTCATTAAATATTCTTTAATTCCTTAAAAAGCCTTCTCACATTCATCTGTCCACTTGAACTTGGTACCCTTCTTAAGTATGTTGAAGAAATGCTTGCACTTATCTGAAGATCGCGAAATAAATCTTCCCAGCGAGGCTAAGAGCCCGTTCAACTTCTGCACATCTTTTACTGTTGCTGGTGTTGGCATGTCGCGAATTGCTTGTACTTTATCTGGATCAATTTGTATTCCTTCCTTTGACACAATGTAGCCCAATTTTTTTCCTGAAGCTACTCCAAAAATGCATTTTTCGGGATTCACCTTAATGTTAAAATGTCGCATTTGATCGAAAATCTCTTTTAAGTCTTGCACATGGTTCTTAGCTTCTTTTCTTTTGACTAACATGTCATCTACATATAACTCTAATGTTTTATGGATCCATTTTGCAAACACTTTTTACACCATTCTTTGATATGTTGCACCAGCATTTCGTAATCCAAAAGGCATCTTTGTATAACAATATAATCCTCTTGGGGCAAAGAATGCGGTATGCTCTTGGTCTTCTTCAGAAAGAGGAATCTGATTATATCCTTTATACCCATCTAATGAAGATATTCTATTATTTCCCGCTGCTGATTCGACCATCTGGGGAATATCTGGTAATGGAAAGCTATCTTTAGGACAAGCTTTGTTTAGGTCAGTAAAGTATATACAAATTCTTATCCCTTTATTCTTTTTTGGGACTACCACCATGTTTGCAATCCATTCCGGGTACTTTGCCTGTCTTATAATTCCCGCATAAAGCATCTTCTGTAATTCTTCTTCTATTTGAGAATGGTATGATTGTTGCGATTTTTCTTATCCTTTGCTTGAATGGTCTTACCTCTTTGTTGATTTCTAGTTTATGGCATGCAACTGATGGGTCTATTCCAGGCATCTCATCCATATTCCATGCGAATATGTCTTTATATTCTCGCAAGAGGTTCACGGTTTGCTCTTCTTCGTCTGTATCCATCTTCGTTCCGATTTTTAGCATCTTTGGTTCTTCTTTACTTCCAATATTACTTATTTTGTTGGCTCTGTTGCGGTGTATCTGGCTTCAGGTTCTCCCATTGGTGTTGCAATTTTCATAACTCCCGCGAGTTCATTTCCTTCTTGCGATATTTCTCTGGGTATTCCTTTTCCTTATTTTGCCCTTATCATGTAAACTTTAAATTCTTCTACTTTCTTTGTCTCTTTTGCCCTTTTTCTGCGAGTATTTCGCAGCTTTGGACGCTCTTCATAATTTCTTACTTCAGTTTGATAACACAGCTTCGCAAGATCAGTATCTCCTCTGATTTCTCCAATTCCATCGGGCATAGGAAATTTGATGCATTGATGTAATGTTGATGCTACATCCTTGATTGCATTTATCCAGAGTCTTCCCAGTATTATGTTATATGGCGATTCCACGTCTATCACACATAATGTTACATGTGTTTCAATCTTTCCTAGAGGAATTCGTACCATTATTTCACCTTTAGGTTTTGTTAAAGATTTTCTAAAGCCATGAATATGATATTTTGAACAAGACATCTCTTCATCCTTGTATTCCATTTTCTTAAATGCATGATAAAATATTATATCCATAGAACTTCCTGCGTCCACCAATGTTCTATTCACGGCCCATTCTTCTGCAAATTTCATTGATTTTCCCCTTCCCATTGGTACAGTGGGTACCGTGATTACCAAAGGAGATGTGTGATTTAAATTATCTTATGGTATTTCTGCTGCTGTAAATGTGATCTTCTGTTTTTCCCAATCCTTCAATGATGATATTTTTTCCACCGTCATAATTTTCTTTCCTTCAAAATCTCCTTTGTGTATCTTCCCCTTAATGTTTTCATGGAATTTGTCGATCATTGTTCTGGTTACCATACCACACTCCAATTTCCTACAATCCTCTTTGGCACTAATCATTTTTCCTTCAACTATTTCACTGATTTGTTGAATTATCTTCTTAATCTTGAATAACTCTAATCTTCTACCTTGCTTTTTCTATGATTTTTGTTAATCCAATCCCTATTTCGGGCGCCAAAATGTAGTTGTAGGAAATCCTACACTACACCCTTGATAAGAATTTACAGTAATTAACACATATTTGATGATTAAAACAACACTTTATTATTTGATTCTCAGAAAGGTTCACAATAAATGGAAGAAGATCAAGAATACAACCGTTCTCTTGAATTTTCTCTCTCCTCAAGACTTTCTCAACACTCAAAAATACATCATCCCTTTCTGAATCTAATGGGTCTCTTTATATAGAATAGTTACATAGTGGTTTACAGCTAAGTTGTCCTTTAATTTCGGATCTGGCTCGCGATGCTCTCGCGGGAGTTGTAATGCTGACTCTCGCAGGCGTTGTAACCATCGCAGGACAATCACACTCTTCCCGTGTTTCTTCATCTGTCAGCTATTACATCATTCTTTAATTTATTCTGTGACACTCGCAAAGTATTGCTGAAGAACTCGCAAAACTGTCGTTGTAAATTTCCCAGAAGTATTATTGTGGTGATATTCTGATCCTACAACAAACCCTAACCATTTCCATTAAACACCCATCTCATACTGACTCTTCTCAATCTCCCTGAGCCTAATTTCATCTCTGAGATCTCGGTTTCTTCAATAGCAAACCCTTAATCATCCACCAAAACAACAAATCTACCATCATCAAATTCCACCGAAAAATCAACATCTCTGGATCAGTTACACACCACCTTCACAGCATCGGACGAGAACGAAGACCCATGCACTAGTTCCTCCTTCTGAGCTTCAATTTCATACAATCTTCTCCATAGAAATCTCTCAGGAATACCAACATAAACCCTCAACTCACTGTCTGAATAAAATCGAGAACAATCCTCTTTAACTTACAATCTCGGATTCACTCTCTTCCTGGTTATCAGGGTTCAGAAGCAGCAGTATGGTTGCGCCTCCATTTTTGTTCTTTCTCAAATTTATCAAACACAGAAATGAATTGAATGTGTGTTGAGAGAAAGTCGATCCCAATTAGGTTTTAGATGTGGGATGGCTATTTGCACCCACTATTAGATACCCTAGGCTGGATAAGGGCAATCCGGAAATATTAGGCTTGTCGGTTCCGAATAACCGACAGCTTAAATCTCTTAACCTCCTTCTTGCGCAACTTAGCCCGCTCCAAGTATCTCTTGCCTGTGAAATATCTTTTCTATGCTTTTCGCTCTAAATGAGTGTTTTTTTCTTCTTTTGCTCCATAAGACTCCAAAGCACCTAATAAACTCAAACTCACACATAAGATACATAATTTACATGAAAACTCTCAAAGAAAGCATAAATACTAGATATAAAATTAGGTGTTTATCACACCTATCATGAGTCAATGGAAGGATCATACGTGCACATTGATGATATAATCCATACATAGTTGCTCCATAAGTAGAGCACAATGAGATCGAACCATGCTCTATTTTAATTAATTTCAAATAAATAGCATATTTGGCCTACACAATCCAGGTAGAACTTAGTTCTTTGGCAAATATATGGGTATTTGGTGTGGTAGTGCTAACCAACCAAGTGTAAAGCCTATTGGAAATATATTATTAATTTGTCATAAAGCATAATGAGAAGAAAGTAGACTTAAAGTACAAAGACTCGCCTTGTGGCGTGAGGTTTCTCACAAAGCCCTGGAATTGTTCTCTTGTAATGAACGTTATACAGTTATGCTACTTAGTTAGCTTGGTAATTTTCAAAAGGACTTGAAATGCAGCATATGTATGTGGTTGTTACATATCTCTGAAAGAATCAAGAGATCTAAGATATTTACAAAAGTGGTTGATAGACTTTTGTTTCCCAAATCAAGTAACTCTAGAACGTTCACTTATAGATTGAAGCAATCAGGCGAAAGTGGTATACCCGTCTAAGTGGCTATTTGATTTGGAGAGGATAGACAAGTAAGTTATTATTCCTTGCGTGTTTATAAGAAAGTTCCCGATTTGGAATTGTATCTATTTATGTTGAAGCTACAGACATGATATGTACTCTTGATGTAATAAGAGACCTTAAAATCTATTTAAAATCCGAATTTGAGATGAAAAATCTAGGGAAAGCTCGATCGAATACTGAGCTTGTGGTATATTATTCCACCAGTTTGCATTTGTCTAAAGTTGTCAGGTAATTTAACAAAGACATGCATCCTGATAGTCGAGGTTCAAATGTAAGTAAGTGACCATTTCATCTAAAGGAAGATGACGAATATGTGTTGGGAGATGAAATTCCCATATCTAAGTACAATAGACGCATTGTTGTACTTAGTATAATAATGTACTCGATTAAATTTTACACCCTCAGGGAACTTGTTAGCTAGATATAGCTCAGCGCCAACGCAATGTCATTGGAATGGTATAATGAATGTAATCATGTAATTAAAAGTAACGATTGGCATAAATTTGTTTTATCCCTGCAAAGACATAAAAAGGAATGCTAACGAAAGTGCAATCCAAAGGTTGTTGATTATGAAAGATTGATAATCTCTTCTCCAATGAAAGTAATCTGGGGGAGATATCGTAGACTATTTTTTAAGTCATTACCAATATTCAGTTTTGCAAATTACATGACTAAAATAACTGTCTGGAACAACTCTAAAATTAATCAGGGGGAGATGCCGACATCATGGGGAGATGCCGACATCAGGGGGAGGATTCAAGGATATGATGTCGACATATTTTACTTCGAAATTGAAGATGTGTTGTACTCATTTTCCCTTCGATCGAGAATAGTTTTTTCCCAAAGGATTTTGTTACTCGGCAAGTTTTTTAGCGAGACAACACTAAAAGCATCAAGTATGTTGAACGTTGAAGCCATAAAGATCGCGTTGATATTACCGAAAATATCTAAACCAAAGAAATGAAATGCGATAGTCTGTTAAGCAACGTAACTTCCAGAATAAACAACATGGTCTTATAAACATCCAAGTCACCAAAGTACAGTGTGATAAACTCATTTTAACTGCATTAGACTAATGAAAATTGTCTGACATTAGGGGGAGCATCTAATGGTGTGTTGAACTCTTTTCCTTCACCGAGGTTACTTTTTCCCACATGGTTTTGTTACTTGGCAAGGTTTTTAATGAGACAACAACAAACACAGGGAATGTAATTTCTCATCAAAATCTATTTTCTTTCCCACGAGGATTTTGTTCCTTAAGAGTTGTGAAGAAACTAGTCAACTTCAACGGAGCAAAGTGATCATCAGAAATGGATCACCTTTACTTGCATCTATCACGTTGTACTCTTTTCCCTTCATCAAGGTTTTATCCCACTGGGTTTCCTTGTCAAGGTTTTAATGAGGCAACATATTCTAGGTTTGCTTAATATTGTACTCTTTTTATTTAGTTCAGGTTTTGTCCCTCTGGGTTTTCCTGACGAAGCTTTAACGAGGCAACTAACTTAGACTCGTCGATCTTTGAAGATCGTATTGCATGTGATGAACCACATATAAAGTACGAGACAACATGTGAATTACTACATATGAAGAGTTGTACCAAGGCTTTATCCCACTTGTTTTTTCCTTGTCAAAGTTTTAATGAGGCAATTGATTTCGGCACAAGTCATCAAGGAGAGAACGTCATTTGAATATCTACATTTGAAGCCTCTATGTAAAGCACTGCATACGAAGTTATTTTGGACCGCACAAGGGGGATTATTATAGGGCCTACGGCGCATAGATGTGCGGCCCAACTAGAACCTAGGGTTCCACTTTACATGTATATAAAGGATATCATAGATATGTAAATAGACTAATGAATCAATAAGATTTTCTGCTCTCCCTCTTATCTCTTTATCTTTTTCTCTACAATTATACTACAATAGTCATTAATTTTTTTTCTAATACATTTCATTGGCATAGGTGTGGGCTTATGAACACTTCCCGGAGTTTTTCAAAGGGTATAAAGGATTGAGTATTTTTCCTTATTATGAAGACCATCAGGCTCTAGCTCTGAAATACATCTTCAACGCTCGCCCAAAGCCCAATAACAGGAAACAACTATTCGCAATGAGATTGGATTTCGACTCCATGGCTTTGCAAGATGTTGTGTTTGACCCATATAGGAATGGCATAGGAGTTCACTTTCAAAGGCATGATGATGTTGTATTTTACAACGGACCCTTATTTCATCCAAAAGGATTTGTTATGCACAATACTCAGCGTGTGATGCGCCAGCTTGGGTACAAATAGAAATATCTTAGGGATACATCTTATCAAAAATTCTCTCTTGACTTTCCTCAATGCCAAGAAAATGAGAACAATACTGTGGTAGTATACAACCCCAGTCCAATTCTTGCACATTAGATTGAAAGGGTAGAACGGGGACTGGTTTTTGATAGGGTTGGTTGGAATTCGGTGGAAAACGGTTATGAGACAGAACCAACGTTTCTCAGAGGTCATCAGAAGTACTCATATCCTTATATTATCCGCCCGGATATCATAGAAGTTCCTCCACAAGCACCACATCCAGCCACAACTGCGGATGAATTTACTGTACCCAGACTAACTAAGATCCTCATGTTGTTGGTACGTACATCGTTTTATTTTCCTATTCCTTTAGTCTACATCTATGAACTTATATAGGCCAACAAACTAAGAACATGTTCAAAAATATGACAACAGCGTCAGAGGATCGGAAATTTGGGAAAGTTCTTTAGGAGAAAGAACAAGAAAGGAGAGGTATTGACCCAGAAAGAAATGGAGAAAGTCGATCAAAAGATAGACAAAATTGAATATCCGGAGGCCAAAGAATTGTGGGACGAAAAGAAGAAGAGGGTACACAAGAAGCCAAAGACTGAGTGATCGTGTGTTTGTTTAACAATGTGGTAT